>JAYESA010000012.1:37387015-37987015 GCA_036927795.1 Iris macrosiphon
CTAAATAGACAAGTCCAATGGCTTCAGAAGCAAGTGCAAATCTCAAGATCATACTTAAAACAATGTCTGTCTGTACCCTACTAACCTTTATTTACCAGGATTTACAAGAATTCTGAATAATGTAGAACTCCAAAAAAGGAACCAAAAAAAACTCTCCTAGTATTTTTGTCCAAATTATAATTAGAGGGAAGTAGATGCTATATAAGATATCCATGAGATTCTTGAGACCCACATGATTAACTCCATTAAACCTATCAATTAAATCAACGTCCAAAAGTAGAATTTGAATAGAACTCAGACCTGGCCAACTGTGACCAGTAGACTAGTTGATCTGCTCCAGAAAGACTGCTTTTCTTAGCCAGTCTCTGTGGTTCAATACAACAATGGATTAGTTAAGAGGTGTCCTTCCCCATTCCCTTCGAAAAGCAGTCTCGAGATTATAGGCTTGAAATATTGGTGTGTTGGTGTATATCTAGGGTTGGGGAGTGTTCTCCTTTGCCCTTATTTCTTAAAACTAGAAGTTCGGTTGAATCACTAAGAGCTTGGTTAAAGTTGTGTCAGATATACTTGAGGACTCTTTGGGAATTAGTTGAAATAGCTTTCATTGTCAGGATGCAGCCTTAATAAGTTAAGTTGTTGACAGGGATCTTCAACATGTCAACCGAATTCATCTCTGTTATCCAGTCATAGTTTGTAGGCTTTTCTCTATTAGAGAGAGTTTAATACTTACTAGTGAAAGAGAATACTGAAGTAGTTTTATTTCTTCAAACTTGTATGGTGATGATTGGAAAAGGTTTTTCAACATGAATGGCAGCGTGTCTTTTATCTCTGAGAGGTCTGTTAGATTGATTGAAGAGTGTCGTTGGGGAAGAATGCATTATATATTTATATTCCTATTCTGTCTTCATTTCAATAAATGTTATTCAATTATTCAGATTAAAGTATAACCATCTGGCTTTCAGATAGAAGTGTATATTCTTTTTCTTTTTCTTTTTCTGATTCTATTTTCTTTCAATAAATAACAGGGACCTTAAACTCCAGTTCCTTAACATCTTATCCTATATTTGTGGGCAGCAACCTCTGGAAGACATACAATGATTGCTTCGCCGAAGCTTTAATTGCAGAAGCAGAGAGGGACAATGGAATAGTGGCCGTCCATGCAGGCATTGGGATGAGTCGATCAATTCGACTTTTTCAGTCCAGGTTCCCAGATAGGTTTTTCGATCTGGGTCTTGCAGAGCAACATGCTGTTACTTTTGCTGCTGGTTTGTCTTGTGGGGGTTTAAAACCATTTTGCATAATCCCATCCACATTTTTGCAAAGAGCATATGATCAGGTGTTTTTTCCTCCCAGCTCCCTACTCTATTTTTTTTATTCCTTGTAAGATTGAAATTTATTTCTCAAAGTACTGTTCTGTGTGTGTGTGTGTGTGTGTGTGTGTTTGTTTTTGTTATTTGTGATTATTAAATTTTTCTTGCATTTCTTAAAGGGATTATGGATTTTCTTTACTAATTTCTTTTGTTATTTTTGATGTTCTAGGTAGATTAGTTTTAACATGTTAGCTGCAAATTTCTTTAGTAAATACATGATCTATTCTAAGAGGGATTAATTTGATTAGAGAGCTAAGAAGTGCTCTTGTATTGGACAAAATGCAATTGTAATATATAGGTTCCCAAAAGAAAGCACTATCTTATATCTGCTGAAAATATATATGCTACTTGGTAGATCGTCCAAGATGTGGATATGCAGAACCTACCTGTGCGTTTTGCAATTGCTAGTGCCGGTTTGGTAGGAGGTGATGGCCCTACCCATTGTGGAGCATTTGACATAACATACATGGCATGCTTGCCAAATATGATTGTCATGGCACCATCTTGTGGAGAAGAGCTCCTTGACATGGTGGCTACTGCTGCAAGTATCGATGACCGGCCTGTTTGCTTCCGGTACCCTAGAGGGGATTCTGTTGGAATCAACAGTTCGCATAATGGGACACCCCTGGAGGTAACGTTTCTAAACTGTTGACTCATACTTTACAATTTGGTTGACTGATGAAGATTTTTTGATTCAACTATGTTGACAAAATGATCTATTTTAAGCTAATTCAATTAAATTCCTTACCCACTTGCTTAACAACGAAACTTTTTCTAGTTGATTCATCCGATAGCATTTTCTAGATTATGGAAGCAGTCTCCTGTAATGTTTATATTTTCCCATTTCTAGACTCTTTGCTAGTTTAGAAAATTTTAGGACAATATGATGGGAGCAATATAGATTTTTATGAATTTGAGTTTATTTGCTCCATTTTGTCTAAAAAAAAATGAATTTATTTACTTCCTTAGTGTTTGAGTCATTCTTAGTTGATTCATTAGCTTTATTGATTAATTAAGGTTGTTTTGAGACAGTATTTCTTTCATATTAGTTTTCTATGCTTATCAGAATTCGTACTTGTATTACTTTGGGAGTTTATTTTCTTTTCAATTTTGGTTAGAGGATAAACAAAGGCCCTAAACCCCCATAACATGAGTTAGTGGTTGAATAATTGTCTATAAATTTTCCCACCAGAGTTTCTTCTCCATTGAGCTTCCGTGATTATGCCTATTCAAATGACTCAACATATTCTTGTAATGTTCGGTAAATGCACCAAAATGAGGATCTACTCGTGTGGGTAAAATGGGCGAAACTTCATGAAGTGCAAAGCAGACCTGCTGTCACTGCCAACTCAATTCCACAATCACTAGCACCTTCCTTGAGTACAGGAACATCCTCCTCGAATTCTAGCTTATAACCATCCTTTGTATGGTCTCATTTCTTACCCAGCTGCAAATTTCTAGATGGACATTGATGTTGCCCACTTTAACATTAACAATAATCATATTATTTTTTACGTCTTTGGTCCATCTTCATGTAGGCCTATCCTAGTCCTAGCATATTCTTTAACTATTATTTTATCTTTCTTCCTTGCCGATGTATCTATTGATATGTGTTGCATATGTCGAAAACTCCAAACTATGTAAGAGTTTTCTCTCATCTCGTCTTCATTTGGTGCTGGATCTATCTTCTCAAAATTATTCCCATTTTCTATGTATATTTTAATATGTCGTCACTTATCCATCTTACCATTCTCATATCAACTAGCTTAATTTTCTGAACGTATTGTTTCTTTACTGCCCAAAACTTATCCACAAATCATAGTTGGTCTTATAACCTATAAATGCCTTGTAGAATTTACATTTTAACTTCAATAGTATCCTATGATCACAAAGTATTCCAGAATCATTTTTTCTTTTCACCTATCCTTTCTTAGTTTATGCAAATCTTCTCAATCTCTCCATTATGATAAATGATTGACCATAGATACCAAAACGAATCATTCATAGGTATCTCTTATATGTATATTTGTACTCCTCCCTCGTATTTCTTTGACTTCTCGTTGAAGTTATATTTAATATACTATATTTTGGTTATACTAATTTTAAAACCCTTATCTGGAGTTTGCACCAAACTTTTCTCTATTCTCATTGACTAGTACAATATCATCAATGAACATCATATACCATGGAACCTCATTGAATTATGCCTAGTAATTAGCATTCTTGAAATATGCCAAGTATTTTTGCACACAAAGGTAAAGACTTATTGTTGATCCTTGATGCATGCCAAAGATAATAGATAGGAAATGGTTTGCTATCTTAAATAGTTTATATGGTTATCTTAACCCAAAATATATTCTCAATAGTCTCAATATAGCTACTAGACATTTTCTACAAAGCCGACCATATTATCCCCTTAGAGCATCATTAGTAAGGCCATCCCAATTTCTAGATTCTAGATTCAGAATGTAGGAGTTCAGTTTGTAGAATAATAAGACCCATCCTAAGTTCCAATTTTTATATTCTCAGGCCCAACCCACCCACATGAGCTATAGGTTGGGCTTGAGAATTTCTAGATTCAGAATGTAGGAAATCATTTTGTAGAATAATAAGTCCCAATTTGGAGCCCAATTCTAGATTTACATTATTTTTTTTCCACATTAATATTTGACTACACAATCTTTGGGGCCAAGGCTCATTTTATCACTCTCTACTATTCTCATACAAACCCAACCCATTCTACATTTACCTTTTTTTTTGAAATGTTGGGCCTCAAGATGAAAATTTTAGCACCATCTACTAATGATGCTCTTAGAAACGCTTTCATAAACTGTCTTAGTTAACGAAAATCATATGTAAATCATTTTTCCTTTAATTTTTACATTAATATTCTTACAAGTAAATAGCTTCCATAATTATCTTCCAACACGACCAAATTTCTCTAAAATTCTGGTTTCTTTCTTAATATTTGATCCAATACTCTCTCCCAGAGTTTTCATGGAATGACTCATAAGTTTAATTTCTCAATAATACACTTTTTCGGAGTATAATTGAATTAAAAATCAAAGGCATGACTTTGGTAAAAGTTGCAAAGTTGATTCACTCTCTCGAAACGATCTAAATCTCACTCAAAGGAAGATGACTCTAAGCCAAACTTCTTGTACATAATCTGTTTGTCTTCAACATCGTATTCGAAGACCTTACCAACAAAATATGAAAAATCCTTTGAGCATGAAAGATATTGATCTAGAAGTTCTCTTTCTGAATTGGGGATATATGCGTAAAGTGGGATACTATAGCAGAATATAGGACTGATCAGTGCAAGTTTGATCCTGAACAGATAGGATTTGGCCGGTATGGATTGTGGTCTTCGAAACAAACACCAATACAATGGTAGAAAAAGATTAGAGGATAAGGGTTAGATATTTGTTGGAGAATTAGACGAAGAAAACAGGTTAAACTCTTAAATTATAAACTTGAAGTACTTGTATATAGCCTGAAATCTTGGTTACCAAAATTACCAGATATACCCATTCTTAATCCTAATAAATAAACCAAACCAAAATAAACAAACCAATTGTCTAATAAGACCTAATGTCTAGAACAATCCCAAGTGGACTAATAATTCAAACTTGAACCATCTCCACTGGTCCTCCATATGTCTAATAAGACCCAATGTCTAATAACTTTTCTTTGCCTAACATATTTGTTTGTCCAGAATTCTGTAAATAGTAAATGGGCAAGACTATGCCTACAACCAAATGCTTACAATCTTCCTACAAACCGCCACGTGGCCGGTTTCCATTGGAGGAGGGAGGGGAGAGGTGGGACCCATATAGCCGGGGTGTGGTGGTGGGGGGGGGGGGGGGGGGGGGGGTATTGTTGTAAGAAGGTTGTAAGCATTTGGTTGTAAACTTAGCATTTTCCATAGTAAATACCTGTCTGAAACATAATAACTTTTAGTTTTGACTTAAATTCTAGTATTTTCTACTTTATTTAATCGTGATGTTTTGCTTTTGTTTGCATGACTGCGAAGTAGTTATATTATTACGAGGATGTTAAATACTCTTCCTTTTACAGATTGGGAAGGGGAAGGTTCTTGCAGAGGGGAAACACGTGGCCTTGCTTGGTTATGGAGTGATGGTTCAAAATTGCTTGAAGGCTCATTCTCTTCTTGACACCCTTGGTATCCAGGTGACTGTTGCCAATGCAAGGTTCTGTAAGCCACTAGATATTGAGCTTATACGGAAATTATGTAGAGAGCACGAGTTTCTGATCACAGTTGAAGAGGGAACTATTGGAGGCTTTGGTTCACATGTTTCACAATTTCTAGCACTTGATGGTTTGCTCGACAAAGGAGTCAAGGTAAATGAATGTTATTTGTTGAAGCTAAAAATTGAATGGTAACTGAATGTTATTAGTTGAAGCTAAAAATTGATGGCATATCTAAAGATATCAACTAACTAGTGAACGACAATAGAAATTTAGTTGTACTTCGTGCAAATAGAACATTGACTACATGTAATAATATAGATTATTTTCCTTCTTTAGGGGGCATGATATTGTGGGATCAGAACTTGTTTCCCTATCACTCAAACACCCTGGAAACTATCTTTCTAATGTTTTTTTTCCTTGAAAAATGAGAATCTGGTTTGCTGCTTGGTGATGAATCATGAAACTGGTTTCTTTCTCTGTACTTGCTTTTCAAGAGTATCAAGTCCGTGTAGAAATATTGCAATCGTCTCTCACTTTGGTCTTCATACTTTCACATAGAGATGTAATTAGATTTTAGAGGGAGTGGCACTCATCACATTCTCACTCTGTTCTTACCAGTGGCGGCCTATTGTACTACCAGACAACTATATAGAGCATGCATCTATAAAAGAACAGTTCGACATTGCGGGCCTTTCTGGTCATCACATCGCCGCGACAGCATTAAGTCTGCTAGGACACAATCGTGAAGCCCTTCTATTGCTGCCATAGAAAGGAATTATTGATCAAGGGACTGATCCAGATGCTTTCAACTTGTCAGGGGCAAGTGAGGTCTCAGGAAGCTCTTCTCAACCAGTCTGGAATAGATGATTATTGGATTCTTGTAAATTCTTTTTTTAAGTTGTCAGTGATAAGGGGATATGAGCCATAGAGAGCATCTGTACATTTGACCATCATGATCTAGAATTTTTCTTCCAAGGACTTTGTGTTCTAACAGCACCAATTTCATGGGCACAATCTGTTGTAACATTAGATATTATAGTGACGGAGATAACACTTGTCTCAAAAAGAAAGGAAAAGAGAGAGAGAGAGAGAGAGAGAGAGAGAGAGAAGAATGTACAGTTTGTAAAGTTTGTCACACATTTCTTTGGACTGGTCTGTGGGACTGTGTTAACTTTGCCATGTTCATGTTTTAGCTTTATTTGAAACTTAATTATCATATTGTTGTTGTTACAATAACCCCACTTATACTCTTACTCAGGTTATTGTGCTCCATTATGACTCGCTATGGATCCAAACTCTTAGCATTTGTTATTGCAAATGGCTTCTCTTAACAGCTTCTTTACATTCAAATACCATATTATCTTGGTTTCTTATACCTACTAAAGTGGTGAATAATGGAAAGGTGGCAAAAGTAATATCAGCGAACAGGAAAGTGAGGTTTGCAGGTTTATAGCGAGTGTAGAGTGATATTAGAGGTGAACATTATTCGGTTTTGGACCGGAAACCGAGCCGAACCGAATAACAAATTTGGTTCAGTTTGAAAAAATATCGGTTTGATTTTTGTTTCAAAAAGAAATTATTTCGTTTCGGATTTCGGTTTCATCCAAATCCAAAATTCGACTAAAATTTGTGCAATTACGTAAATTTTATCCATATTTTATAATTAAATTGTGTATTTTTTTTGTATATTTTAAAAATAATAATTTTATGTATGTGTTTTGAAGTCAAACTTTGATAATTAAATAACTAGTCCAACTTTGGGTTAAACTTTGAAATACAACAAATTGTTATATAAAAATTATATTTTTTGAGATAATTTAACAACAATTTAACTTTGGGTCCAATTCATTAAATAATAGAAATAATCCAATCGAACAAATCGAATAAACTGAACTAGTTATATCTTTTATGTTTGATTTCAAATTTTTAGAATTTTGATTTATCAGATTTTGACTATTTCGGTTAGTTTGAAAACGAAAAAACTCGCCCCATTCCAAATGCTTGGAATTGTCATCGTCCATAAAACCAAAACTGCTGATCATAAAGCCGAATTCTGGATCATCCATCTCCTGCAACATGAAATGCGCGCGGTGCAACCTAATTTAATTATGTTTTATGAATGAAACTTTGTTACAAAGTTCGTCACAAGATGATAGAAGTGTTCATGCAACAAAGGAAACGGCAAGATGTGATACAGAAGACACAAAAATTTATTCTCGGCAATTGATCTCTTTGATTTCTAGCTATGAGTGCACTATCAGAACTGGAAGTTACTGTTGTACCCATGTTCACCAACAGCAGAGCCATTGAAATAACAATGAATGCACCATCGGCACGAGTTTAAGAAGATTTTTTTTTTTCTTCTGACGAAATTATTGATTATTCTGCGCGTGGCAGGGATCTAGCTTTAAATCTGTCTAAGATTTTCTATTGATGAGTTGTCGAGTTGTTTTCTTCTTCTTTCCCATCTGGTTCTCTCGTGCTAGCTGCTACTATTACGACTCGTGAAACTGCGCAGTGATTGCGAAGATCTCCTACATCAAGAGAAATTATTCTGTGAACCAGATCCACCATGTATCTTGTGTTGTATCACTTGGTAAAAAAACAAAGTTCAGTCCCACATCGAATAGGCCATTACACCCCTTTGTCCATATAATACTTCTTCTCGTAATCATATTTGTGAGTTATTGTGGATTAGATCTGTAAGTCACTTGTGCATATTGATTGGCTCTCTTTGATTTGATGATGTGTGTGGAAATATTGGAAGACGCACGTGCATTGCACGTATTTCATTTTACTTGAAAAAAAAATAGTTTATTAAAAGAACAACCGATAATTTTTAATTTTATTATAGGTGGAAATATAATAGGCAGGAGCATGAAAGTTGGGAGAAAAGAAATGACGGAAATATAAAACTTTTCTCTTATCTCTTGGGTTCATGTGCCTACTTTGCATGCATGCATATTTTGTTTTATTAACTATCATTTTCCAAGTTGTCTCATGCATGCATACATACATTTAATACGTATTTAATTACTGTTTTTAATGAAGGGTATTTTTGGAACGAAAATTTTTTACGGTGAAGTCTAGTTTTGACATTATATAGTAGATTTTTTCAGTAGTCAAGAAGGAAAGTCAATGGAGAAAATCTAAACAAATTAACTTACCCAACTGCATCAGATTCTATGGCAATGAATTGTGGCTGCAGCAGCACGGAAGGCATGCATGGCCAGCCACAGATAAATGTCAATATTAATCCAAAAGGCCAAGCAGACATTATTGTCACGCCAATAACTATGGGAGAATCTAAGCTAGATATGGACATTGATAGGCTATGAAATTATGAAGAGCTGCCAGTAATCTGCAGAGAGTCAACGACAGAGAGGTACGCCAGCTAGTGGTTGGAGGAGAAGGCGATTCCCCATCTTCGTTACCTCTTAAATTATTAGGTGGAGACGTTGTAGATGTATATATCCTGACCGTACATGCAACGAATGAGGAGGCGACAACCACGCAGATCTTACTGTATTCACCAACCTATAAGCCACCATGATTGGCCTCCATGTCTTCTTTTGTTGAGATCGAAGCATTATTTAGCAGAAAAATACATGCATTGCTTGGAATCCATCATGCGGAAATTATTTAAGATCTGGATACATGGAGGTCATTTCAGTTTGCCAATCCACGTGATCATTCACATTTTTTATGTCCGTGAAGGGCTAATTGATGAAGGCAAATGGTAACAATATTAAAATAATTAATTTTGGGGGTAAATTTTGATTTTGGTTGATTGATTAAGTTTAGAATTTTAAAATTACTAATGATCGAGCAATTATTACATGGTGGTCATTTTCAGTTTCCCTATATTCTTTGTGATAATTCACATTTTTAAGTCCGTCACACGACGGAGCCTGGATTAAATTCTGGAGGAGTCGTGTTACTACATATAATTTTTAAAAAAAATTATCATTTTAATTGAACTTAAAGAACAAAAAATAAATTTCAATATTTTTAAATTTTTATAAAAGAGGAAGCAAAAAATTATACATAAATATATAAAACATTTAAGAGAGATAAGATTTGACCTTGTACCTCTCAATTGAAAGCCCAAAGCACTACCACTAGAGCTGGCTTATTATTTATACATTACAATGCCAAAATAATATATATTTTAAAATTTTAAAAAAGTTCTATATAGTAATCAATATTTAAAAAAAAAATTAGGGAGGTCGTGCCCCCCCCCGGACCCTATATAGATCTGTCCCCCTTGTGAAGGGCTAATTGATGGAGACAAATGATAAGAACATTACAATAATTAATTGGGGGCATCACAAAATAGGGGCATGCAATACACGTAAGTTAGAATTTTGTTAGAAACTAACAATATTAGTCCAATAATTAAATTATATTTTAATTATGATTAATCGATTAAGTTCAAATTTATAAAATCACTAATGATCATTCAATCATTACAATCAATGTTATATTAAACTTTGCATAGTCCTAATGTGCATTAATAATATCATACTGGCCACTATGTGCATTGTTTCGTTCGTCTAACATGTATTTACAGAAAAGCAAGAAGTAAGATCAATCATGTACATATGTAATAAAAAAATTATGATGGACCAAAAATACTGTCAGTCCACAAGATTTCTCTAAACAACACACGACATCACTGGGACCACGTAATCAAAGATTCTGCTGTCCAGTCAACGAAAGAGGGTCGAGGAGGTAGCGCCTGTCACGACCCGCTCCCACTTTTTTTGGATGCAGATATGTGGCCAAGTCCAGCCTACGCCTCAACGTCGGTGGTAGTACGCTGTCTAGACCTCAATAGTAATCATCAATCAAAATAGACAATATTTAATCCCAATTTTCATCTGTTGCTCATTCACAATATTTATATAATTTATAAAATCCTCAATTTACAAAATTAAATCATAATTCAGGAAAAAACCTGTTAAACATCAAATTTAAGAAACTGCTAACTATCTAAATACTAATATTGGCCTCCAAAGCATCTCGATCTCCAACAAGATCCCATAGTGTAGATTAGCAAGTCACCTAAAAATGTTTATCCAGTCAGGAATGGAACAAGTATAATACAATGAAAGCAGTTCTAATAATGGTAGAGACTATAAAACATAAAATAGTAATAAAATATATGATAAAGCAAGTAAAACTAAAATCATGGCATGTCAAGTAGTGTGGAACAAGTAAATATGAACAATAAGGCATATGTAAACAATATGGAGTGAAACAAAAAGGACTGTAACTATCTAAGTATTTTGAAGTACCACTTTCGATATGTGATCGTCTTGGGGGTGATTCAATGTCTAAATGAACCTACGGCTAAATTATACGTGAAGTGTATGATTGGCTATCATCAATGTCTAATTACCAAAATGTCTAATTAAGGTCTGATCACATATCTTACTAGCACTTTTTTGCCCCGATTAATACACATGGATCCAAATCACGAACCGTAGATCAATGAACAAGAAATAAGAGTACGATGTCCACAAACTATACGATAACCATGAAAAGTAATATATCATGACTAGAGATCCATGAAATACTAATCCGTGTAACAATCATATCGATAATCAAGTAAACATCACTAGACATGCATTATAGAAACTATCAAGTACTGAAAATAATCAGAGAATGTACTCGCCTGTCGTCCTGAGATGGTGGTAAGGGTTCGGTACCACGTCCAAGTCCAAGTAACCTATTTTATGAATTTGCGATGTCAATAGGTGAATGAAAACATAATAATCCTATCTACTTGGTTATTAGGTCTCTTGGTTTATTTCCTATGTCAATTAGTATTTTAACTAGGTAAGTTTATCTTGGTTCCTTATTACCAATTTGAATAACTTATATTTATAACTTTATATATATATATATATATATATATATATATATATATATATATATATATATACTTATTGAAGCACCAATACCTTGACACTTAAAGATACACAACTCAACCCTAATACCTTGCCTTGACATACATATCCATGGTATCCTAGTATCACAATATCTATTTGATTACTACTATTGCTATTGCTTATTGAATGCTGAAATGCTTATTGAATGCTGATTGCTTATTGCTGCCACTTCAGCTTATTGCTGTTGCTGCTGCTGCTTATTACAAATTTTGCTGTAGCTTATGGAACTGCTTATGAAAGGTTGAATTGTCATGACCCGCACCCGGAATTTGGACATGAGTTATGGGCATGCACAACTTATGCCGCAGATTCGGCGGTAAAACGCTGTACAATAAATCACAAGTATATATTCTACAACTTACGTAGTAATATCTCACTCCTCTAGGGAGGACAATAATCAATAATCCACATCAATACTCAATCACAAGCTTTAAGAAACATAACCGCATGATAGAAATATAACAAAAGAAATAATAGTCTCAAATTATGGTTCAAATAGTCTCCTAAAATAAGTACTAAAATTCAAATAGTTAATATCCAAATGGTCTAATAAATTCAGAGACAAATCTGATCAAAATTAAATCTAAAACTAACTAAACTATGGGTTCACAACCTGGGCCTGTGCTGCGAACTCTCTTTGATCCTCCTAAAGGGCAAGATCAGGCTCAACTATAACACCATCATAAGGTTCGTAATGGGTAGGGTACCTGTCCTCATCATAGTCACCTAAAATATTTATCCAGTAAGGATAAAACGAGTATAATTCATTGCATGCAGTTCCAAATATATGGTAGTGACTATAAAAATAGGAAAAGTCATGTAATACATGATGAAACAAAGAACTAAAAACATAAGTAATGGAAAATAAGTAACATGAGCATTATGGTATATGACAACAAGTAAAGAATGAAACGAAGAAGACCATAACTATCTAAGTATTTGAAGTACACTCTTCAATCTGTGATCGACTGGGGTACTACACCGTACGGTCTAATTAGGATATAGCTCAATCATACATGAAAATCATGATAAGCTATCCACAAGGACTAAATACAAATATAAATACACAGTCTACTAATTTGATCACATTTCTACCAGTACTTCTCCACCCTGACTAAAATACATGGATCCGAAATTATGACACATGGGTCATAAGACATAAGAGAATACGAGCATTGTGATCACAACTACATGGCAGATATGGAAAACAATATATCATAAAAGAGGGATATCCATATGATACTATCCGTGTAACGAGCGTGTCAAGAATCAAGTGTATATTACTAGACATTCATTTATAGTAACTATCAATACTAAAAACAAACAAATAATGTACTTGCCTGTCGTCCTTAGCTGATGGTACGGGTACGGTACCAAGTCCAAATCCAAGTCCAAGTCCAAGTAACCTATTTTAGGATTCGACAATGTCAATATATGAATGAAACCAATGAATATCCTATCAACTTGGGTTTTATAATAATCTATATCTACTTTATCTTAGTCTATTGATAATATAATATATATAACTATACCATGTTTATATGAATACCCGTAATACCTATATTATAGCCAGTTCCCTACTTGTAGGTAATACTGTATATATTAGACTTATTCAGTTATTTTCGAGGTTAGAATATGTTTTAGGCCTTCGTATTAGCTTTCCGAAAAACTAAACGGATTGTATTTTCGTGTTCGAAAACTCCCAAAATTACAAAAATATCGAAAAACGTTCATTTTTCAGACACATGATACTCAAACATACTTTTAGAAATTTTAGTTCAATTTAGGTCTATTAAAATATAGATTTGGAAATCTTACTTAGATATGGTTCTGATAAAAAAATGAGAGATTAAACGGAGTCCAAAATTAGGAGTTACAGAATTTCTAAGTTGCTATGACAATTGAAAATGAGGCTAATTTTTGTGACAAATTTGGACTATTTTGGACAATAGGGGAAAGCTTTTGGGGCATTATCATAAATACTTTGTAGACATATAATTAATATAAATATAAAATTATATTCATTAGGTATAATCTTCTCTAACCTATTAGAAATTTTTATTTGTTGGCACATACATGTTCTTAATTAGAATTTCTAAAGACAATGAAGATCCAACACAAATAGGGTCCAAATCTTCTCCACCAAATTTGATCTCTTCTCCTAGAACTTCTCCAAGATTTGGATTTGGATTTGGAAGAGAAAGGAGTGGGGAAGAAGGTGATTAGGGTTTGAAAATTTAGATGGAAAACATATAAATTACCAACTTACTCTTAATTGGTAAGTGTGTGTGTGTGTATGTGGAAGGGGGATGGGGGTTGATTGGACACTACAAGAGGGGTGAGAGGGGGGGGGGGGGTTCAGCTAATAAGGTGAAAAAGTGGCCAATCTCCAAGGTTGGGTTAGGGTTTTGTGTGAGGAGGGGTTTGTTAGGGTTTTGATTAAGAGGGTTGGTTTATTAAATTACCAACTTACCCTTAATTGTTCAAAACCTAAAAATGTCATAAATTTTCTTACACCCAACTAGATACAATTAATCCAAATAAAATTTACATAATAAAATTACTTTAATAAAATTTAATTAATACAATCCTCTTAAGTACAATCTAATTAATATAGGTACCTTAAGTAATCTAATTAGAAAAGTTGATTAACAATTGCATTTAGAAAAAAATACCAAAATAATATTATAAATTTAGATATTTGGGATACAGAGGTTACAAGTCTACTCTCCTCAGAAAAATTTTGTTCTCAAAATTTAAGTATACAATAGACACGAAAAGAAGAAAGAATATCTCACGGTTCGAAAAGATAGGGGTAATGCTCGCGCATCTCATCCTCTCTCTCCCAAGTAGATTCATCCGGAGAGTGATGCCTCCAGGCAACACGAACCAAGAGAATCGTCTGGTAAAGCAACACCTTCTTTCTGCGATCTAGAATCTCCACAGGCTGTTACAGATAACGGAGAGTCGGTCCAACTTCAATCTCCGAATGATCCAGTACATGGCTAGAATCTGCCACGTATCGCCTCAACTAGGACACATGGAACACGTTAATGCACTCCCTCCAATATAGGCATCAAGGCTAGTCAATAGACTACAACACCGACCTTTTTAAGATTGTTAAAAGGTCCGATGAACCTTGGACTGACCTTTCCATCTCCATCGAAACGAATCGTGCCCCGTGTCGGAGAAATCCTCAAGAATACCAAATTGCCAACCTATAATCAACAAAACCTAAACACAAACTCTACAAGTACTATCAACCTCAATATAAGAAAATCTATACCTCAAACTCTAGCGGTCTACGGTGGCTATCGGTCCACTGCTTCTGTTTGTCCTGTGCCATCCGAAGCCTCTCTCTAATCTTCTTTACTTTCTCTGTAGCATCTACTACCATCTCTGGTCCTAAAGTGCTCTCTCTTCTATGTTGTCCCAAGATAATAGAGTCTGACATCTCCGGTTGTACAAAGCCTCGAAAAAAGATATCTCGATCTGGCCTGGTAGCTATTGCTGTATGCAAACTTTATCAGATGAAGATGATTCTTCCACGAACAACCGAAATCATATATAAAGGTCTGTAGCATATCCTCAAGTGTCTTAATAGTCCTCTCTGACTTTCCATCTGTTTGAGGGTGGTAAGCGGTGCTAAACTTGAGTTGGTTACCCATGCTAGCCTGCAAATACCTCCATAAATGGAATATAAATCTGCTATCCCGATCGAAGATGATACTCACCGAAACCCTGTGCAACCTGACGATCTGCCTCACATTTAACTCGATGAGCTTCTCTATAGACAATTCCACCTTGAATGGCAAAAAGTGAGCCAATTTGGTCAACCTATCAACGGTAACCCAAATTGTGTCCTTCCCTCATGGAGTGCGTGAAAGTTCGGAAATAAAATCCATCGTGATATATTTTCACTTCTAATCAGGGATCGGTAGTACCTGAAGCAAACCTCCTGATCTCTACCTCTCGGCCTTGACCTGCTGGCATATTAGACATTTGGATACAAAGTGTGGCACCTCTCGCTTCATACATACCACCATACTTGATCTCTCAGGTCCTTGTACATCTTGTTAGCTCCAGTATGTATAGAATATTGAGAACAATGAGCTTCTTGTATAACCTTTTCCCGCAGATCATTAATAGGCACACTCTCAAATATTGTCCATCAATTCAGATTGAATCTGTCTAACCATCATCTGTCCCTTAACTCCCGAAACCATCACCTCAATGCCCAAGATCTCCAAGTCTGCTAACAAATGGCGGTCCATCGTCAGATACATAGCTATTGGATATCTGTTCAAGTCATCAGCAACTACGTTGGACTTTCCTGGATGATACTGTAATAAAGTATTGAAATCATTCATCAGTTCCAGTCATCTGTGTTACCTCATATTCAGCTTATTCTGTGTGAAAACGTCCTTCAAGCTCTTGTGGTCAGTGAATATCTCCAGCACTCTGCGTACAAATAATATTTTCACAGCTTCAGAGCAAAAATTACCGCTGCCAACTCTAAGTCGTATGTGAGATAGTTCTTCTCGTGTGGCTATAACTGCCTAGATACATACACCACCACCTTCTTATTCTGCTCTAGAACACATGCCAAGCCCTTTCCCGAAGCATCACTATAAATAAAAAATCTACCTGTTTCTGACGACAACGTCAATATAGGAACTATAGTCAATCTCTTCTTTAGCTCATCAAATGCCGCCTGACATTCCTCAGTCCATACAAACTCTACATCCTTTCGAGTGAGTCTAGTCAATAGCTCTGCAATCCAGAAAAAGTCCTTCACAAACTTTCTATAATATCCAGCCAATTTTAAGAAATTTTTGATCTCTGCAACAGAACTTGGAGTAGTCCAATACTCTATGACAGTAAACTTCTTCGGATCTACTGATATCCCATCTTCAGTCACCACATGCCCGATAAACTCTACCATGTCCAAGAAAACTCACATTTTAAGAGTTTTTGATCGAGCTTCTCCTTTCTGAGAGTCTCTAGCACAAACCTCAGATGCTCTTCATGCTCCTCCAGCATCTTTGAATAGACGAGAATATCATCTATGAACACTACCACGAACTTGTCAAGGTATTGATGGAATACCTTGTTCATGAAGTTCATGAAGACTGCTGGGGCATTAGTCAACCCAAACGATATCACCATAAAATCATACTAGCCGTATCTAATCTGAAATACACCTGATGATAGCCAGACCTTAAGTCAATCTTCAAAAATACTCTCGCACCGCTCAACTGGTCAAAAAGATTATCTATCCTCGGCAACGGATATTTGTTCTTGATTGTGAGGTTGTTCAAGGCCTTGTAGTTGATGAACATTTATTCCGACCCATCTTTCTTCGGCACAAAAAATACTGGAGCTGCCCAGGGTGATGAACTCGATCTAATGAATCCCTTGTCTAGTAGTTCATCAACCAGCTTCTTACGCTCTACCAACTCATTATTGTTGATCCTGTTGAGACACTGGCTCCGCTTCCTACACTAGATCGATGGAGAATTCAACCTCTATTCGGTGGTAATCCCGGTAACTCCTTGGTAAATATATCTAGAAACTCCACAATAATTGGATACGACAAATCCTTCTCCTCTACCATGGCTCCATATATAATCCTATCACCCCGCTCTATGGACCCTCTAGTAAAATCGAACTCCGGCTCTCATAGAGCACGAAATAATATACATCCTTCACGATAATCTATGCTAGCATGATGCATACTCAACCAATCCATCCTGAGGATAATATCAAAACTCGGGAGTGGCATTACGAGTAAGCTAGCACACAAATCAAGGCCTCCCAAGGTAACACAATGCCCCTTGCAAGACACAAATCTCTATCATAGTTAGTGATGCTTGCAACTCCTACCCAAGGGTCCTGTTACTAAGCTATGCTTAAACACAAAAGGTACGAATATAAAACTATGCGATGCCCCATAATCAAATAAAGCAATAGCTGGAAATGATTGAAGAAGTCATCAATATGGCACAAGATAAGATATAATTTAGGAAGGGCAGTAATTATGAAGGATATCCGATTACTCGAAGGAGAAATAGACGTTAGCAAATTCGAAACAAAGTAGAACTCCTAGTTGTGATTGAGTATTCCCTATTCCTAACATCCTATATCCTATTGCAGGCTCGTAATAGTACTTTAGTCTGAAGTACTAATATGATATCATACTAGTTGTAAAGCTTTGTTGGCCCATTCGGTCTCAGTCAACTTAATTTTGATATTTAACTAAACCATATTTTGATATATCGCAATATGATACAACTGAAGACTTTGACGATGCTTATTTCTGTAATGGCAATTGCTGGTTGTATTGCGTTGAGTTGTTTATTTCATCATATGTAATTTTATATTTTATTGAGTCTAGGACATATGTGAGTCAAGTCGCACTTAGCAACTAGAAGTACTCAAGTCTACTAACATTAGCTTACGCATAACTCCACTCAAATCAAACCAAAACTAGTCCATATCAAAACTTAGACCATTCTGGAAATAGGACTACTGAACTCGGGCCGAACTCGATCTCTGACAAAACTCGGTCTGCTATAAACAGAAATTTGGCTAGCTGTTAAATCCTTGATTTTGTGGTTCCAACATTTAATTTTTTGAATAATTGGGTATCAAATTCTAGCCAAACTCTGTCCTAAAATAGCCTATAAATAGACTTGGAATTTCCCATTCTTACTCACTCATCTCTTCTCAATCTTTCTCTCTATTAGTGAGCAATATTCAGAGCCTTAACCTTCTCCATCTCCAAGATTAACTCTCCACCCTTCTAGTGATAAGTGTGATCTTAGTTAGAAGTCTGTCAGAGTTGTAAAAGCTTGGTTTGTCAAGTTTTCTCTTTAGCTTGAAAGTCATCAAGCTCTTCTTATCAAAGCTTATGGTTGTAAGAAGTTGGTAAGCCTTCGGATCAAAGCTTGTGATTCACTATTGGTGATTATAGTAGATACAACTTCGAACAAGAGTTCTCGGGACTGGACTGCTCTCTACGAGGGAAACCAGTATATATATTGGTGTTTGCATTTGCTTTCTCTCAACTCTACTGCTTTACATATCTGCTATACATATATACATTATTATTGTCAGTTGATAGCTGCCTTTACTTTGTATTAATTTTTAATTAGATAGATTATTCTGCTGTACTCTATTCACCCCCCTCTAGAGTTGTCTTACGGTCCTACAAGCTTGACCTATATGGGCCACCATAAAAATGTATCACAACCCGCACCTAAAATTTGGGCATAAGTCATGGTCACGCATAGCCTACGCTGCAGAGTTAGCGGTATAACATTGTACAATAGGTCGCATGTATATATTCTATAACTTACGAAGTAATATCTTACTCATCTTGGAAGGATAGTAATCAATAATCTATATCAATACTCAATCACAAGTGTAGAATCATAAAAAGTACGCCTACGAAGGATGTTATGTTCAAAGAAAGAGTGGCGTACTCCTCACCGAAAGAAGCAGTGGCGTACCTCAGCAGCATACTAAGCCACCATTCATCCCCACCACAACAACGTATAAATAATGGTGTTCCTGTCACCAGAGTATCATGACTGTGTTCTTTCCTCTAACGTGATGAACCTGACAGTTGGCAGATCAACACATCAACCGAAAAGATCAAGACATTAAATACAGAGAATTTCTTGGCACACCGATCAAGGTTGTCATTAGCGACCAAGTAAAGCTGCTGTTTCATCCCGGTACACCATAGTGGATATCCTTTCTTAATACGCCGAGGTTATCACTCCAACGCAATACGCCAGGGTTGTTTCTCTATATCAAATATGCAGAGGTTGCTACTTTATCCAAGTACGCAGATGAGCTCTTCTCGCCAGAGTACGCCAACAACTCATCCATGGTATGGTAGGCTGACATTCCTATGTCAAACAAAGTTTCCACTGACGAGATGATCGGTCATTTAATATAAAGGATTTCTTGGCACGCTGACCCAGGTTGGTGTTTAGCGACCAAAGTTGACATTTCAACTCAAGTATGCCATGAATGCTACTTCGCTATAGTACATCGATAGTGCTACTTCAAATAGAGTACGCCGTTGATACGTCCTTGATGCTATCTCTTTTGAATACACCAACATGGATGCTTTAGCAACAACACGCTGACAGTGCTAACACTCACTGAGTACTCCAATATTGGTTCTTCAACCTGTCACGACCCGCACTCGGATGATCGGGCACGAGTATGTGGGTACGTCCAGCCTACTGATATGCTCAAAAGTAGAATTTTGTATCCCTATATTAGTGACCGATCATTTTTAATATATGGCTAATACCGGATCGTTCCCACGAGGACAAATATTTCTAATTATTCTTGAAATTAAAAACTAAGAGGTATTGAAAATGTGTTTGTTTGGTAAAATATTGAAAAATAATAATTTAAATCTAAAGCTTAAAGAAAATATGAATTTGTCAAATAGAGAATAATTCTAAGGCCATAGGTTTACCACTAGTAATGACATAGTTTATTATCTTTTTAATTAAATTTATTATCTTAAATATTATTAGATCTAGAATTACTGGATTTAATTTATACTAAGATGATACTTCCTTAATATTTGTTAATCCGAAATCACCTTAATTAATAAATATTAAGAATACTTGCTTTATGATCTAGATAAATTGGGTTTTCTAGCACAATAACATCGCCCACAAAAATATTCTTTTTTTTTTGACTTCACAAAAATATTCTATTATTATTTTGTATACAAATTATACCATAGAAACTATGATCCGTCCGGATTAAAATACGAACCGTGCAGCCTTAAGTGTAACTTGTTTCAGAATTAAAACATGATCATGCAGCACTATGCATTGATAATTACAATAGTAAGGCATTTTTACCTATACTACGTAATGCAAATAATAAACACTTATCTCACAATCACGGACAATAATGGTTTATTAATAAATCTAATTTATCCCCTAGAAATATCAATTCTGAATACTTCCACACAAATCAATACATTAATCATAAAGATAATTTTACTAGAAAAGATAAGAAAATACATACATTACTCGGGCTCTCCTTGAACCTTAGAAAGAAATTAGTTAGACCTACTCTTGGAGAACAATAACAAAGATGAGTTAGAGATCATTCTGAAGAACGCTTGCAACTTCTCTTTACACACACTCTCTTTTTATTACAAGTAAAAATCGAAAAGGAAAGTGATATCCATGTCTTTGGATTGTTGGTCTTTATATAAGAATTGAAGAGGCAAGAAGTATTTAGGTTCGTCGAATCTTCCTGTTCGTCGAATCTTTATGTTCGTCGAATCTTCCTGTTCGTCGAATCTTCCTAGTGTCTTTTTATTACTTTGTGTCCATCAATGTTGTCAGATTCGTCATGCTTTTATGAAAGATTGTAACCAATGGTTCATTTGAAATATTGTCCAAGTTCATTGCATGTAGTTATTCGAATCTGGTCCATATTCTATCTCTTCTCGTAGCATGGAGTAATTAAACAAATAATAAGAAAATAAATTAGTACATATAGAAAATACAAAATTTACTATGTAAAATATTGCATGCATGGAATAAGTTCATTTGTTATATGTATCAAATAATAAATAAAAGCTAAGGTTTATATATATATATATATATATATATATATATATATATATATATATATATGAGCAATTTATAAAACTTAAACCATAGTGTATATCAATATATATTTTATAATAAACTTGTTATATTTATAGTTTTCATAAAATACATTAAAAAAGTATAATTATATAATTATTACTTATAACGTAATTTAATATTATTTATTTAATAACAAAATAATTGTCACATTAACGTGTTGATCATACAACCATACTTAAACTATGCTTGTCCTCAAGAATATAATATAATGTCTGGAATAAATATAGATAAAGTAATAGGATAACAAAAATTTATGTCATAAGCCTATTTTTATTTTTATTTTTTATTTTTTTAAAATAATTTTCCTAACTTTTAGCATAAAAATTATGCCTCTTTTTTTTGTAATCTGGGCAATATCTAATATTATTAAGCTTTCTACACAATCCATTTATTGAGTGTTGGATCGATGCTTCCCAAGCCAGTTGGCCTTAGGACATTAGGTGTTAAAACACCCCTACGAATTTAATAACTCGAGTTGCATAGGCTACAAGATTAAATTAGATTACTTCTCATTTCAACATTAATTATTATCATTTTACGCGGATCTACTTGTTGATTAGACAAGGGTTCCGGTTACTAAGCAATAATCAAGCTTAATATATATTTGCATTATATACTGACTAAAAAAATTTCTTTTTTTTTTAAAGGCTTAGACGTAAATTTCTCAGTAACCTACAACTCCCCCCATACTTAACCGACATTGTCCTCAATGGCAAGGGGAAAGAAGTAAAAGAAAAATGAAAAAGAATAATTTAATTGGTAAGGAAATTTAATTATATGAAAATTGCTTAAGATAAAAAGTTTAGAAAAATTACCTTTTGTTGACAGTCTCTCCCATACTTATGCATTGAAACAGTTTTTAAACAAATATGTTATTAAGTAAACAAACTTTAGAAAATAGTATACAATGGACAAACAATACACTTTGATAATGTAAATGGACAATCACAACAAACATTAGTTACAAAAAATAAAAAACAACAATAACAACACAACTTGCTAAATTAAATTAACATAACACAATTGGAAACTAATACAAATCAAGGACCGGGTGTTTGAATGTGAAGACATTGCCGGCAACGATATACCTGGAGAATTGCAATTGTCTGAGCACCAGTGGAAGTTGCTCTAATTCACTCAATGAGATCAATTAAATCATCAATCTTACTGCTTATTTTTTCGTAGGCCTCGATAGCCATGTCAAACTGTAGAGATCAAAGAATATATGAAGGTGAAGTAGTAGTGGACTCCATGCTGTTTACATTGTTGCCCAAGTTTGACTCATAATCGAGCACACCAAAGCCCTCATCATCGGAAGAAGCCATTTTTCTTTCTTTTTTTTTTTCTTTTTTTTTTACGTGTAGTGAAAGAATAGTGACTATTGGAAAATGTGGAAGACAAAAGTGTAAGAGTGGGGAAAAATAGTGCTTGTAAAAAAAAATTCAGTGTTTATAAACACATAATAGGTGACGAACAAAAACAAACAAACAAACAAACAAACAAACAGTGTGTTGGTGTGAAGAAGAAGAAGAAGAAAATAATGTGTAGAAGTATTAGAAGAATAGAATTCTGAAATATTTAAACAATAATAATAAGAAGAATGAAGGAAAAGAAGTTTTGTACTGATGGAAGACTAGTGGAAAGAAAGAGAGTAGAGGTTTGTATCCCGATATTAGTGACAGATCGTTTGTAATATATGGCTAATACCAGATCGTTCCCACGAGGACAAAGATTTTCAATTATTCTTGAAATTAAAAAGTAAGAGGTATTGAAAAGGTGTTTGTTTGGTAAAATAATTGAATAAAAATAATTTAAATCTAAAGCTTAAAGAAAATATGAATTTATCAAATAGAGAATAATTCTAAGCCCGTAGGTTTACTACTAGTAATGACATAGTTTATTATCTTTTCAATTAAATTTATTATCTTGAATATTATTAAATCTAGAATCACCGGATCTAATTTATACTAAGATGATACTTCCTTAATATTTGTTAATCCGAAATAACCGCAATTAATAAATATTAAGAATACTTGCTTTATGATCTAGATGAATTGGGTTTTCTACCTCAATAACATCGCCCACAAAAATATCCTATCATTATTTTGTATACAAATTATACCGTAGAGACTACGATCCATCCAGATTAGAGTACGAACCATGCAACCTTAAGTGTAACTTGTTTCAGAATAAAAACAGGATCATGAAGCACTATGCATTGATAATTACAATAGCATGGCATTTCTACCTATACTACGTAATGCAAATAATAAACACTTATCTCACAATCACGGACAATAATGGTTTATTAATAAATCTGATTTATCCCCTAGAAATATCAATTTAGAATACTTCCACTCAAAATAATGCATTAATCATAAAGACAATTTTACTAGAAAAGATAAGAAAATACATACATTACTCGGGCTTCCCTTGAACCTTAGAAAAAATTAGTTAGACATACTCTTGGAGAACAACAACAAAGATGAGTTGGAGATCATTCTGAAGAACGCTTGCAACTTCCTTTTACACAATCTCTTTTTATTACAAGTAGAAATAGAAAAGGAAAGTAATATCCATGTCTTTGGATTGTTGGTCTTTATATAGGAATTGAAGAGGCATGAAGTATTTAGGTTCGTCGAATCTTCATGTTCGTCAAATCTTTATGTTGGTCAAATCTTCCTAGTATCTTTTCATTACTTTGTATTCATTGTATTTCTTACCTTTTATGATGTATATTCATTAATGTTGTCAGATTCGTCATGCTTTTATGAAATATTGCAACCAATGGTTCATTTAAAATGTTGTCCAGGTTCATTGCATGTAGTTATTTGAATCTGGTCAATATTCCATCTCTTATCGTAGCATGGATTAATTAAGCAAATAATAAGAAAATAAGTTATTACACATAGAAAATACAAAATTTACTGTATAAAACATTGCATGCATGAAACAAGTTCATTTGTTATATGTATCAAAAAAATATTAATAACTATATTTTGTATTTTCTATGTGTCATTGCATGCATGAAACAAGTTCATTTTTTATAAATTTCTCATATATATATATATAGTTATAAATATAAAACATTGCATGCATGAAACAAGTTCATTTCATACAACAATATATAACCTGTCAATGATAATCTCAACTCCATAAGGAGGACAAGATGATAATATAAAGTCAATATCTATACTTAATCACAAAAAAAATCTAAAAGGAGGATAAATGGCATAATATGATAACACAAAAAAGTTACAAGTCATAACTGGATAGTTCTCAATATCAACATCAATGTCAACAAGTCTAGGAGTAATAATATATCATAAAAGTCTAATATGCTGCAAACAAATCTAGTACTATAATGTTGAGTAAAGGTAACTAGGATAACTAGTGATACCGGCTAGGCCTCCCGGTAATCACTCATGCACTAAAGGGTCCAAAACTGCAGCTACTACCTCATGCGGTCCGTAATGAGTCGGACACAAATTCTCCCAATACTCTGAAAAATATATCCAGTCAGGATGGAGCGAGGACAACCCAATAGTAGTTCCAAGTTAATTGATAATAACTATAAACAGAAATAGAAAATATAATACAAGGCGAGAAAGCAATGAACATATATCATAGTATGGTAGAAAAGGGATAGGATAATCTAGAGCAATATGGCATAAACTTATCATAATGAAATAGAATAAAAAAAATAAACTAGAATATAAAGAAGAACTATAACTACACTAAAGAAGAACTATAACTACACTAAGTGTTTGAAATACTAGTTAGATATATGACCGGCTTGGGTTAAACATTGTCTACCTTAAATAAACTAGTATAGGGATATTTTTATCATTTTGAATTATTTATATATATTGTGTTATATTTATATATAATGTGTATAATCTATATATTGTAACTAATAATCTTATTGGTTAGTGGACTAGACTTGACATGACCATAGACTCAACACTTAGACTAGTCACATTAGCCTATAATTTAGATATCCCCTTCCATTAATTAGAGGTTAGTTAAACACGTCATTAGGGATAAAAGCTTCTCCATAATTAGTTATTCATCATGACAACCTAATAGGGGCATTATAGAATTTTTAGCATGAACCAAAATCCTAATTGTGGTCGGCCCTAATATAGGGGGAAAAAATTCTCTCTCCTCTCATTATTCATCCAACTATTTACTAATTAGTGTTCTTCCCCAAATTGACTCATCCCTCCACCAAATTCCACCAATCTACTTCCAATCCCTTTCCTAATCATCATCAAGGAGCACTAGGAACTTGGATTATTAGTGTAGCGCCCCGTTCTCCCGGTGCGGAGAGCGCGGCTAAGAAACACAAGACGGTATCGTTCGATCGGGATAGATTGAATTAAGAACTCGTCCTCGTTATGGATTTGTTTCTTCGGATTCGATTTCCATATTCAGTGGACCGTGCCCCAAGGATCGGCTTAGCGGCAGAGTCAGGAGGGACCTCTCCAATGCACTCTTTTGTTGCCTAGTTTTCGATATCGTTTGTTGCTTTCGTGCTTTGAGTTGGTTTTGGGATTTGCTTGTTTTCCTTGAACGGTTTCGATGGTTTTCATTGTTTTCGTTCATTGAACTGAACTTCAATTTCGGGATTGAAAAGAGAGGAAGAAGTATTAATCGAGCTGTTCGTGTGCAGGTGAACGAGCAGTAGGCGGCTTGCGAGCGGAGTCTTGAAGCGCCTCTTTCCTTCTCCCTTCCAAATCTAGGTGAGTGGCTACCAACCCGATTAGCTAGCCCTGCTTCCAAGATTCACACCTAAAATCTGTATTCTTCCTTGCCCCGATCAAACGATACCAAGTAATAATAAAAGAAACCAAGATAAAAGAGAATAGACTTGGTTATTATGCTTGTCAATATAACTTCATGAACGGATACTAAATTGCATGCTTGTTCGTTTGGGAAATGTTCTATACATGCTTCAATTTTAGTTGGAATTCATCTTCTTCTATAATTGAATTAAACACCTTATATGCGCATAACTGTTCAGGGAGGCTCTGCTAAACGAATCAAGCAATACTGCTTGTCTGTACTCATTTGCCTCAACTATATGATTTGATAAAAACCTAAAATAGACTCTGTTAGATCACGGACAACTTGTGCACAAGGTTTCTGGTTCCTGCGGACGGTCGCCGGGGCACTGGGACCTATCCGATCCGGACGGAACGTCTGTATAGTCATCTGTATCGTCGGAACGAGGCGTGCACCGTGTTGCACACTCTTCCGTCTTGAGACTATAACTTGTCCCTCGTGGCAACTAGCCAGTGATCCATATCGTATATTTAAACCTGTTGCAAACTAACTTGTGTCTTCGTGGCAGGGAAGGCATGGTAAGTATTGTACAGGTAATTCAGACGGGCAGGTAAAATCCACCGAACGGTGGCACGTTCATTTTAGTAAATTCTATATGCTGCTTACTTGTAAATGAACTAAGGCAAGATAGAAACCCATAAATATGCATGCTTCATTTAAAACAACGTGTTGATTGGTATAGTTCGGCTAGCTCGCCTTCACCAGCATGTTTCGATATGCTGACCCTCGTTGAAACAGGTTCTCCGCACTAAGGCGAACTGAGCGAGGAGCCGAAGTCGTCTTCCCGATCCAATCCAGCTGTTAGCGCACCTTCACCGCGCCCTTGAAGCATTTTGAAGACCGGAGCTTGCAACTCTTCATACACAAATGCAGCTCCGTGGCAAAGATATCCTCCAGCCTGGAGGTCTATATCTTTTGAAGTTTAGTAAAGGGATATAATGTATAGGATTGCTATCTCATTTTGAGTCATCTCTTTTGTAAGCCGTTCGGCATATTAGCTGACTCGTTCAAGAGTTTGTAATAGATGTTCATTATCAATAAAGAGAACTTTTTTATATTTCAAATCTTGTTTTAATTTATCTGCGTACTCTGAATATGTGCTTGTTATGCAAATCATTAAAGCCTTATACGGGCGCAACTCCAGGCCCGTACGGCGGTCACGATTCGGGGGACACCTCAAACGATTCTACGGAATCGGGTCGTGACATAATGGTATCAGAGCACAGATTTAAAGTCCCTTAGACTTCGTGCTGGGAAAGTTCCTTTAACGATCAAATTCCTGTGCGAACTCTTGAACTCGCTAGGCCAAAATGAGATACGTTCATGCAATAAGTCCATAATACATTATGATTCTAATGTAATTTACCTTCTTTTGAAGGAATGGCACTAGCGCAATCTGCAGCGCAAGCTCCGAACAAAATACAAAAAAGCAGTTCGGGCACTTCGGGAAGCTCGCGGAGCCAGCGTGGCATATCTCAAGTCGACCTGCTAGAGCGGGTGATGCAAATGTTAGAATCATAACGACAAAGAGATGATGCTCGCCAAGCCAAGTTCGAAAGCAATCTGGAGACCCGATTCTCAGTCCAACAAAAACAGGTAGATACCCTGAAACAGATCGTTCAGACTTTGGCTGCCAACCATTCCACTGCAACTGCAACGACTCCGGTGGAACAGCCCGTGCTTGAAGTAGAGACGCCACAAATTCCAAGGTCGAGGGACGTGACTGCCTTCAACTTGGAACACTTCAAGAAAGTCTGCAACACCCCATTCAACGGGAATGAGGACCCAGTGGTAGCTCAAGATTGGCTAGCTGAGCTTGAAGATCACTTCGCTCTGCTAGAAGTTCCGTTAGAGAAGCGCGTCGTCTGCGCCGAACTTCAGCTCCGCCTCAACGCGCACGATTGGTGGAACGTGCATCGATGATCTCTCCAATTTGATCACGGAGAGGAGGCGATCTCGTGGACGACTTTTCGTGCCGCGTTTGAAGAGGAGTTTATACCCCCTCCAGTACAACGTCAGATGGAAAATGATTTCGTGCAGCTGCGGCAGGGCAGTATGATAGTTAAAGAATACTCTGTCGAATTCAACCGACTCTCTAAATTCGCTAGGGCCTATTTACCTGATACAGCGAGTCGAGCTAGAAGGTTTGAAGGCGGTCTGCGCCCTGCCATACATGCGCACGTGGTCAATAATCATTACGGGACAATGCGTGAAGTCATGAATCATGCCCTATCTCTGGAACCGCAGAATCCTCACGTTTCCACCGGCGCTGTACATACCTACAATCACAAACGCCAAAGCAACGATAGAGGAAACATCGCTGCAAAGCGCCCTAACCACGGCGGTCCACAACGAGCGAACCCACGGCCCTATTGCAATTTCTGTAAAAAGCCAGGGCATTCCACTACCAATTGTTACCTCCGAAAGGTCTATGCTTCAACTGTGGAGGACAGGGCCACTTATCTCGGGATTGTCCGCTCCCCTCTAAGCTGCTGCCTCAACAAAATAATCCCTAACGGTTGGTTCTGTTCTTAAGTTTCGGGACAAAACTTCCAATTAGTTGGGTAGGATGTAGCGCCCCGTTCTTCCGGTGCGGAGAGCGTGGCTAAGAAACACAAGACGGTATCATTCGATCGGGATAGATTGAATTAAGAACTCGTCCTCGTTATGGATTTGTTTCTTCGGAATCGATTCCCATATTCAATGGACCGTGCCCCAAGGATCGGCTTAGCGGCAGAGTCAGGAGGGACCTCTCCGCTGCACTCTTTTGTTGCCTAGTTTTCGATATCGCTTGTTGCTTTCGTGCTTTGAGTTGGTTTTGGGATTTGCTTATTTTCCTTGAACGGTTTCGATGGTTTTCATTGTTTTCGTTCATTGAACTGCACTTCAATTTCGGGATTGGAAAGAGAGGAAGAAGTATTAATTGAGCTGTTCGTGTGCAGGTGAACGAGCAGTAGGCGGCTTGCAAGCGGAGTCGTGAAGCGCCTCTTTCCTTCTCCCTTCCAAATCTAGGTGAGTGGCCCAACCCGATTAGCTAGCCTTGCTTCCAAGCTTCATACCTAAAATCTGTATTCTTTCTTGCCCCGATCAAACGATACCAAGTAATAATAAAAGAAACCAAGATAAAAGAGAATAGACTTGGTTATTATGCTTGTCAATATAACTTCATGAACGGATACTAAATTGCATGCTTGTTTATTTGGAAAATGTTCTATACATGCTTCAATTTTAGTTAGAATTCATCTTCTTCTATAATTAAATTGAACACCTTGTATGCGCATAACTGTTCAGGGAGGCTCTGCTAAACGAATCAAGCAATACTGCTTGTCTGTACTCGTTTGCCTTAACTAAATGATTTGATAGAAACCTAAAATAGACTCTGTTAGATCACGGACAACTTGTGCACAAGGTTTCTGGTTCCTGCGGACGGTCGTCGGGGCACTGGGACCGATCCGATCTGGACGAAACGTCTGTATAGTCGTCTGTATCGTCGGAACGATGCATGCACCGTGTTGCACACTCTTCCGTCTTGAGACTATAACTTGTCCCTCGTGGCAACTAGCCAGTGATCCATATCGTATATTTAAACCTGTTGCAAACTAACTTGTGTCTTCGTGGCAGCGAAGGCATGGTAAGTATTGTGCAGGTAATTCAAACGGGCAAGTAAAATCTACCGAACGGTGGCACGTTTATTTCAGTAAATTCTATATGCTGCTTACTTGTAAATGAACTAAGGAAAGATAGAAACCCACAAATATGCATGCTTCATTTAAAACAACGTATTGATTGGTATAATTCGGCTAGCTCGCCTTCACCAGCATGTTTCGATATGCTGACCCTCGTTGAAACAGGTTCTCTGCACTAAGGCGAACCGAGCGAGGAGCCAAAGTCGTCTTCCCGATCCAGTCCAGCTGTTAGCGCACCTTCACCGCGCCCTTGAAGCATTTTGAAGACCGGAGCTTGCAACTCTTCATACACAAATGCAGCTCCGTGGCAAAGCTATCCTCCAGCCTGGAGGTCTATATCTTTTGAAGTTTAGTAAAGGGATATAATGTACAGGACTGCTATCTCATTTTGAGTCATCTCTTTTGTAAGCCGTTCGACATATTAGCTGACTTGTTTAAGAGTTTGTAATAGATGTTCATTATCAATAAAGAGAACTTTTTCATGTTTCAAATCTGTGTTTCAATTTATCTGCGTACTCTGAATATGTGTTTGTTATGCAAATCATTAAAGCCTTGTACGGGCGCAACTCCAGGCCCGTACGGCGGTCACGATTCGGGGGACGCCTCAAACGATTCTACAGAATCGGGTCGTGACAATTAGGAGCATTAGAGGAGAAGGAGTTTGGCTAGGAGCTCGTGTCCAAATCGTGTTCTATTGAGTTTTCATTGAGAATCCATCTCCCAATAGATAAATTCAAAAATTTCTCTTTAAAATAGTTTCTAATTGTTTTATTTGACCATTAGGAACCCACCCATGCATTCAGACTACCTATAGGAAGAAGAACTAGGTTCTTATGACCCATATGGTGTCTTCTACATTGAGTTTTGAGCTCAAATTATGGAAAATTTGGGATTGGTGCACCAAGTATGTGTCATTGAATGAAATAGGTTTATTTAGACCTAATTTGGTATTGTGGGGGTAGATACTTGTCCATAATTGGATACGAGTATGGTGTATCATGATACGTTGTGATACATCATGATACGGGTTAGAATATTTATGGTTTGTGTTTGTTGGTGTATTTTTTCTTCAATGATTATTGCTACTAACCATATTAGATATATATAGTTATATTTGATATGCATATATAGTATCAGTTGAGTATTGAGGGATTTGGTACGTGGTTCATAGTGTTTTGAGAGTATCATGAATTTGATGTGTGTCATGGGGGTGGTGCACACCAAGTATTTGATTTGTGTGTAGGTGCGTGTCAACACATATAGGAGTATTATATATATATATATATATATATATATATATATATATATATATATATATATATATGTGTGTGTGTGTGTGTGTGTGTGTGTGTGTGTGTGTGTGTGGTATACATATGATAATGCATATAGTGGTGAGTGTATATATATAATCAAGTGTGTGTGGGCTAGAGGGGTCGGACCTATGTAAGAGTGGAGTATGTGTGCAGTAGAGTGTTGTGGGTGTATGACAGCAAGGAGTTGATTATTTTTGACCTGTATTATGCACTTGTGTTTAGCGAGTGAGGAAAATATATGTATTTCTATGTGTACAGATGTGCATTTGATTTCAGATCAGGGAGCAGTTGGTGTTAGTGTTGTTTGGACAATGAGGGTGTCCTATTGTGTTCAAGTTTATTGTGAAGGGAATTTGTGCATCAACAAGTAGCAGTAGCTATTGGAGGGTATTGATACTTCACAGTAATGCATTAGATGTGTTGCTGCCAGGCTAGTGATAGGCAATATAGTAGCAGCCTTAGCACTGCTGGAATTGGTTGCAGTCCAGGTTGTTTTAGGGTAATCTACCCGAGTGCTGAGGTAACATGGGAGATCGGGGCTGGATGGGTTGGTCTTTGCATTGAACTGCAGATGAGCATGGGGTGATGAGGTTGAATGTATGTTGGAGTATAAGTGTACCTCAATTACTGAGTGCGTAAGGATAGTTAGATAAACCTGTATGAGTGTGTATGTCTTGGTTGGAGTGCATTCATATTAGAGCAGAGGGGACTTACCCGAGTGAATTACAGTTCTTGAGGGGATTAGAGTGCAGTGCAGTCCTAAAAAGGTAACTAAACTATAAGGACAGTGGTAAGGTTGTGAGGGGAGCTTAGCAGTCATGCCTGGGTAATGAGGGCAGTTGGTGTAGGAGGCTTGCACCACTATAAAGTGAGTTTTCAGTTGTACAGTGATGTTGGGAGAAGGGGAGGTCAAGTTTAAATCTGAGTATCTTCTGATACCTTCTTGGTGTTAGTTTTAGGTGAGTGTTGAACTGTGTCAGTGTGTGTGAGTGAGGTATTCAAGTGTTCTAGTGTATCAGATAGTGTGTGTGATACAAGTGTGGCTTTGGTATCCTTGGGTGTTGAGTCAGTGTGGGGTGTAAGGGTAGGTTAGTACTTAGATGCTAGAGTTAATGTTACTCAATTATATAGGTAGTATATATATAAATAGTTATGATATTAGGTTGATGATTGAATATCAAGGTATTAGTTTAGGTAGTAAGGTATTATTAAGATACTTAGGATACTATAGAATATGAGTAAATATATAGGGTACTTAGTGTCTAATAACTAGTATAGGCCTAATATCTTTCTAGAATACCTAACTACTAGGTAATTATGAACCTCAACCTTAGTATGACCTAGTTTGGCCTAAGAGACATAGATTGAATTAGTTTAGCATGTTTATAATTTCAAAATACTATTTTGACTTGATATTTCATATTTAGGTCATTGAGGCACTGTTACAGATAATGTTTGACATTTTATACCAGATTCCAGGCGAGTACATTCTCTGACAGTTTCCATTATTTTTGACGATTATTATCATTCTAGTTGTAGTGTATACTTGATTCTGACACAGTGGATAAACGGAATAATATTATAGATACCTGTCATGAGGGGTCGTGATAGGATCCATCGTACTAGCTGGGGACGAAGAAATATTAGTAAGTTATGTGATCATACCCCACCTTACATGCATCATAGCTCACCCCACATATTACGTAGGGTATAGACTTACCATATTATATGCCTCATATCCTGTTATATATGATTAGCCTGACTTTTTTTTTTGCATCATAGCTAACCAGATGGTTAGCCTGACCTTAAATATATCATAACTAATCATATCTAACAAGCCTGATCTAGTCCCAAGCCAATCACATAGCAAACTAATATTTCAAGCCACTTAGCTAGTATTTCTATTCTTCTATTTCTAGTTCATACATTGCTAGTATTCATATTTATCTATTTTTACTGATTACTTTTACCAGTGTACTCATTATTAGTTATTTCTCTATAATATGTTGATTATATCTCCAGATTTTTTTACATTCCAGTATTTTATTCCATTATGTATATTCCTTACTCACTGCTTTATAGTTTCTATCAATATAATTAGAATTATTATTAATTTATGTACTTTGCTCCAATCCTAACTGGATAATATTTTTGTCACCCTCACATTTTCAATCAAGGGCAGTTTGGTAATTGATACGGGTATTTTTATTTTTAGGATTTATTGTATTTAAATATTGTGCATGTGTATTATTTATTTATTGTTAGATTCTAGATTATTTTGGACATGTGTAGTGGACCTAACTAATTAAATTAGACGCATGAACCCAACATTTTAGTTTAGTTTAGATTGAGTCTATTAATTAGGCCCATGGATTAGGAGGATGAATTAATTAGTGAAACCATTGAACTAGAACCTTCCCTCCTTAATTAATTTCTTCATGAGAGCCCCCAAGGGGTGTTATGGACATTTTACAATGATTTGGGAGAGGGGTATATGGTCGGCCACATCAAGGAGGAGAGAGAGTGTCTCTCATTTCATTTTCTATTTCCAATTAGATCAAGATTTTTTTCCTTTCCAAATTTCTTTATTACTTCATCATTTCCTCACAATTTTTTTCCCAAATTCCTTTCCGATTCTTAAATTAAGGCTACTACAACAAGGATCTACAAGAAAGAAGCAAGGATCAACAAGGAGGTGGCCAAGATCTATAAAGAGGAGGCTACGTTCAACATTTAGGGATTTTCATTGGAAATCCATCTCCCAATAGGTACATTTCAGTTTTCTCTCTTTTAGTGGGTTCTAAATCTGAGATTTAACCATAAAAAATCACCCCACATGCATAGGCTACCCATAGAAATTGGGTTTAGGTTCATAGGAGACCTATGGTGGAAGTTATGAGTGTTTTTGTGTCAATTTTGGAGGAATTCCGATATTGGCACATGTTGTATTTGTCAATTGGTCAAATAGATCAATATGACATATGATTGATTGTTTGTGACTAGTGTTTTATCCACAATTAAGTACGTATAGGTCGTATCTCGTCAATTTGGCGATACAGGTTGATTTTGGGGGTTTTTCTCCAACACGGGAATTTGTGCATATAATTTCTTGACACGGACACGTAGTTGATTATATTATTGTTCGTATAGTGCATGATTAGTATTCTAGACTTACTCGTGTCCTTCGGGATATGTTTGGTTGTGTGGTGGAGCCATATCGCAAGCATATCATAGAATGAGTGTGATACGGGTGCGGTGCACTCCACATATTTACTTTATTGCTTTATATATATATATATATATATATATATATATATATATATATATATATATATATATATGAGGGGTTTGATATATATATAGGTTAATATAAATAGAGGTGTATGTATATATGTGTGTGAGCTATGTGTTTGTGTATGTGTGTGTGAAAGGCAGTACCCGTGCACAGTGGCAGTGAGGAAAAGGAGCAGCTCGGGCACAAGAGAGTAGTGCATAGCAGGGAGAGCAAGCCATAATAGTGTGCACAAGGCAGTGGCAGTACTGCACAGTCCTGCAGCAACTTGTGCAGTTCAATCAGCAGAAAATGAGCACAGCTAGTGAAGCAGCAGGATACTGCAGCACAGCACATTGGTGAGCATTGCGCTGAAGTGGCAGTAGCCAGTGCATCAACATCTCGAGAAGTGGACTAACTGCTCAGTGAGAGCATGCAACATTGAACCACCAGTGCAGCAGAGGAGCTACTGCAGTAGCAGTGAGCAGGCATACACTGCTAGCACAACAAACACAGGGAGAGTAGGCAGTGCATCCACTTAAGAGCATCAGCTCGAGCCAGCACTGCATAAAGCAGTACATCAACTACCTCGAGCATGGTTCTATAGTTCAGCAATAAGGTATCAATGAGAGCATTCAGCATGTGTATAGTCTCTGAAGTATTCTTCAGCATAGTACAGTCTCAGGTATCAGTAACTGTGCAATGCACAGTACAATATCAGGTATCCGTCCAGTTTCAACAGTGTTTAGTGTTTAGTTAGTTTAGTGTTAAGGTGTAGGTTGTTTCAGTGAGTATAGTTGGTTAGTAGATTAGTAGTTTAGTGTTAAGAATAGTGATATACTTGTTAATAAATAGTTAGCTAAGTATCTATAGTATCTATGTGGATATGTAGTATTATATATAGTTAGTTAGATATATATGCTAGTATGTAATATCTGTTAGTAGTTAATATATTAATATAGTTAGTACATGAGTTATTAACTATATATTAGCTATACTCACTAGGTTTTGAATTACCTTGGGATACCAAGGTAATATCAAGGTAATGGGTCGATACCAAGGTATTGGGTTTGAGTATCGAGATAGGTAGTGTGATACGCATTGGTACAAGGCCAAGGTATCCTAATTTCATTGATTAGTTAAGGTACTATATGTATTAACTTGTATATATATACAAATTACTATTTTCATATATTAAACTTGCGTATCCTAGGATACAGTATTTTGTGTATTTCATAGTATCATAGATTAGCTAGTATAGCTTAATTTTATAGCTTATCGACCTAGTATCCTAGTGTTAGACTCATACAACCTAGAATTAGTCGATTTGACTTAGAAATAGCTTTATGACCTAGAATTGCATCTGTTTAACTTATTTTTATTTTCGAACCTTGTATTGATGCAACGTACCATATATAGGTCTGTGTGACACCAGCTTGGGCATCGAGAGACACCCCTTGCTTAGGACTTCAAGCGAGTACATTTCTCTGATAGTTTTTAATTCATAATAGTGTATATATGCATGTTCTAGAATTGTATACTTGATTCCGACACAGTAATTTCACGGACTTGTACTACATAGATCCGGTCAGGAGATGTTATCCCCTACCGTGTTTAGCGGGTACTCCTGTACATGTATTTTATTATGTACATTGGGTATTGATTTATATTTCGTATTCACATACTGCTCGTGTTTGTAGAAGCATAAAAAATATGCTGGAAGGATCTATGCAGCCTCTTGATGCAGAGCAGCGTAAACAGAGGCCTTCAGAGCCATCAAGCGTGCAACAGAGCTTTTTCTGCTAAAATACAGCATGAAGTGTAAGCTCAAAGGACCATCCGCGTAAGTGCAGTACGTCCAGGCCGCTCCAGCATAAGACAGAGTTCTTCATCGCCTCCATGGCATAAAACTCAGCCGCTCTCAAAGCCGCGTTAATGCGTACAAGGAACGCTTCGTTTTTCCCGAAATAAATCTGTCAAGTCACGCAGAAAAATTGGCCTCTGACTCCTGACAAAAAGTGCTGCACGGCTACCCAGACGACGGCTGGAAATGATGGCAGACCCCTCGGGACGCGCCCACAGTATGATGGCGGATCTCGGCATTTTATGCAGAGGATTTGATTAAAATATCACCAAACCGTCGGTTACCAAAGTCCCCCCAGCGTAAACCGCTCTTTCGCATACAAGGGAATACGCCGCCTTGTTTTACACAGGCAAACATGAGCTGTTTTACGCTCCGCAGTAGATAAACCGCCTGCCACGTCAAAAGCTGCACTTCGTACAGGGCCCGAGGCACGTCTCTACGTCAAATTGCATAGAGCGGTGACAGTTCCCCTCAAGACACGTCTCTGCGACGGATGCACAGAAGGGCTGCAGACCTTCAAAACACGTCTCCGTATTTAATGCACAGGATGGTGGCAAATCTCTGTAAGAGATTTGATTACACCTTCGAAAGCCGTAATTCCGGCGAAGACGTCCACATCAACACTCTGGCACGGTACGCAGCGGCTTCTACGCCCATCCAGGATCTATGCTTATTCGGCTTCAAACGCCCACTCAGTCTCTACAACCATTCGGCTTCTATGCCTGTTCGACTTCTATGCCTGTTCGGCTTCTATGCCCATTCGGCTTCTACGCCTGTTCGGCTTCTATGCCTATTTTGGCTTCTACGCCAGGGGTGACAGTCATTTTGCTTCTACGCTAACCTCTTCTACACAAGGGATACCTACCTACGTGGCTTCTATGCCGTGATCCTCGCAGCAGATATACACGTTTTGTCCCCTTAGTTGGACACGTGTCACATGCTCACTCAAAAGGTCATTTATGCGCAGGCATTGGTTATTTTAACCGTTGTGTAAAAGAGTGCTGTACTGTCCACTCCTCGGTTGTTACACCGACGGAGTGGTCACTGTCACCAAAACTCTATAAATAGAGACCCCTATCAATGGGGAACAAGGTCGACAATTTGGAAGATCTAACCAGGTCGGAGAATTGGTAAAAAAAAGAGAAAGAGAGAGAGAGAGAGAGAAGGAGAAGGAGAGAAGAGTCCGGAGCTCAGGCAAAGAATAGGGGTCGACGGCTCTGGCACCGTGCATCCACCCTCCTTCGCAGCCTTCGAAGCTGCTACCCGTCTCCCACGGCACTTCTTCAACATCGTGTAGTCCAAGGGCTAAAGTGATCGACTACAGATCAGACACCTATAGCAATTTATACCCAGATTAAATAAATTTTACTCCCGCATCCTCGTATAGGATCGAATTGTACAAGTTTGTTTGTAAACCAAAGGGCATGGGTCTCGTATAAACCCTGTCATTGAAATACACTTTCATTCTTTCGTTTAATACCACAAACAAGATGGCGACTCTGCTGGAGACAATCTTTCTCTTCTGACGAGGAAGTAATTGCTCAACATGATGCGGTATCCGTGGGATCCGTAAAGAAGACACTGGTCGTCCAATTCGACCAGTCTGCCTACGAAGACATGCTTCGGACTGGGGGTAGCTCTCACTCTCTCTCCGTCCGAGACAATAGAAAGCTGCGCAAAGTGTGGATGCCCAAGACATCCTCCACCGTTCCTGTGGACTCTCTGATCTCTCCGATCTCTCCGATCTCTCCGACCAATGAGGTGGTAGCATCGCTCCCTCCGTGCCCCGCACGTAAAATTCAGTCTCCCGTTACGTGCGGTACAGACAAAACTTCGGGCAAAGCCTCAGCGCTAACCCAGAAGTATCCACTGCGCTTTACGCGCAGAAATTAGTCTCCCGCTACACGCGGTACAGATAAAACTTCGGGCAAAGCCTCAGCGCTAACCCAGGAGTACCCACTGCACTTTACGCGCAGAAATCAGTCTCCCGCTATGCGCGGTACAGACAAAACTTCGGGCAAAGCCTTAGCGCTAACCCAGAAGTATCTGCTGCGCTCTACGCGTAGGAACCAGTCTCCCGCTACGCGCGGTACAGACCAAACTTCTAGTGATGCCTCAGCGCCAGGACAGACATCTGACCTCTTCGAGGAACCAGATGAACGTCGTGATTTCCATGAAGGGAAGCAGGCAGCAGAATACTCGACTCCTTGGCTGTTACGCCAGCGAAGGAGCAATCTGCCTACCCTCCGGATTATGCGGGAAGCCGACGGCCAGCTGAGGACCTCTTTAGCCTTACCCCACTCTGAGCGAATCTCCAATTTACGTCGGGCAAAGTCCAACGACGTAAAACAAGCTCAAGTTGCTACTCCCCCTGACCTGCGCAAATACTTAATCCAGAAGCGTAAGGAGAGGGGACCTTCCAACATGTCTATTACGCCCCCTAGCGAGCAAGGTTGTAATAGTCATAAAATTGTGATTGACTATTGCTGTTCTAAGGCAAAACGGCCGGTTTTCGACCGATTGAGCTACTCTCAGTCTTTCCCGGAAGAAGAGCCCGTGTATGCGTTCGTGAATATGGCTTCTCACATACCTAGAGGAGGGCCGAGCTCAAGACGTCATCCCGCAGGGCCTCCGAGCCGAAGAAGATTCGAAGACCTCCTCAGGAACACTGAAGCTGGGGTGTTCCAAAACACCCATGCAAGGTCACAGCAACTGGCTTCGTACTCATCTGATTCCGACACTGGGGTCGCTAATCTCCCAGATCAGATGCTGAGAGTATAGAGTCAACTTCTGCAGCGACCTACACTTGTCCCTCGAGGACGCCCAGGGAAATGGGAGTCTACGCCATTGAAGACGAACGCGAGGAAGCTTCGCCGTCAGGAAATGCGGAACAGCGCATCACTATGCTGGAAATATCTCTGGGACAAATGCAATCCACGATGGAGAACATGCACCGGATGATGCTAGCTCAGTACGCCACTGCCGTGGCTCAAGCATCGGTCCCGCCAACTCAGATACGTGTGGGGGTAGACTTACCACCATCCAAGCCGGGCCAAGAGCCTGCACTAGATCAAGAGTCAGCAGTTCCTCCGCTTCCTCACTCAGGGAATGCCTTACCTCCCGCTGGAGTTACGATACAACCAACTCCGCACCACTCCGTAGCCCCGCTTCCGACCGAAAATTCGATGTAGGCAGTACGGAAATTGAAAGCCCAGTTCGACGCCTTGAAGCACAAAGATCAGCTCAAGAAACTGGGAATCAACCAACCCTACCCAGCTATCTGGGAAGAAGTCCCTTTTCCTTCGAAGTACAAGCCCCAAACTATGGCTCTGTTCGAAGGAAAAACATCGCCCAGTCAATACATAAACTTTTTCAGTATGATGACGGTGTTGCTACAAGGGAACGACGCCCTCCTCACTCGGGTGTTCAAAGGATGAATTCCCTCTTCCCATCACGGACATCATGATCGACAACACCTGCGGCTTTGAATGCATGTCTTTCATGGACGGGTTCTCAGGGTACAATCAGATCAAGATGCATCCTGAAGACGAGAAGCACACCGCCTTCCGGACACCATTGGGAGTATATTGCTACACGGTCATGCCCTTCGGATTGAAGAATGTCGGGGCTACATACCAACGAGCTATGAGTAACATATTCCACGAACATTTACGCAAAACAGTGAAATGTTACGTGGACGACATAGCCGTCAAGAGCCGCCTCAAAGGTGATCACATTCAAGACATGAGGACGGTATTCGAGTTAATGCGCCAACATCAACTCAAGATGAACCCTACGAAGTCCTTTCTGGGTGTATCTAGTGGCAAATTCTTGGGATTTGTCATTACCGCCAAAGACATCCAAGTGGACCCTGATAAAGTCCAGGCAATCATGGAAATGCGACCGCCCCGTAATCTGAGGGAACTCAGGGGATTTCAAGGACGTCTGGCTTACATCCGGCGATTCATATCCAACCTCTCGGGGAGATGTCAGCCCTTCTCTCATCTCATGAAGAAAGGTGTGTCCTTCGTATGGGACGAAACCTGCCAGCAAGCGTTCGGAGATATCAAGCGCTACCTCACCAGTCCACCAGTTCTGGTGCCTCTTGTTATGGGAAAACCGTTCTTGCTGTACGTCCGAGCAATGGATCATTCGCTAGGAGCTCTTCTCGCACAGAAGAACGATGTAGGGCATGAACAGGCTATCTACTACCTCAGCAGGATGATGGTCGGAGCCGAACACCGGTACAACCCAGTGGAGAAAGAATGCTTGGATCTGATGTTCGCTATCCAAAAGATGCGGCACTACGTCACCGGCCAGACTATCCACATCATCTCCAGGATTAACCCTCTTCGAGTACTGATGAGCAAGCTGAGCGTTCTTAATTCCTGACTCGCAACTTGGGCGATGCTGTTAACACCATATGACATGGTATACGTACCGCAGAAGTCCATCAAAGGCCAAGCGCTGGCCGACTTCCTAGCTGCTAACCCGATCCCGGAGGCCTCCAAATTATACCAAGACCTTCCCGACAAAGTTGCAGAATGTAATTCCGCAATGAAAGGTGACGCATGGCAACTGTTCTTCGACGGCGCCTCCAGAACCGGTCCTAAGGGAAACATCGTTTCGGGAGTGGGAGTCTTCCTGGTCGCCCCTGATCAGCTCGTCATCTACCGAGCATATTCTCTTAGCGAGCCCTGCTCCAACAATGGGACGGAGTACAACGCTCTACTAATAGGGCTCCAAGTTGCTAAAGAGCTGGGGGTAGAGTCCCTGGAAGCTTTCGGTGATTCTCTGCTTATCGTCAATCAAGTCAGGGGAATATATGAAGTCCGGAATCCAGACCTCATCCCCTATCACCAAGCGACGGTCGAGATAGCCATGACATTCAAGGAGTTCTTCCTAGAGCATGTACCTCAATCTCAAAATCTGGAAGCTGATGCCCTAGCCAGTCTAGCGGCAGATTTAGCTACTCCCGTAAGAAGGCAGGATTCGGTAATCCTTCTTAACAGAGACTTATTCTGTGTGAAGAACAGATGTCACATAGAACGCAGCTACGCTGTCAACACCGATCCTCCTACGAGAGATTGGACAAGTCCCTTCATAGATTTTATGGCATACGGAATCTTGCCGGAGGACCCCAAAGAAGCAGTATCCGTCAAGAGACGATCACTACGCTTCTACTTCGATGCATCTTCACAAAGCCTATATCGTCGGACCTATGACAGATTACTATTGAGATGCCTCTCTAACGACGAAGCACAGCAGATTATCCATGAAGCTCATGACGGCGTGTACGGAGTGCATCAACCCGGTCCTAAGCTACAGGATCGCATCAGGAGAATGGGCTATTACTGGCCTACTATGATCGCAGATGCAATACGGTATTCAAGATATTGCAGAGCCTGTCAGGTTCATGCAGACTTCATACATCAACCGTCCGAACATCTACATCCCACGGTCGCATCCTGGCCTTTCGAAGCATGGGGTATGGATATCATCGGTCCTATTCACCCGTCTTCTTCCAGGGGTCACCAGTTCATACTGGCCATCACGGATTACTTCTCCAAATTGGCAGAGGCAATCCCTCTCGCTGAGGTAAAGGCATCTAATGTGATCAGATTCATCAAGCATCACGTCATTTATCGCTTCGGGGTACCCCGGAGGATAATTCACGACAATGGGCCTCAGTTCATCAGCCAAGTATTTTATCGATTTTGTGATAAAAATCGAATACGCAATATTACCTCTACGGCATACTACCCAGCTGCTAATGGTTTGGCGAAAGCTTTCAACAAAACCATTATCAAACTCTTGAAGAAATTTGTCTCTTCAAACAAAAGAGACTGGAACGAGAAGCTGGGCGAATGTCTCTGGGCATACCGCACAATGGTACAGACGCCGACAGGCTGCACCCCGTTCTCGCTGGTCTACGGGAGCAAAGCGGTTCTCCCCATTGAAATCCCGATCCCGTCGCTCAGGATAGCCTTAACTAATGAGCTGACTCGAGAAAAGAATGACCTGTTAAGGCTCCAAGAGCTGGAAGGATTAGACGAGAAATGCCTCCAAGCTCAACAGCGCATCGTGCTCTACCAAGCACGCATTTCCAGAGCTTTCAATCATAAAGTGAAGGAAAAGGTGTTCAAAGTCGGCGAGCTAGTTCTAGCCGTAAGAAGGCCGATGATTCTTACTCACAGAAGTAAAGGCAAATTTCAGCCCAAGTGGGAAGGCCCTTATGTGATCGAGACAACGTTCTCGAATGGCGCTTACAGGTTAGTCCAGCCTAATGGAGACCTGTTAATGGCTCCTATCAACGGTAAATTCCTAAAGAGGTACTATGCTTAATCTCCCCCGCTCGAGTAGAATATAGCGAGGATCTCGATTCTGACAAAACTACTTCCAGAATGCAATTAGTTGGGTTACACTCTATCATGTCCGTAAGGCCTCTGAATAGATATCCCGCTAAAAGGTTATCGAGAGTTTATCATGTCCATACTACCTCTGATATTACTCTCGCCTAAAAACTGTCATTTACATTCCGAAATGACGGGTCCATAAAAGTCAGAAAGGAGTCGCCTTTATTTATTCCCAAAAGGGAGGCAAAATTACATCTAGGCAAGCAAAAAAGGAAAGGATACATCATAATGGCGGAGTAGTCAGATGGCGAATCAGCCGCTCCAGTGCAGCTATCCTCTCATTCCTAAGAGCCAAGGCGTCGGCGCGAGCCTGCTCCAGCCGTGCCTAGGGAGTGTTCGTAAGGGTCAGATCGGCCTTCGGCCGAAGATAACCCGCACGAGCAGCATCTGCACGGTCCAAATCCTGTCGCGCTGCGCTCAGACGACCAGCTGCTACCTCTAGACCCGCCAGCGACTGAGAAACCCACTCCTCTGCCCGAGCGAGTTTTTCCTTCAGCTTGGAGACCCTCGCCGCATTCCCTTCATGCTCGGATCGACACTGCGTCTCAACAGCAAGAGCCTCTTCCACGACAGCTTTTCTTCTATCCATCTCCAGCTTATGCTTCTGGATGGAGTTGTCTAGGCCTTCCAGCTTTGTAGCAAGCCGTGCAGTCATGAGGTCGAACCGAGCCTGGACATCAGCATCGAGGCTGCCCCGAGTCAGCTGCAAGTATTCAGTAATGGGTTGCTCTAACCTATTAACCACCGCCTCCAGGGCGTCGGCTACCCCAGAATCGCCGATCTCCCTGATGACCCCGATCGAAGCAAGAGAAGTCTTCTTCAGGCGCTCGAAATCTAGACTCTTCGCTAACACCATTGATATCATCGTTTTCAAACCGGTGTAGAAGAGGCTGGTATGTTGCTCGGTCAACGCAACTAGATCCGACTGAGCGCCGGGAGCGGCCGCAATATCAGCAAGTCCCTCTCCAGGGATAATTGCAGACGAGGTGGCCACAGGCGTCGCATCGACGCATGGCGCAACCAAAGAAGGTGCGGCAATGGCGGTCGAAGTCATCGCCACACTCACAAGAGGCAAGGTCACGACGACGGGTTCATCCTCCTCTTGAGGTGACGAAACTACTCCAGGCGTACTGGCCCCTGAAGCCACTTCCTCATCGAAGTCGGATGCCTCCGTATCATCGTCAGGAGCCCGAGCGGAGCCAGAATGCGCTTCAACGCTATACTCCCCGTGGGCGCTATCCCTTGAAAAGAGGACAAGAAATTTAATATCAGTATAATGATAATCTTTCTAAAAGGAGATATAAAGACGACATTTACCCAGAGCCAACGACATATACGACGCATCCGCACCCGAGGTAGCTAAACCACGCCTTAATGATGCAATACGAACCGTCATACCTGGAGAAGGAGGTAGGCCGACCGACATCACCAAGAGTTTCGTCAAGCCTCCACCGAGACACGGTCGAGGTTCATCAGCTGGAATCTCGCCAGACGTGCTCGCTGACATGACGGGAGTTTTTCCCGCTGCTGACCTCGGGAAAGACTCTCCTATCTGCCTCGGCCACACAGGCAACCTCGCTCCACTACCTGGAGCAGCAGCCACGACAGCGACCTCTAGCAAGGATTCTCCGGCGCCGCCGGCCGGAACTGTAGAAGGTCCCTCTCTAAAAGGCGAGGAACCTTCAGCCAAAGAATCATCCCTGATATGGGGAAAGGCAGGCTCATTCCCAGGAGCCTCAATACCAAGAATGCGGAGAGGACGAGCAACCGCCTCCTTCCTCCTCTTACGAAGAGAAACTTCCTTCGAAGAAGAAGCCCGTCTTTTCCCAGAAGAGACTACCAAAGCCCCCGCAGGCAGAGGCACTTCGCACCTTGGCACCGACACCAGAGGCTCATCCGGAGTACCAGACTCCTCGCCCTCGTCCGAAGAAACCGAGGGGACGTCAACTCTGCCCCCAGGCTTGGGAGAAGGCACCCTGAAGCTTCCACGCGTGTCAAAATCACGATGGAAGGTGTTAATCGCCACATAGAACTGGGCGTAAGAATGGAGAATACGGAGCTCCGTGGAGGTTGTAACGACCGGCACGATAAAGATTGCCCCCGTACAACCCATGAGGAAATACCGCCACCCTCTGGCTCCATCAATGAGTCTGCCCCTGGACCTAAAGCTGGTGACGGCATTGCCCACGTGCAACTGATCGTACCCAAACTGTCGGGCAAACCGACTAGGCAAGTAGGGCTCGAAGAAACAATGGTCTTCGCTCCTATACAGCAGATGGGAGGGTCTAATACAGACCAACCAGTTAAAAGCTTCCGGAGAAAGGTCGGTCTTCTCTCCACCTGAATCCTCAAGCCACACCCCTGATTGATTGCGATAAACGGAGGGGACAATGCAGAGGATCTTCCAGCCGTGGCTGAGGTTCAACACCAGCCGACAGTCTAAGATTGTGTTCACATTCCAGGAGGAATCCTTGTAATTCAGCAAGAATATACCACTCGAGCTGCTACCGGAGCCAGGAGACATCACCCGGGAATTATGGAGAATTAACCATCCCATCAAGTATAGGTATGGTAACTCCACCCTGGGAAAACTCTCACGCCGAGCTTCGTCGACGAGCAACCCATCAGTTATGGCTCTCAAGCCAGCCTGTATATGGTACACCATGGCGGGAAGCAAGCCCAGTCTTGCCCCGAACACCAGGCGCACTGCCGGCCACAGGATGTTTCGGTGAATACGGTCCGCAGACGCTGTGCCGGGCACTACTACTCGACGCAGCCATATGGAGAGGAAACCAGCCAACTGGGCTTTATTAGACAGCGGCCGGCGACAGTGCCTCAAGTAACTACAGGCCTTAGTGCCTTCGGGGTACTTTCCTACCCCCTCGATGAGAATCTGATCTGGAGCTGCAGCCTCCTCCATAAGACCCTCGACGACCTGGGCGCTAAGCATGCCCAAACAATTCACAGGCTCATTTTTGCCCCCCGAGGCTTTCTCCAACTTGGCAGCCCTAGCTCGGTGAAAGAAGAGGTAGGACATCCACTTGGTGGTATGAGCCAAATCAGAAGGCTCGTTATAAAAAGCGGTGCACGCGAAGTATTGACACATCAGCTCCTGATATACTTCCGCCACCCGAGGGTCCAAATCCCCCAACTCTCGATTAGTGGGAACATACTCTTCATAGGGGGTATCCCCCATCGGCAGTCTCGAGATAACTGCCATCTCATGGAGCGCCAATCCCAACTCCCCCAGTGGAGTGGCAAAGGTCCCAGTGAGCGGAATGTACCACTCCATCAGCGCCAGGAACAAGTTAGGGTTCGGAGGCAACCCGACGCTCGTCGCACTCACAGCGGCATATAGCCCAATGACCTCCAGCTCTCTCCGGAAGTGCTTCAAGGCCCAGCCCACTAGGCATGTCCATTGGGAGTTTGTTGGGGTGATCCACCCATTACATCGAGGATTCTCCTTGGGATATACCCTACCTCATCCCATGAAGTCGTTGCAGAAGGTCGGCAATTGGACCGGCTGGATCACCGAGCTGTCTTCACTCGGGACACTACCCGGGCACAGTCCCCGGAACAACGTCATAAAGCCGGAAGGGTGACTGACAAACGACCCCCGGTCAGCTCCTTTGAGATGAAAGATCTTCCCCGGCTTACCGTGAAGATCAGGAGTCAGCATCCACGATATCTTCCTGGGATGCATCGCATGAAAGAAGGCCGAGATGGGATAATCCCTCGGCATCGTTGGAAAATACAAAACCAAATTCCCGACAGAGAAAACCCAGGGCTCCCTCTTGGGCCTCGTCTGGGACTGTTTGTCAATCATCTCCCCAAAGAGGAAAGCCGACTTTATGTACTGCTCTCCGCCTACGTAGGTCAGGGGCTCGCCATTAATCATGCTCAGCAGCGTCCGCTCGCCCTGAACCGATATCAAAAACCCCCTTCCCTCAGGATACTGGGGTCCGGAGATGGGAAATGCCACGTGGGACAGATCCTCCAGGTAGTTCGAGTGTAGCATCCCAGCAGCGGAGCCCATCACCTCGGCCAGTGGAGACTCGCCCAGATCAACTGCAAAAGTGCAAGGGAAATATGTCATTACAAATCTTGCACAAACGTACAGACCAAGGAAACGGCAGTCTGTGCTCTACGCAGGATCGTAACCATTTGGTTATTTTACGCCGGAAGTCCCCTCCACAAGCGTAAAACTCAAGTTTTACGATATACGCCAACTTTTGGTAGCCAGAGCTTTTACGCTCAGGGCTACGAAAATATGGAGTCTTTACGCTGGCACATTAGAAATGTGGGCGTAAAAGATAAAAATGCCACCGTGCATCATCTTCCTCCAAAGAGGCTTTCAGCACAGAAGACGACCTAGCGCGGTCACGTTCAACGTGTGCGAAGGATTTTTCGTTGTTTTTTGTCACCCCAAAGGCTCTACCTCTAAGGCCGGGTGCGCTACTCGTCGGCGGGATACTTTGCTCGGAGGAAAGCTCGCCTTGCCCGACCAGAGACTCCCTCGCTGGGGCAGAAGAATGAGAGGAAGAACCTATGCTCTTTTCCTTAGCGGAGGGGGTTTGTTTCGGTGCCATTTCCGAAAGACTCGAAGTGCTCGGAGAAGGAACGAAGAAAAACTCGAACAGTCGAAAGCTCTCTTTCGCAGAAGACAGATAAAAAGTTTTTCTCTCAAAAACTTGGGGTATATATAGTCCGGGTCGACTCCTCGAATCCTCGGACGAACTCCTCGAGACCCTAACCAAATCTCGCAGATTGGTTATGATTGGATGCTACGTCAGCCCACTACCCTTGGAAGACGGACAGTCAGCGAATTCGAAAGGTTTTTCGTGTAAAACGGTTCAGCGGGTTCTACGCTAAAAGAGCTTTCTACGCTCGAAAGCAACGGATCTACTGTTTTACGCTCGCAAGCTACAAGTCTATGGTTTTACGCCCGGATGCCTTTATGCTCGGTAGCTTTTATGCTCGAGAGGCCACAAACCTACGACTTTACGCTCAGCAAACAACAAATCGTCGATCTCACGCTCGGTGGCGCTCAGTTTACGCTCAGAGGCAACAGATCCGCAAACTTCACGCTCGAAGAAACTTTTTTTTCAGGAGCTATAAATCAAACAGTTCTACGCTAAAGGAGCTTTCTACGCTCGACGGCTACGAATCTACAGCTTTACGTTCGATAGCTATAAGTCTATGGTTTTATGTCCGGATGCCTTTGTGCTCGGTAGCTTTTATGCTCGAGAGGCAACAAACCTACGACTTCACGCTAAAAAACCACAAGTCTACGATTTCACGCTCGATGGTGTTCTACGCTCACAAGCTACAGATCTCCAGTCCTATGCTAAAGGAGCTTTCTATGCTCGACGGCTATGAATCTACAGCTTTACGTTCGACAGCTATAAGTCTATGGTTTTATGCCCAGATGCCTTTGTGCTCGGTAGCTTTTATGCTCGAGAGGCAACAAACCTACGACTTCACGCTCAGGAACCACAAGTCTACGATTCCATGCTCGATGGTGTTTTATGCCCAGAGGTTACAAACTGATGATTTTACGCTCCACGACTTTTCGCATATTCGAAACATTCCCAAAGCGGTCAATTGCAAAGAGTTCACACGGAAGATACTCGTTCTTGACCCAAAGCATCCCAAGTACCCGAGGCATACAGAGTTCAAACATTGAAATTACTCTTCTCGGGTCCAAAATTGGAGGTTCATCCAGACTCCAGTCTGAATATCTCGTCTATCAAAAGATGGCAACTCAGTTAGACAGCCATTTCTCGATCCTGTTCCAAGGGATTTCTCGGGAAGTCATTCTTGAAGACGAAGTCTGAACAAAAAATTTTGTTTATCAGAAGCTCAGAGCTCTACGCGGTTCCTCAGTCCTAGCAACATGACAGTTCTAAAAATGTTCAAAATGCTCTACAACGTTATATGGACTATTCGCTATGCGTAAAGGACAGGACCTAGCACTCTTTCTACAGAGTCAGCGTAAAGATTCAGACGTGTTGAAGCTACACATATTCAGACTTCACAGCAACGTATGGCAAGATGATCATATGAAGAAGCAAGACAATTTTATTAAAAGATCAAAGTCATGATTACATATGAGGGAAATCCAATCTACAAGGGTTTTCTTTTCATTTTCATGATTACAACTGAGGGAAACTCCGTCGACAGGAGGGTTTTCCCATCATCATCTGAAGATTGCCCAGAAGCTGTTCTGACAGGTTCTCGCTGGGCTTCAATTCTTCATCCATCTTCTCCAGCAGTCAGTCGGTTGCCGCAAGCTGACTGACATGGCAATGATCAATGGCAGGCGGATACAGAACTGGGCCTGCATAGATTTTGCAGATCCCATGCTCCGTGCGCCATTCAAGCCGGGACAGAGCGAGTCTGTCTGACTCTCGTCCCCGGAGGCAACGAGAGGAGACAGCACTTGCAAGCTGTGTGGTCAAAGATGACCCTTCCTCTCTCCTGGAGCAGCGCCATACAAAGTTGCTGATTATCCCGAGCAAGGGAGGCTAAGATATCCTTCCGTGATCCATCGTTGCAGTGGACATTTGCTCGAAGATGCCATCTTTTTTGGCTCCCTACATGCTGGAAGAACATGATCTCCTTCTTCCTCAGGTCGACCCGACGAACTCCGGCGATCATCTCTGCATGGTGATGGGAATATGGTGAGAACAGGTTCACCCCCCAGCCTTTTTATAGGCAAAAGAGATCACAACGGTCCCCAATAAATCTGCCATAAAGTCCGCATCGACCGTTTCAGCGCTCCATTCAGAAATGTTTCGAGTTACGAGGGGCCGTTCATGCTTCATTCAAAGCGTTTCAAATTCTGAGGAATTTAAAAGCTTTGAAGGGGGTCTTGTAGAAGCATAAAAAATACGCTGGAAGGATCTACGCAGCCTCTTGATGCAGAGCAGCGTAAACAGAGGCCTTCAGAGCCATCAAGCGTGCAACAGAGCTTTTTTTTGCTAAAACACAGCATGAAGTGTAAGCTCAAAGGACCATCAGCGTAAGTGCAGTACGTCCAGGCCGCTCCAGCGTAAGACAGAGTTCTTCATCGCCTCCATGGCGTAAAACTCAGCTGCTCTCAAAGCCGCATTAATGCGTACGAGGAACGCTTTGTTTTTCCCAAAATAAACCTGTCAAGTCATGCAGTGAAACTGGCCTCTGACTCCTGACAAAAAGTGCTGCACGGCTACCCAGACGATGGCTGGAAACGATGACAGACCCCTCGGGACGCGCCCACAGTATGATGGCAGATCTCGGCATTTAATGCAGAGGATTTGGTTAAAATATCACCAAACCGTCGGTTATCAAAGTCCCCCCAACGTAAACCGCTCTTTCGCGTACAAGGGAATACGCCGCCTTGTTTTACAAAGGCAAACATGAGCTATTTTACGCTCCATAGTAGACAAACCGCCTGCCACATCAAAAGCTGCACTTCGTACAGGGCCCGAGGCACGTCTCTACGTCAAATTGCACAGAGCGGTGACAGTTTCCCTCAAGACACGTCTCTGCGACGGATGCACAGAAGGGCTGTAGACCTTCAAAACACGTCTCCGCATTTAATGCACAGGATGGTGGCAAATCTCTGTAAGAGATTTGATTACACCTTCGAAAGCCATAATTCCGGCGAAGACATCCACATCAACACTCTGGCACGGTACGCAGCGGCTTCTACGCCCATCCAGGATCTGTGCTCATTCGGCTTCAAACGCCCACTCAGTTTCTACGACCATTCGGCTTCTATGCCTGTTCGGCTTCTATGCCTGTTCGGCTTCTATGCCCATTCGACTTCTACGCCTGTTCGACTTCTATGCCTATTTTGGCTTCTACGCTAGGGGTGACAGTCATTTGGCTTCTACGCCAACCTCTTCTACACAAGGGATACCTACCTACGTGGCTTCTACGCCGTGATCCTCGCAGCAGATATACGCGTTTTGTTCCCTTAGTTGGACACGTGTCACATGCTCACTCAAAAGGTTATTTATGCTCAGGTATTGGTTATTTTAACCGTTGTGTAAAAGGGTGTTGTACTGTCCACTCCTCGGTTGTTACACCGACGGAGTGGTCACTGTCACCAAAACTCTATAAATAGAGACCCCTATCAATGGGGAACAAGGTCGACAATTTGGAAGATCGAACCAGGTCGGAGAATTGGTAAAAAAAGAGAAAGAGAGAGAGAGAGAGAGAAGGAGAAGGAGAGAAGAGTCCGAAGCTCAGGCAAAGAGTAGGGGTCGACGGCTCTGGCACCGTGCATCCACCCTCCTTCGCAGCCTTCGAAGCCGCTACCCGTCTCCCACGACACTTCTTCAACATCGTATAGTCCAAGGGCTAAAGTGATCGACTACAGATCAGACACCTATAGTAATTTATACCAAGATTAAATAAATTGTACTCCCGCATCCTCGTATAGGATCGAATTGTACAAGTTTGTTTGTAAACCAAAGGGCACGGGTCTCGTATAAACCCTGTCATTGAAATAAACTTTCATTCTTTCGTTTAATACCACAAACAGTGTTCAGTGTAATATTCATGTTCGTAGTGTGTCATGATTGGATCCACTAGTATTAGTTGGGGATGGGAGAGTAGGAGTTGATTATGTGATCAAAGCCCTATTATTCATCGTGTATATTCTGATTACATACCACACTTGTAATTGTCTTACCTTATTGATCATGTTCACCTAAATCGATTACATAATGAACTTGTATTCTGAGGCACATTAGTTAGATTACAGTTATTTTATCATATTGTAGATATTCATATTGTTGTTCTATATTCTCGTATATTACCTGTATACCTATTGTTCAGTCATTCATGTGTTTAGTGATCTTGTATTTTATTTCTATTATCTGTTTTATATGCTCGATTATGTTATTGAAACTGCTTTCAGAGGTATGTACTTCGCTCCAATCCTGACTGGATATATTTTTCCAGACGATCGGCTTATAGAGCAGTGTCCCACATTCTACGGGCCACAGGGCGGTGTACCTTTAGAGGATACTCCTATAGACCAGGAGGACTTAGTTGCAGAGCTCAAGGATGTCTAGTTATTTGTGTTGGCTTGTATTAAGACTGTATTTGTTGATATTCATAGTTTGTATATTATTTCAGATTGTGGATTGTATCTTAATTTCTTTCCTTTGCTATTTCATTTGTGCTTTATCTTTCTTAGTTTATTTTATGATTGAGATTAGTTATACTTGTGAGATACCATATTGTTTCTCCGTTTGGAGTTGAGATGATTAACATGTACCATATTATATTATTGAGATATTAGATAGTTAGAAATAACCCAGACAGCGTTCTACCGCCGATGTTGCGGTGTAGGCTGGACGTAACACATACTCGTGCCAGAATATCCGGGTGCGGGTTGTGACAATTTTTTGGAGGATCTCGATGACTTTTGTCCCACATACTTTGTACCGGGAGTAGACGAGAGTTACATCCAGGAGCTTCAGGAGGATCCTATTCCAGTAGAGGATCCATTAGTAGTGACTTAGTGCCTAGCATTCATATTATACTTGGATTGTACCACTTTGAGATATTCTTAGTTGTACTATTTGAGACTTATGTTATATTTAAGTTAGCTAGACTCTTAGACTTATTATTATTGTTTGAGATGTTTATTTCTAGACTTGTGTTGAAACTTCTTTATATTATTTTATATCTTTATCGTGCCATTCATCTTCCTATAGATTTTATTGTGATTGCGTATTGGTTTGATATTATATTTATATTCATCTTGTCCTCCTTATGGAGTTGATATCATTGATAGGTTAATTATTATTATGAGATATGATATATAGGTTGGACGTAGGCTGGACCTAGACATCGTTCTACCATCGATGCTCCGACATAGACTGGACGTACCCATGACTCATACCCAATTCTCGGGTACGGATCGTGACATATCTAGCTAGCACTTCCCCCATCCCGGCTGGTACAATGGATCTAACCATAACATATTACAATGCAATATAATCAAGGAATTGTCTAACGTTAAATATTAGCTAATAACCATACGAGAATATAAAAAATAATATAAACATGTAATAACATCTCATGAATAAAGATCCATATGTGTACTAGTCCGTGTACCATCTTGTCAGGAATCAAGTAAAATATTTTTAAATACTTGTATTATAGTAATTTTAAATAATAAAAACTATCAGAGAATGCACTTGCCTGTGGTCCAGAGAAATAAATGTCAAACCGTGTCCGTATCGGTGCCTCAAAGACCTAAATATGAAATATCAAGTTAAAATAGTATTTTAGAATCATAAACATTCTATTCTAGTTTGAAACTAGATTTCTAAGTCAACACTAAGTCTAACTAAGTTAAACTAGGTCAAACTAGGCCAAATCTAGGTCAACACAGTTAAACTAGGCCATTTTCTAATTTCTAGGTTGATGTTACCTATTTACAAGGTTTATAAAGTTATACTAGGTCTTAACAAGTTACTATAGCTAACTAGGTCAAACTAGTCAATAGTAGTTAATACTAGGCCAATACTAGGTTTCTAGGCTATACTAATAAGTTCCTAGCGTATATTACCCTAATATATACTTCTACCTATAATTTTTAATAATACCTTGGCCTATAGCAATTTACCTTACCCCATATCACGATATCTTAACCCGTATCATACATTTACATAATACCTTAGCCCGTATCTCAAACACCTTAACTATTAGTCAATATCTTAGTTCTAGGGTTAATACCTTGGCTAAACTAGGTTTTCTAGACCATACTAGTCAATACCTTGCTAATATCCAAGTTTCTAGACTAATACCTTAGCCGTATCACTAGTACCTCAACTTTGGGTCAATACCTTGCTAATACTAGGTTTTAAAGTCATACTAGTTAGCTATGATATAATAATATAATATATACTATATAAATATACTAATATATAAAATAACTTAGTCTAACACTTAATACCTAGCTAATACCTTAGTATTACCTCATTACCTAGCTATTACCCTAGTATTACGTCATTACCTTAACCAATACCTTAATATATTATATCTTATCCTAGTTTCTAGACTAATACCATTACCTTGACCAATATCCAATACCTTAACTCATACCTTGGTACCTAACCCATTATCAAGCTAGACACTACCCTTACCATGGTATCTTAATCTAATACCTAATATCATAACCTTATATTAGTATCCTAGTATTACCTCATACTATTTCTAATATTTTGGTATCTTGGTATTCTAAATACCTTGATACATCCTAGGATACCATACTCTAATTTACTCCACACATATCCCAGTTGTTTGTAAATGGTATCATGATACCACATTAAGTATCATATGATACCAACCCCCAAGATAGACCATAACCTACACTTACCTTATATCCAAGATACTCACCCTACTCTTGGCACTTGACATCTTGATATTTATCCATTATCTAGTTCTAATACCCAATATCTTAGTATATTGACCAATACCTTATCCTCCTAGATACTTATCCAACGAACACTAATATTAATACTTGATACCAAATATGATACCTTACTCAAGCCCCAATACTCAATTACCCTCACTCATGATACTTGAATGTCATGACACTAATATCCTCATGGTACCCAAGTCTCATCCTAGTACCTTATCCCAAACTCTAATACCTTGACACATAACTTACCTATACTTGGCTCACTTGATAACCACTTGTATCAACACTAACACACACATACTAACTAACACCTATTACCTAACACACACACATACACACACACACACACATATACACACACACACACACACACACACACACACACACACACATATATATATATATATATATATATATATATATATATATATATATATATATATATATATACTTGATAACCTATGATACCTACACTCACTTGATATCCATACTACTTAGGCATATAGGATACACAAAATACCTATGTCGTATAGTCAGTTCTCTACTTGTAACTAATACTGCACCTATTAGACTTAAAGTATGTCTATCCCTTCATATTAGCTTTTTAAAACTTTAAACGGATTGCATTTTCGTGTCTGAAAGCTCCCAAAATCGCGAAAACACCAAAACACATTCGTCGTTTGGACACCTGGCACTCAAATAATTTTACAGAAAGTTCTAGAATGAATTTGGCCTATTAATTTATACATTTGGAAATCTAACTTTGATATGGTTCTTTTAAAAAAAATTAAAAGATTAATCGGAGTTCTGAGTTAGACGTTATGATATTTCTAAGTTTCTATAACTGCTAAAAATAAGACTGAATACTATGACGAATTTGGACTATTTTGGACAAAAGAACACATGTATACACCCAATTTACCAAATCCACTTATATGTATCATGTCATATCATGATATGGACTCTATGTGTCCAATTTTGGACAGAAGAACACTTTTACACCTTCAAATAAACATTAATAGTCCTCATTAGGACACAATACACACACTCAATGGACACAATTAAGATTTTTTTCAAATTGAGCCCCAAAATCAAGACACAAACTTAGATCTACCAAATTGAGGGCTCCTAGTATCTAGATCTACCATTGGAAAGTCAAATCTAACCATAAAAAAGTTTCTACATGACCAAAGGGTGTTCATAACCATGAATTTGATGAGATTGAGAGAATTACCAAGTATTTTGGTAGCCTTTTTGAAGAATTCTGAATTTGGACACGAAAGAGATGAGTCAGACACAATCTTCTAGCAAGCTCCTTTCCTATGGATCTCCTTGTGCTCTCTAATATTCTAGACCTTCATGATGGTGAGAATGAGTGAAATTGGAAGTTGATTGAGTAAAATTGATAGAAAATTGGGTTTACTTGAGAAGAAAGAAGCTTTGAAAAAAATGAGGCTAATGAGTAAAATAAAATGAATGGATGAGCCCTAAATTAAACTTATCTCTTATAGTAAGGTTTGGTCATGCCAAAATATTAAGTTTTCCCCTCTCCATTTGTCATGAATGAATCTAATTAACTAAAGAAAAGAATCTCTACAACTAAGAGAAATATTCTCTTCATGCCAATAAACTTAATTAATTCTAATTACTAAAGTCATGACTAACAATAATTAGCACTAACTTATACTTGCAAATTCTAATTTTGATAGCCACTAACTAACACTAATATAATTCTAGGTAATAACTAATATAAAATAAAATAGACAAATTTTAACAACATACAAAATTTCCAAAATATTTCTATGGTGGAAAGTGGTAGTTACACAACTTGAATATGCTAACATGGCTATCCTCTTCCAAGTACGCCAGCATGGCTATCCTCTTCCAAGTACGCCAATATGGCTGTCTTCTTCAGAGTATGCCAGCGTGGCTATCCTCTTTAAAGTACACCAACATGACTACTACTCTCCAATAATACGCCTATACCAATAACTGATGGTAAACGGTTATGATGAGATGTTACTCATGCCATGTTTCTCGGAAACATGGTACAAATAACTGCCTCCATGACCCGAGCCTTCCTTGCATAGGAAGCCACGTGTAAAGTCATCAGTAATTTGTGCACCCACTATCCAGAACGTAGCCTGCATGTCTTAAAGTATACACGTACTGCAGCAAACACGATGTATATTGCTCGTGCGTATGCGTGCACACCGATAACCATTTTCCAGTATAAAATATTATAAATACATGATCAGTACATCCTTCAAGGATACAGACGAATATAGGAGAAGAAGAACAGAAGCTCTTGATGCAAGTTTGATCAAAGCTATATTGTTGACAGTTTCTCTAAATCGTCCAAGTATTTAAAAAATATCTCTTTTTGGTGTCTAGTAGTCAAAGGAGTAAAGTAATCGACTACAGATTAGATCTCCGTAGCTATACTTTCCCAGAATTATTGTACTTAGATTATTGTATAGGATCTCTCGTACTTTCTTTCTTCTTTCAGTTTGTAATACAAGGTTTCATATAAACTTTGGTTCATGAAAAACAAGATGACAACTCTGTTGGGGACATCCTTCTCCTCCGATGAGAAAGTGATAGCTCAATAAGACACCGCACTGGTCAGCTCAATGCAGAAAACTCTGGTTGTGAAGTTTGACCAACAGGCTTATGAAGAGATGCTTAACGCTGGTGGTAGCACAAGCCCCTAATCCCTGCCCAAGACGAGGAAGACCCGCAAGATGTGGGCACCCAAGTCTCACTCCTCCTCTCCTAAAGTTACTACTAACAAGGAGAAAAGGGTGATGACCACTGTCAACGAGGACTCTCTCTTCAATTCTTTTATTCCATCTCCAGCCTCTGACTTGGTGGACACTCCTCTTAGCAAAGCCAGCGTGCTAACTAAGGGAACCCAACAACGAACCTCTCATGACAATAGTATCACTACCACATTTTAAAAACATGGGTATTTTTGACTTTTTATATATTATTAATTTTGTGGTAGTTATTTTAAATGATTGTATGATAAGCGTATTTAATTTAAATAATTGTATGAGATGTGTATTTATAATATATATATATACATTATTCATTAATATTTGAGCTGGTAGACTTGACCTAGAGGCCCACTAGATGAACACCTGACCGAATTATAGGATTTTGTATTTAATTTGCTCATTTAGAAATTAATTATTGGGATTGTAATTGATTACCGTAATTTTATTTAATTGTTGCGCCTTACCGTTGCTTCGATATTTGGAGCGCTACCCTAGCTTTTGCCTTCCAACAAATTTTACAACCTTGCCCTAGACGTGCCCGCCTTCCATTTTGATCTTTTTGTAACTCATAATTATGCTCTCTTATGCTTCATTTTAGCCGCACAATATTCGTCGCGGACGTTTATTTAATTTCTAAATAAATTCCAACTTTGTATCGTTGTGCGTTCCAATCGAAATTAGGGGCAATCTTGACCCATTTTTCGTGCAATCCAAATTAGGGTAATATTCTGTTCAGAGTCTTCTTTACTAATGATATTTGTGTCCCAACCTAATTTTGGCCCCATGTACTCCTAATTAATTTTAGAACACCGCTTGCATTTATTTCTAATTAAATTGGGGATACCACTTTGACTAATCCCATTTTAACCCATTTTAATCCAAGTGCCCTATTAATTAAGCCCATACAAAACACATAATACCCTCTCACCCTACAAAACACCAAACACTTTTTCCCCCACCAATTTTTTATCATTTCATGTGTCTGTGCAAATACCCAAATTTAAGGGGGCTCATTTACAAATATTGTATTAGGTGTCAACACCCCCATTGGTTCAAACCAAATGGAGAGCCCTAATATTTGACTAGTCAACAAACCCCTCTCTTTGCATGAGTAAATTTCTCATGTCAAATCCTGACCACCCATTCAAAATAGGAGCATCAACACCACTCATACCCACACACACACACACCATCCTATTTAATGTCTCTTCACACACTCTTCCCAAGCAAGCCCTAATCCCCAAACCTAGGAAAGCCCCCACCTCTCTCTTTCTTCCCTCCTCACTCAACCGTAGGAAATTTTTCTTTTTTCTTTTTCCTTTTTCCTTCTTCTTCTTCTTCTTCTTCTTCTTCTTCTTCTTTCTTCTTCTTCTTTAAAAAAAGGGGAGAGGGAATATAAACCAACCTCCCACTGTTCACCCGGCCGGCTGCTCATCCCGAGCTCTTCCCCTCCGGCCTGAGTTCAGCCTGCTGCACCGACCCTGCTCCACCGTCCATCACCGCCTCTCCTCCTCCATCTTCTCTACCGCTTGGAGCTCCTCGACCCCACTCCTTTCTTTCTCGACGACCCACGGGACCACGGTGAGCCCGACTACCGACCTGCTGTTTTCTCGCCTACCGCAGATCTCTTTCCCGACGGCCAACCCGAAGCAGCACCACCACCACCACGAGCTATCACCACCACCAACCCAAAGCAGCACCACCACCACCGCGAACTATCACCACCACCACCACCACCACGAGCTATCACCACCACCACCGCGAACTATCACCACCACCACCACGAGCTATCACCACCACCACCACCACCAGAACTATCACCCAACTCCGGCCACTGCACCACCTTCCCCGGTCAATCAAGCCGACCTCCAAGCCTCGATCCGAACCAGCCTGGCCGAGCTCTCTCCCCTCGCTGCACCACCAGTTCACCCCTACTCCGTTCACCGCCAGCCACCACCATCGTTGACATTATCCTGCTGTAACCCGAGCTCCACCCCGAGATCCCTCCTCCCGCTGACAGACCACCACCTCGTCGTCGTCGTCCTAGTCGCCATCGTCATCGTCATCGTCTTCGCCGTCGTCGTGCACGCGCACATGTACGATTTCTCCCCTCGCGTACACGTACGCGTGTATGTATGTATGTATGTATGTATGCATGTATGTATATAGTATATAAATTGAATGTGTAGGATTAGTATATGTATACGCATACATATATATATATATTGTATTTCTCTATTTATATATATGTATTCAATATATATATTAGTATATCCGTATTCATAATATATGTTAGTATATATATATATATACATATATACGTATATGGTATGAGTATTTAATTGGTATATGTATAAATGTAGTATACGTATATTATTAGTTGGTAAAAATATATGTATATATTTTCAGCATACGTATTCTTTTGTATATATAAATATTGGTCGTTATATATTTATATAAATATGTGGCATGTATATTTTTAAAACATATATATATATATATATATATATATATATATATATATATATATATATATTATTCTATTTAGTATATATACATATATATACGTATTGTATATATCTCTCCCTAATATATGTTATATACATACAAGTATTAATTTTTATTTTATATATACACATATCTATTATTTGTACCATATGGATAGTAATGTATATGTTAGTTAGTAATATGTATAATATATATATATATATATATATATATATATATATATATATATAGGTACTAGGCGACCCAAGTGTAATTACGGATACCCCGTCTTTATATTGACTTGTAACCCTGTAAATGTTAGTTGACTGCCATATGTACACTCACGTATTGGCGAGACCCGTATCACCGACTGTCCGAATTCACAGCAATTACAGACACGACACCCGCGCAATTAGACGTGCACTTGACCCTAGTTGACTAGTGCCATACCTGGCATAGCCCCTGAGTTCAATGTATTATGATTGTGTGTTAGTGTAGCATCTGATGCAAATATTATATTTATGATATGTCTATAGGACTGTTGGATCATCCAAGCGATACTCTGGAACAGGATATTGGTATTACCAGCTAAGGACCCAAGGCGAGTACATTCTCTGATAATTTCCAATTATTTAATAATTTTTATAAGTTCAGTATCTAGAAATGTTATATATGATCCTTGACACTGTGCTACACGGACTAGTATATAGATTGGATCTGCAGTCATGAGATATTATATTGATTATCGTATTGACATTGTACAAGTCATTGATATTTAGACCTTGTATATGATAGATTGGATATTGCTCGTGTATCGTGACGTGTCATGGTTGGATCCGCTGTACTAGTTGGGGGCGGGGAAGTAGTTAGTAAGAAATGTGATCATATCCCTATTGTATAAGTATAGAACAATGTAGTGTTAATCATGCTCCTCACGTATGATTAGTCAGGCCATATAGCTCTCGTACATGTTTTCAAGCCGATCACATATCGAAGCTACTATTTCAAACACTTAAAATAGTTACAGTTATCTATTTTAGATCATATACTATATCACCCGTATATGATATTGTATCTCGTTCTCTTCATTTCATTTATGCACTGACTGTATCATATTGCCTATATTGCCTGTCTTTTTACATTGCCTATCTCTTTATTTTGCCATTGCATTTATTCAGTCTTTTCTCAGTATATAGCATCATCTGTTTATTGTTTTATAGTCCTTATCAATTAAATGGAACTGTTATTTGAGATGTACTTTGCTCCTTCCTGACTGAAAATATTTTCCCAGACTATGCTTTAGAGGACTGGTGTCCGATATTTTATGGACCACATGGTGAGTATCTGCAGACTTGGACTTGGTAGTTCAGTTGTGATTCCGGGAGGTCTAGCCGGAATTACTAGTTATCAAGCTAGTTCTTTTAGCAGATTATTTGGTACCAGATTTGTCTCCGGCATACTTTGTTGAGATTTGGATATTATTGTTGAGTTAGATTATTTATATTTAGACTTGTGTTATATTTTATTTTATTCTTCGATATCTTATCGTGCTGTAGTTATGTGATTGAGTATGTTGTTCATATTATATTGTGTCATCCGTGCCTCCTTATAGAGATTGGATGCTCGTGTGAGATTGCTTAGATAGTATCATGACCTTGACAGCGTTCTACCGCCGATGTTGTGGCGTAAGCTGGACATACCCACGTACTCGTGCTCCAATTCCGGGTGTAGGTCATGACACGTTTTTAGTGGCGGCCCATGCAGGTCAGACTTCACAAATTGTGCGATATCGTGGTAGTGTGACATCTTTGTTACACTACTGTGTGCCTGCGATAGGATCTAGGACATAGGATACTAGGATGAGAGCGAATACTCAATCACAACTAGGAATATCTCTAATCTATTTATCTTGTTATTCCTATTTTCCTTCTGAATATTGCTTCTTTAGAACTTTACTGTCCTCCCTTGATGATATCGCATTTATTGCCTTAATTGATTCTTTTGGGTCTGTTTTCAGGATGTCGTCGAAGACAAGATCTATGAGAGTGGAAACATCAGTTTTAGAGGGGTCTGCCACCTCTCCACCTGTTGGACAAACATTCGTAGTTCCTCCTACATCTCCGGTACATGTGGGAGTATCTGCACTTTTCGGGGGTCCTCCTCCCCCACATGTTCAGAGGATTGCCGCAGCTGTGACGGACAACCTTCCTCCTCCACCGACTCCAATTTTCGGAGGTTTGTCCATTGACGGGGCACAAATATTTACCTTGATCCAGGGCATGGTAGATGCCCAGAGAGTGACGGCAGAAGCTCAGCGAGTTCAAGCTGAGGCTCAGAGGGTACAAGAAGAAGTGCACCAGGCACAAACCGAGCTGATGAGAGAGAGCATGGAGAATGCTCATCAGGTGGCTCTCCAAGCTGTGGAGAGAGTAGCACAATACCAGCAGTTTCCTGGCCAGCAACAACAGAGATCATGCACTATAGTGGACTTCAAGAGGATGATGCCTCGAGAGTTCAAGGGTATCGAAGGGATACTCTACGATAACGACTGGCTAGAGGACATAGAGATGAGCCTGCGATTGGCCCAGATTCCAGAGAGCTTACGGATAGAGGCGGCTGGCAGTCAGATGTTCGATATCGCACTCACGTGGTATCGTACAGAGCCGAGACTTACTGCACAAGGACTTACTTGGGAGACCTTTAAGGATCTCTTCAAGGAGAAGTTCTTTCCCGACATGGCCTTGGGAACCTTGGAGAGTCAGTTTCATGACTTGGTCCAAGGAAACATGTCGGTCGACGAGTACGCTGCAGAATTTTGTCGATTGAGCCATTTTGCATCGTCTATGATTCGGGACCCAGGAGATCGAGCCCAGAAATTTAGAAAGGGGCTGACGAGAGAGATTAGGTCGCGCACTTCTGGTCGTCGTACCGCTACCTTTGAGGGTATCTTGGTGGATGCCCAGATTACAGAAGAGGATCTGGATCTCAGGCCTAAGAGGAGTCACAATATTTCTGGAGATACGAATGATAGCGCAGGACCAGCTAAGCGTCCCCATATTCAGCAATATCCATGGGCGTTTCAGTATCAATAGTAGTACCAGGCACCAGTTCATATTCAGCAATAACTATGGGCGTTTCAGTATCAACAGTAGTACCATGCACCAGTTCGTATTCAGCAGGATCAGCAGCAGCCTCCGAGAGAAACACAACAGACTTGTTATTTTTGTAAGAAGCCAGGTCACCTTTGGGAGAGCTGTAGAACGAGGCTAGGACTTTGTTTGCACTACGGTGCTGCGGGACATCGAGTAAGGGATTGTCTTCTAGCCCCTTATCTTCCCGGCCAGCGCGCAGCTCCAAATTATAGAGATCCAGTTAGGCTACCTGTGGAACCGTATATTGCTCAGCACCCACGAAGGGAACCATCCCAGCAGGGCAGGGCATTTGCGATGACGGTCGAGGAGACCGATACTGTAGGTAATGTGTTATCAGGTTCTGTTCCTTCTTTCCTTCTGTCTTTCCTATTTGATTGATTGATTCCTTAGTACCGTAGCTTGTATTCATGATTTTTGTTAGAATGTAGTTAGTAGTGCACCCTGACAGAGACTGCAATACCATGACAAAAGACACTATGACCGTACATATTTTTCTTAGATTGCATGTTGTATGACTGTAGGTATAATTTTTCTTGGACCATGATTATTGGGGTTGACCATAGTAGATTTATGAAGAGGTTATGACTTGATAAGGAGAGACAAGATGCTTAAAATTCGAGGATAAACATTAATTTAAATGAAAGGTTAAGAATTTAATATGGTAGAATTGATGATTTATTGATTATGATATAATTTATCATTAAAACTTGAGGAAATTTAGTAGATTATCATTATATCTATTTGATTGCAAGATATGAATTTAAAAATTTATATTATGAATGTTGCATTTGAAGATTCCATAAGTATCGCATCGTTGAGTATTTTATGGAAAAATAAATCGAGGAATAAGATCATTAATGGATTAGTGTTGAAGTCAAAATTTTGGGAAAAGGATTTAAATTTTTATACGCATCTATTGGACTTAAATTAGATGAGTAAGATGATTAATGGATTAGTGTTTGAATTCAATTTTTGGGATAGGGATTTATATTTTATAAATATGCAGCGATTGGATTTATGGATTAGTGTTTTTATATGGGATTTCTTAATTTTATAAATGTGCATTTATTGAATTTAAATTAGAGGATTGGATATTAAATTTTGAGTATTTAATTTTTAACTAATTTTTTTTTTGAGGAAATTGTGATAAAAATGGAATTTGATTTTCAGGGATACGATAATTATATAATTTTGAAAATTTTGTGGAATAACAATATGGATTTACTATATGATTAAATGGTTTGATGAATCTAGATTTGATGGAAAATAATATATAATGAATAAACACTACTATTGAGGATTTAAATTTCGAGGACGAAATTCTTTTAAGTAGAGTAGACTTGTCACTACCACATTCTAAAAATAGGGGTATTTTTGACTTTTTATATATTAATAATATTGTGGTAGTTATTTTAAATGATTTCATGATAAGCGTATTTAATTTAAATAATTGTATGAGATGTGTAATTATAATATTATATATATACAGTGTTAATTAATGTTTGAGCCGGTAGACTTGACCTAGAGGCCCACTAGATGAACACCTGACCGAATTATAGGATTTTGTATTTAATTTGCTCATTTAGAAATTAATTATTGGGATTGTAATTGATTACCATAATTTTATTTAATTGTTGCGCTTTACCGTTACTTCGATATTTGGAGCGCTACCCTAGCTTTTGCTTTCCAACAAATTTCACAACCTTGCCCTAGACGTGCCCGCCTTCCCTTCTGACCTTTTTGTAACCCATAATTATGCTCTCTTGTGCTTCATTTTAGCCGCACAATATTCGTCGCGGACGTTTATTTAATTTTTAAATAAATTCCAACTTTGTATCGTTGTGCGTTCCAATCGAAATTGGAGGCAATCTTGACCCATTTTTCGTGCAACCCAAATTAGGGTAATATTCAGTTCTGTGTCTTCTTCACTAATGATGTTTGTGTCCCAATCTAATTTTGGCCCCATGTACTCCTAATTAATTTTAGAACACCGCTTGCATTTATTTCTAATTAAATTGGGGATACCACTTTGACTAATCCTATTTTAACCCAATTTAATCCAAGTGCCCTATTAATTAAGCCCATACAAAACACACAACACCCCCTCACCCTACAAAACACCAAATATTTTTTCTCCCACCAATTTTTCATCATTTCATGTGTCTATGCAAATACCCAAATTTAAGGGGGCTCATTTGCAAATATTGCATTAGGTGTCAACACCCCATTGGTTCAAACCAAATGGAGAGCCCTAATATTTGACTAGTCAACCAACCCCTCTACTTGCATGAGTACATTTCTCATGTCAAATCCTGACCACCCATTCAAAATGGGAGCATCAACACCACTCATACCCACACACACACACCATCCTATTTAATGTCTCTTCACACACTCTTCCCAAGCAAGCCCTAATCCCCAAACCTAGGAAATCCGCCACCTCTCTCTTTCCTCCCTCCTCACTCAACCGTAGAAAATTTTTCTTTTTCCTTCTTCTTCTTCTTCTTCTTCTTTCTTCTTTTTCTCCTTCTTCTTTAAAAAAAAGGGGAGAGGGAATATAAACCACCCTCCCACTGTTCACCCGGTCGGCTGCTCATCCTGAGCTCTTCCCCTCCGGCCTTAGTTCAGCCTGCTGCACCGACCCCGCTCCATCGTCCATCACCGCCGCTCCTCCTCCATCTTCTCCACTGCCTGGAGCTCCTCGACCCTACTCCTTTCTTCCCCGACGACCCACGGAACCACGGCGAGCGCGACTACCGACCTGCTGTCTTCCCACCGACCGCAGATCTCTTCCCCGGTGGCCAACCCGAAGTACCACCACCACCACCATGAGCTATCACCACCACCACCACGAGCTATCACCACCACCAACCTGAAGCAGCACCACCACCACCGCGAACTATCACCACCACCACCACGAGCTATCACCACCACCACCACCAGAACTATCACCCAACTTCGGCCACTGCCCCACCTTCCCCGGTCCATCGAGCTGACCTCCAAGCCTCGATCCGAACCAGCCCGGCCGAGCTCTCTCCCCTCGCTGCACCACCCTATCACCCCTACTCCGTTCACCGCCAGCCACCACTATCATCGACATCATCCTGCTGTAACCCGAGCTCCCTCCTCCCGCTGACGGACCACCACCTCGTCATCGTCGTCCTAGTCGCCATCGTCATTGTCTTCGCCGTCGTCGTGCACGCGCACAGGTACGATTTCTCCCCTCGCTACACATACGCGTGTATGTATGTATGTATGCATGTATGTATATAGTATATACATTGAATGTGTAGGATTCGTATATGTATACGCATATACATACATACATATATATATATATATATATATATATATATATATATATATATATATATATATATTATTTCTCCATTTATATATATGTATTCAATATATATATATTAGTATATCCGTATTCATAATATATGTTAGTGTATATATATATATATACATATATATATACGTATATGGTATGGGTATTTAATTGGTATATGTATAAATGTAGTATATGTATATTATTACTTGGTAAAAGTATATGTATATATTTTCAGCATACGTATTCTTTTGTATATATAAATATTGGTCGTTATATATTTATATAAATATGTGGTATGTATATTTTTAAAACATATATATATATATATATATATATATATATATATATATATATATATATATATATATATATATATATATATATATATATATATATATATATATATATATATATATATATATATATATAAAGAGTATATTATTCTATTTAGTATATATACATTTATATACGTATTGTATATATCTCTCCCTATTATATGTTATATACATACAAGTATTAATTTTTATTTTATATATACACATATATATTATTTGTACCATATGGATAGTAATGTATATGTTAGTTAGTAATATGTATAATATATATATATATATATATTGGTACTAGGCGACCCAAGTGTAATTACGGATACCCCATCTTTACATTGACCTGTAACGCTGTAAATGTTAGTTGAATGCCATATGTACACTCACGTATTGGCGAGACCCGTATCACCAACTGTCTGAATTCACAGCAAATACAGACACAACACCCTCGCAATTAGACGCACACTTGACCCTAGTTGACTAGTTTCATACCTAGCATAGCCCCTGAATTTAATGTATTATAATTGTGTGTTAGTGTAGCATCTGATGCAAATGTTATATTTATGATATGTCTATAGGACTGTTGGATCATCCCACGAGCTACCATCTCTTACCATACAAATTTAGTACTGCTTACCAGCTAAGGACCCAAGGCGAGTACATTCTCTGATAATTTCCAATTATTTGATAATTTCTATAAGTTCAGTATCTAGAAATGTTACATCTGATCCTTGACACTGTGCTACACGGACTAGTATATAGATTGGATCTGTAGTCATAAGATGTTACATTGATTATCGTATTGATATTGTATACGACATTGGTATTTAGACCTTATACATGATACATTGGATATTGCTCGTGTATCATGACATGTCATGGTTGGATCCACTGTACTAGTTGGGGGCGGAGAAGTAGTTAGTGAGAAATGTGATCATATCCCTATTGTACAAGTATAGAACAATGTTAGTGTTAATCATGCTCCTCACATATGATTAGCCAGGCCATATAGCTCTCGTACATGTTCCCAAGCCGATCACATATCGAAGCTACTATTTTAAACACTTAGAATAGTTACATATCTCTATTTTAGATCATATACTACATCACCCGTATATGATATTGTACCTCGTTCTCTTTATTTCATATATGCACTGACTGTATCATATTGCCTATATTGCCTGTCTCTTTACATTGCCTATCATTTTATTTTGCCATTGTATTTATTTACTGTCTTCTCTCAGTATATCGCATTATCTGTTTATTGTTTTATAGTCCTTATCAATTAAATAGAACTGTTATTTGAGATGTACTTTGCTCCTTCCTGACTGAAAATATTTTTCCAGACTATGCCTTAGAGGACTGGTGTCCGACATTTTATGGACCAAAGGGTGAGTAGCTGCAGACTTGGACTTGGTAGTTCAGTTATGATTCCGGGAGGTCTAGCCGGAATCACTAGTTATCTAGCTAGTTCTTTTAGCAGATTATTTGGTACCGGATTTGTCTCCGGCATACTTTGTTGAGATTTGGATATTATTGTTGAGTTAAATTATTTATATTTAGACTTGTGTTGCATTTTATTTTATTCTTCGATATCTTATCGTGCTGTAGTTATGTGATTGAGTATGTTGTTCATATTATATTATGTCATCCGTGCCTCCTTATGGAGATTGGATGCTCGTGTGAGATTGCTTAGATAGTATCATGACCTTGACAGCGTTCTACCACCGATGCTGCAGCGTAGGCTGGACGTACCCACGTACTCGTGCCCCAATTTCGGGTCGTGACAAACAGGCGAGAGCTTAATCGCTCTTCCTTTAGCAGAAGAATGCATTACGATGCTAAGGGGGTGGTTCAGTATCACGCACGAAGCAAAGACACTATAGTCGCCAACTTGCGATCTAGTAAAAATGTGCATGACAACGCTAAACAGTTGTCTGTTGGCTGCTCTGGTACAAATCCTGGTTTCTATTGGCGTATAGAATAGAAGTCAGTGAAGGATCCTCCTACTATATATAAATTATACGTAATGTAAAAGGAAAGTTGTGTGTTTTCCACCCCAAAGCTGTACAAAATATGCAAAAAATTCTAGGTCTGCGTACCAAATTGTGCGCACTGGGACATAATACTTCTTCCTCCACTACAATACTCCAGTGTACACCACAGAGTGGTGCCCAACTCATGCTATACTTTATACATAGGGAACCAAGAACTTATGTCCTAAGTTAACTGTGACCAATGTAAAAAGGTAGAGTCTGCCTTCCTCTTCTTCTCCTCTTCACCCTTTTGATTTACGCCAAGTTATTGTACAAAAGCGTAAAGAAAGAGAGCCATCTGTTCCTGCAATTATGCTCTTTAACGAGTATTATTCTAGTTTTCACAAGATTATAATCAATTATTGCTGTGCATCAGCAAGACGGTCTTTGTTTGACCGGTTGACTTACACTGTGCCCATTAGACAACAGGCAAAAAAGCAAGATGAAAATCAAGAAGATGAAAATAAACTTTTTTGTGCCCCAGTGTACATGGCCTCACGCCTTTCCCGCAATATAATACGTTCAAAATGGCATACCTCTAGGACGCCTAGTCAGAGGAGGTTCGACTACCTTATCGAATCCTTTAAAGGGGTATACCGGAATACCCAATCTCGAAGACGACAACTGTCTATCTCTCTAGGAATCCTTACTCCTCGGAATCTGACATTGGGGATAGCATGTTGGCCCAATATTTATGTTAATTTTTGAATATGGCTAATCGATAAAGTTTAGCATTATGGTAATCGATCAATCACTATATTATCTTCTACTTAAACTCAACATTGTCCAGATATATAATATTTGCTTCTGTATATTTCCTTATTTGTCTAAGATGTACTTGCAGAAAGTAATACGCAAGATCAGCAATGGACATATGCTATATGACGATAAGCCAAAGATGACATTGTACCAGAATATTTTGTCCAATTGCCTACGACTTATCTGGAGCCTCACACCTGGGAGTTCCACTGCCCGATCAGCGGACGGGAGTCGAGGGGGCAACGCCCCTCATGGGGGTTCGGGAGAAAGCCCCTGAAAGGTATTCCGATTTCCAGATCTGGTTATCTTTGGACAACTGCCATTAAGAAAAAATGCATCTCCAAGTCAGCAGATGTTTTAGAAGTTTGGCGTCATCAGTGCTCTTGGTTTTCATATATAATCTTATATTTAATTGAGTTTACAACTTATGTAAGTCATGTCGCACTGGCAACTAGGAAGCAACTCAGTCCACACAAGTAGTCTAAAACCCATTCACCTAAAAATTAGGCCAAAAGTTTCTTGAACCTATCCACCAAACTAGTCCACATACAAACTTGGATCTACCTAAAATAGGTAAACCGAACTTAGGCCAAATTCGACCCAATTTCGCACCAAACTCGGTCACCTATTTGAAATCATCCAGTTGTTATATCCCTAATTTTGTGACCTCTAACGTTCGAAAATTTGAATATTCCCTACCGAATTCTGGCCGAACTCGGTTTAGTAATAACCTATAAATAGAGTTAGATTTTTACATTCTTACTCACTCAACCATTCTCAATCTTTCTATCCTATAGTGAGTAAACCCTCAGACCCTAAACTTTCTTATATCGAAGATCAACTCCCAGCCTTCTAGTGCCAAGTGCGGTCTCGGTCTAGAAGTCTACAGAGTTGTAAAGAACTTGGATCCATCAGTTTTCTCTCTTATTCTGTGTGAAGTTGCGAGCCTTCAGATCAAAACTCGTGGTGTGTGAAGTTGTGAGACTTTGGATCAAATCTCATGGTGTAAAGAAGTGACAAGCCTTCGGTTCAAAGCTTATGATTCACTATTGGTGATTATAGTGGATAAAACTCCGAGCTTGAGTTCTCTGGACTGGACTAGTCCTCTCAGAGAAAAACCAGTATGCGTCTTAGTGTTTGCGTTTGTTCTTTCTCACTCTACTGTATATATATTTGTCTTATATTCATACACACTACTAGTAATATCACTTACACATGAGATATATTCTATTTACTAATAGTTGATCACCATTGCATGCCATAAAATTATTTTTAACAGGTAATTTTATTCTGCTACACTCTATTCACCCCCCTCTAGAGTTTTCTCACGGTCCTTCAATTGGTATCAGAATAAGTGCTCTTTATATAGAAACTATTGCTCATACCAATTTCTCCTATAATTGGTATCAGAGAAGGTTCTCTCTTAATTAGTTTCTGATCCCAATAGCTCCTTCAATTGGTATCAGAGCTGGTTCTCTTGATATTGGCTTAACATCCTAAGAGACTTATGAAAACTGTTAGATCTATCCACACCAACAATAGTGAAGGCCAGTCCACAAATAGGCCACCCTATTTGATGGTACTAACTACACGTACTGGAAGACACGTATGAGTTTCGATTTGAAATCACTTGATTTTGATCTTTAGTCTGTTGTAATAGATGGATACAAGAAGCCACCTAGAATAGTTTTAGATGGCAACCTTGTAGAGAAACCCTATGATAAGTACACAGACACAGAGAAAAAATAAGCTAGTCTTGATGCTAGAGCTATTAATGCTTTATTCTATGCTATAGACATGACTAAATTTAATAGGGTATTAATATGTACCACTTCACATGAGATTTGGAAGCTCCTCGAGATAACTCATAAAGGAACTAATCAAGTGAAGGAATCAAAAATTAATAGACTGACGCAAGAATACGAGGCATTGAAGATGAATCCAAATGAGACCATCACTGAGATGTTCACAGAAAGCCCTCAACATGCTGCAAATGTATGCTTAACGGCATTCACTAACGAGGTAAAATATAATCCTTTACTTAAAAAGTTTTTTATGATAAATTATCTGATTCTTTTAATGATTTATTTGAAGACCACAAGAAGCTTATGGATAAGTATAATTAAGCTAGAAAAGATATTAAATCTTATCATCTTGAGAATAAAAAGCTTACTTGTCTACTAAATGAAGCTAGAGGCTATTCCTCTTCTGACGATTCTGTTTATATCTCCAATCTTAAGCTTAACTTACAAGAAGCACTTGACTGCTTTGATGAAAGCAATTAAGAAAATGCTAAACTTAAGAAAGATTTGGAACAAGAGAAGAAGTACTATAATGCCTCACTTAGAATTGATACTCTTACTACTAAATATGATGATTTATATACCATCTCTAAAAAGTTAGAGATTAGACTGGAAAAGCAGGTCATACAACCTACTACTCAGTCTAATACGAGACACATGGCTATATATACGGGTAGTTAATATAACAAGGTATTGAGTATTACCTTGAGGAACCAAGGTAATTGGGGATACCTAAGATATTGGGTTTGGGTATCAAGTTTATGATTATTGTTGAGATACCAAGTTGGTTCAAAACCACGATACATAATTAATGTTGTAATTGTGATTCTATATTATTATTATAAATGATTGTTTGATATTTATTTTATTGATGTTTTACTTTGGAAATTACGTATCCGGAGATACGGTATCCTAACTTTTAAGATGTAGGTTTCTTGGCTTAGACTTTAGTATCTGACCCAATATTTTTGTAATATGTTTATGCAACCTAGAAATAGATAGTTGACCATAGTTTGACCATAGTTGACTTAGAGTTGACCATAGTTGACTTTTGACTTAGAATTGACCTTTTGGCCTAGAAGTTGACTAGTTTAATTTATTCTCTTTTCGGAACCTTGTATTGATGTTGTATTCCATATCTAGGTCTTCGAGGTACCGTGTCAGACATCTGTGAGACTATTCTTTGGACTTCAGGCGAGTACATTCTCTGATAGTTTTTCATTTATGATATCCTCTATGTTCATTATATCTAGTGTAGATATCCATGTTCTCTTGACACTATGGTTACACGGATTGGTATATCCGGATCTCGTCATGAGATGTTATTCCTTGGTATATATGGTGCAAGTATTGTTTCATTGGTTATCTTGTACATATACAGACACTGATTCTCGGGAAGACTAGCTATCTTCTTGGGGAATCTCGTGCCATAGCATACCGTGGTTGGATCTATTATACCAATCGAGGGTGGGGAGTATTAGTATAGATGTGTGATCAATACCCCTATTGTATCAAGTATTGATTACTAAATAGTGTTGATCATACACCGCACGTATGATTAGCGAGGCCGTATTGCATCTTGCCCAAGTCGGTCATATGTTAAGCTAGTACTCACACACTTAGTCATTAGTATTCTTGTTCATTGACATATTGTTCATTATTATATTTATTCTAGTATTTCCTTATTGTATGTATCTCTCGTATCTATTGTGCATCTTGTATATTCACATCTATTTACTGCTACATAGTTTTTATCATTGATTAGAACTGCTGTTAGAGATGTACTCTGCTCCTTTTCTAACTGGATATATTTTTTCAGATGACACTGAGGAGTGGTACCCTACCTATTATGGACCTCAGGATATTGTGGATTTAGAGTCTGAGACCATGGTTCAGGAGGGACTTATCCCAACTAAGATAGTTGACCCGGGAGTTGTAGCTTCGTAGTATTTCTTTGTACTGGATTTGTCTCTAGCTTATTTTGTTACTTCTTCAGACTCATTGATGTATTATTTTAGACTCATGAGTTATATTGTGACTATTATATTCTTTATCTGATTCGTGATCATTTCCATCTTAGTTCTGTAATTGAGTATATTATAATTATTGGTGGTTCATTATATTGTTAGATAGATTATCCATACAGCGTTCTACCGCCGATTCTGCGGCGTTGGCTAGGCGTTGTTTCTGACTTGTACCCTTACATCGGGTGCGGGTTATGACATATATATCCTAAAGAGTTGCCAGAATTGCCGCCAGATTGAGATATTAAATTCTCTATAGACTTGGTGCCAGGTGCAGAACCAATTTTACTGCATATCTATAGAGTAAACAACAGTGAGTTGATTGAGATGAAGAAGCAAGTGGATGAATTGCAGGATAAGGGGTTTATCGGATCTTGTTCTTCACCGTGGGGAGCCCCGGTATTGTTTGTACCGAAGAAGGATGGATTGGTGCGCTTGTGCATTGATTACAAGGTATTAATTGAATAATCTCACTATCAAGAATAAATAACTGTTGCAATGGATTGATGACCTGTTCGATCAGTTGAGTGGCGCCAAGGTGTTTTCCAAGATAGACTTGAGATCAGTCTACCACCAGGTGAAAGTGAAGCCGGAGGATATTTCGAAGACTGCTTATTAGGTTGTCAAGCCCATACCGTGATGGTTCAATAAAAATATACTTCTAAACATTACGGGGTTAGCGACGCTTTTAGCGATGTTATTATAAAATATCACTAATTTTTTCCGATTTAGCGACGTATCTAAAATGAGGACGTCGACTAATCGATGGCGACTAAGGATATTAAGTAAAATATTAGCAACGTTTAGTGGCGCTTCAGCGACGCTGAAGCGCCACTAAACGTTGCTAATATTTTAATTAATATATTAGTGATGTTTAGTGACGTCTATTTTAGATGTCGCTAAATTATTTTATATAGGGTTCAAGATTTTATTTTCCTCCATTCTCTCAAACTCTTATAAAAAATTTCAAAAGCCCCCCTCCATCTTAGTCCCCCCCGGGCGTCTTCCTCCCTCCGGCGAAGTCTCCCCCCCTCCGGCGAAGCCCCCCCTCACACGGCTCATCCCCTCCGGCGCGGCTCCTCCCCTCCAGTGCAGTTGCTCCCCTCGCGCGTCTCCTCCCCTTCGACGACCTCGGGCTTCTCCTCCTACTCTAGGTAAACCCTAACCCTAACCCTATCTCTCTCTCACAGATACGGACATAATATTTGATAGAGGATATGACACAAAAACAGACATAGACACAACATAGGATACGACACAGACACAGACATAGACACAATATGGGATATGACACAGACACATACACTCACACAACATGTCACTGATATGACATGGGAATGAGAATCATAAGAGTATTATGGTAGTTTTGGTTGTGATATTTGGTATCAAGAAGTTGTGTATTAATTGGCATGTGAGGATGTTGATATTGTATATGTTAGTGTTAGTGTATAGAGTTTGTGTATGTTGTGTTGGTACTAGAGTATTTTGTGTGTGAGAGAGAGTCTATTATGTTTAACAGTGTGCACTTAGTTGTTTGTTCATGAGTGTGTATGGGGTATTTTGAGAAAGGATCACACAACATCTGTACATGTTGTATGATGGAAGTAGTAGATATTCTCCCAGTAGAGACAGCAAATGTGTTATTGTACTCTGCAGCTGCAAGTGGCAATATCCTGCAAATTTTAAGAGCTTGCAGCTGTACTGGTGCTTGGTTTCGGAGTTACAACTGTGTCCTATTTTGGGGTTTCATTGTAGGCCTATTGTGTAGTGACTTGGAGGGTGGAGAGTTCAGTTTATATTCATACTGTAAGGGGGTGAGCTAAGGTCTTTGGTGTGCTCAGTCGAGCAACTGCATTGCTGCAGGAGCCTTGGCAACAATATCTTTACTGTACTGCAGGAGGATGCTGCAGTAGAGTGTACAACAACAATATAAAGTACATGTACTACACTGGGTGATACTGCAGTTTTTAGGGTTGCCAGTACTTCAAGTGCAGTATAACAGTAGTAGCAAGCAATTCACACAATAAGTGTGTGTGTATGTGTGTAGCAGTGTGAGTGAGATATATGCGTATCATGTGATGCATGGATAGAGTAGTGTATGTGTAGTGAATTGGCGGTGAGGTTTGTGTAGGTGAGTGCTAGAGTATTGAGTGTGTGTTGTAGGTGTGTGTGTCCAAGTGTGGGTATCATAAATATGGATACCTAGATGCTAGGGATTGGGTTTAAAGGAATGTTAAGTATAGAAATGTGTCCAGAGTGCAAGGTATGGGTACCAAGATACTAGTTTACTATGATATTAAGTTATTGGTACGATGATATGTGTTGGTAACAAGATACCAAGTATCTTGGATATGATAAAGTATCTTGATATGGGTTAGAGTATTGGATAGTGGTTAAAATAATAGGTAGATAGCTAGTATACTATATCACTACCTGCTGAAGGACCGTAGGGCAACTCTAGAGGGGGTGAATAGAGTCTAGTGGAATAATCTACCCAATTAAAAATTAAGCATAGTGAATGCAGTAAATAACTAGCAGTGTATATGCAATATAATAAAGTAAGAGAAAGAGAGAGAAAATGCAAACACCACGATGTATACCGGTTTTCCTCTGAGAGGACTAGTCCAGTCCCGAAAACTCAAGCTCGGAGTTTTATCCACTATAATCACCAATAGTGAATCACAAGATTTGATCCGAAGGCTTGCCACTTCTTTACACCACGAGATTTGATTCAAAGTCTCGCAACTTCACACACCACGAGTTTTGATCTAAAGGCTCACAACTTTATACAGAACTGGGGCTTAATGAACCAAGCTCTTTACAACTCTGTAGACTTCTAGACCGATATCGCACGACACTTAGAAGGATAGGGAGTTGATCTTGGAGATGGAAAGTTTAAGGCTCTGAGGGTTTACTCACTATAGGATAGAAAGATTGAGAATGGTTGAGTGAGTAAGAACGTAAAAATCTAAATCTATTTATACGTTATTACTAAACCTAGTTAGGCCAGAATTCTATAGGGAATATTTGAATTTTCGAACCTTGGAGGCCACAAAATTAGGGATATAACAACTAGAGGATTTCATACTAAATAGGTGACCGAGATCGGTGCAAATTTGGCCTGAGTTTGCTTTACCTATTTTAGGTAGATCCAAATTTGTATGTGGACTAGTTTGTTGATAGGTTCAAGATATTTTTTGCCTGATTTCTAGGTGGATTAGTTTTAGGCTATTTGAGTGGACTGAGTTACTTTCTAATTGCCATTGCGACTCGACTTACATAATTTCTAGACTCAAATAAAATATAAGATTATATATGAAAACCAAGTGCACTGATGACGCCAAAGTTATAAAATATTTGTTGACTTGAAGATGCATTTTTCCATGTCGATAGTGAAGAGAAATTTTATGGTATAACTCTGTTTTTGGATCATCGTCATAGCATATGTCCATTGCTGATCTTGCTTATTGCTTTCTGCAAGTACATGTTAGACGAACAAGAAAATATACAGAAGCAAATATTACATATCTGGACAATGCTGAGTTTAGGTAGAAGATACTATAGTGATTGATCGATTATCATAATGCTAAACTTAATCGATTGGCCATATTCAAAAACTCAATATAAATATTGGGCCAACAATCTCCTCCTTTTTTATTATGGCAAATCAGTTAAGTTTAAGACAAATATATTCGATGCATATAACAAAATTAATAAGCACAAATCACTATACATATACTACTTAAACATATACTTACATAAATAAACTTATTTCTCCTCCCATTGACATGATAAAAAAGTAGCTCCCCCGTAATAGGAGCTATTGATGTAAATCTTTACCGAAGCTTCTACATGTGCATAAGCTCCCCCGTAGTACGACATTGGTGAATATGCACATATTTGACATATTTCTTCTCCTTTGTCAAAATATATTGTTTACGGATCCCCCATAAATGAAGTGTATATCATGAAGACAAGGTGAGTAGTATAAAGCATATAATATGATCATGTGGTAAAGAGTAAGTATCTAGACTATCAACATAAGAAATCGTGTAGAATAATGATATGTATACCATAACAATGTCTTAAATAGTTATTTTGCATATCATGAATGTATCTAGATGCAGACACATTAAATTCATTACTATAAAGCATTGGGTAACAATAATACAAGAGAGGCATAAATGAATATTTTTCTTACGCAAGAGACATTGAAACAATTTCTCTCAGATAACCCAATCATAGTCTAACATCCAATCATGTAGTAGAAAATAAAATATGCATATCATTGCAACTAGTCAGAAGTCTAAATTTTAAACTAAGTGACATAGTACAAAAACAGTTAGAAAAATCCAGTAGTGCTTACTAAAGTTCATAGTGTCACAGTCTATACTAAAAGTCGTCAACTTTAAATCCAAAGTAAGACTTAGATTCACTGATGTATTATGAAAATAATTATAATTAGACCTTAACAAATCATTATTCAATAAAGTGTTGATCATCTTGGGTTAGCTGTAGGGGCTGAATCCCAGATAGCGGTGGTCACGAAGACACTTAAGTACTGTGTCACTTAGCTATTTATGCCTTTTGATAGAAGGGCCCTTTCAGCTTATAACCAAAAGTAGTCTTAACTTTAAAGAACTTAGATTTAATAGGTATATATGCTAATTATAACATCATATCAAAATCCAGGATCCTAATTCTTGACGAATAAAGTTTACTCAAAGATATAAAGCATGCATAGACAATTGTGTCATACTAATAGAAAGTAGATAACTCTATAGTGTGAACTAATCAATAAGTACCCATGAATCAAAAGAGAATTAAACTAATCATGCTAGTTTTATATATCTCATATTAATTTAAAAATAAATAACAACTAAAGGATATCAATAAGAGATAGTAGTAAAATATTAATTAAAAATATGCTAGATTCTACAGTTTTAGCCATTTAATCAATTTGCACGTTACCAAAGTAGCTCAAATGGCCATACTTATATTGGTGCAATTGTTTGGTAGATGACCTTTGTAGCTTTGCAATCACCAACATTCTCCTCAGTGCTAAATCCTGACACAAAGTGTTCTACCTACATCATTCGGCAGAGACTTTGGTATCCAAGATTTTGATCCATATTTGTTAACTTTAGGAACCCACTTATACATATTCATATCAACCAATTTTTTAGCCTTACACTGATGTGTAATATATCCTTTTAAACCACAATAATGACATATAGCATAAGCATTTGTGTTTGTTATAAAATGGTAGACATGAGTATGTGTGTCACGACCCGCACCCGGTTTAGGGGCACGAGTGCGTGGGTACGTCCAGCCTACGCCGCAGTGTCGGCGGTAGAACGCTGTCAAGGTCTTGATACTATCTAGCTAATGTCACACAACATCCAATCTCCATAAGGAGGCACGGATGACACAAATAAACGAGCACATACTCAATCACAGGATTACAGTACGATAAGATAACGAACAGAAATTAAATACAACACAAGTCTAAAGTAATAATCAAACTCAACAATTATCCAAGTCTCAATAAAATTGCCGGAGACAAATCCAGTACCAAATAGTCTACTGAAAGAACTAACTAAAATATAGTAATTTCCGGCTGGCCTCTCGGAATCACAACTCCATAAAGTGTCGGACAGCGGTCCTCTAAGGCATAGTCTGGAAAAATGTTTCCAGTCAGGAAGGAGCAAAGCACAATCTCAAATAACAGTTCCATTTAATTGATAAGGACTATAAAGTAATAACATGTCATGCTAGCTACTGAGAAGACAGTGAAATAAATGCAATGGCAATTAAGAGAGACAGGCAATGTAAAGAGACAGGCAATAGGCAATATGATACAGTCAGTGTATGTATGAAAATGAAAAGAACAAGGAACAGTATCATATACAGGTGATGTAGTATATGATATAAATAGGGAACTGTAATCTATTCTAAGTGTTTGAAATAGTAGTTTCAAAATATGATCGGCTTGGGAACATGTACGATAGCTACAGGGCCTGGCTAATCATGGGTGAAGAGCATGATTAACACTTACATTGTTCTATACTACAATAAGAGGTTATGATCACATTTCTTACTAACTACTTCCCCGCCCCCAACTAGTACTGTGGATCCAACCATGACACGTCACGATATACGAGCAAGTCCAGTTTATCATGTACGATGTCTAATATACATGTCGTGTACAATGTCAATACGATAATCAAGATAACATCTCATGACTGCAGATCCAAGCTATACTAGTCCGTGTAGCATAGTGTCAAAGATTCAGTTGTAACATTTCAGGATTATTGAATTTATAGAAATTATCAAGAAATTGGAAATTATCAGAGAATGTACTTGCCTTGGGTCCTTAGCTGGTATTTATTGATGTCCTGTTCCAGAGTATCCCCTGGGTAAACAAACAGTCCTATAAACATATCACAAAGCAAACCATATTTGCATCAGATGCTACGCTAACACACAGTCTATAGATACTGGCCTCAGGGCCATGACAGGCAGGGCACTAGTCAAACTAGGGTCATCTAGTAGGGATACATATATACATATTATACTATACCAATTGAACAAGAAGATATATATATATATATATACTTACATCATATGTATGCCAAACATATTTAAATATATATCTATTAGTTTAAGAAAAACATATATATGTATATTCGTACCAATAAAATATACTATATACTTGTATACATATACATACTAATAGATTTTCAGAATATACTAAACATATACGAAGTATATATATATAATCATATACCAATTAAATACATACATGTATACCAATACAATATATATATATATATATATCTATATGTATATATATATATATATATACAAAATAGTACGTATACTATTACATTTTATATACCAAAATACGTATATATCATATATGTATATATATATACCCAAAATATATATATTATGCTACATTTATTTATATATGTCAAATTATGTTTTTATTAAACACATACCAATTAACATATACTAATTTAGAATTAAAACATACCACTAGTACATACAAAAATATGTTTATACATATTCCAAAAATACATTTAATACGTATATACTATATGAAATTATACCAAATAAATATATGTATATTTGCACCCCAAAACATACATTTATATATAGGTATATATATATTACCAAAATAATACATATTTAATACACATAGCAGAACACGTATTTATATATACCAATCATATATATTGAAAGTATATTAAACGTATGTACAAAATATATATATATATCAATATATACACTTATACTCATTATACATATTTGAAAATATACTAAGTATATATATACAAAATACGAAAATACCAATAAATAATCACCTATATATCCTGAAATTTACATATACATTAATTAATATGCACCATTCATTATATTACTATATACCCTATTCATTAGATTAATTATAAATACTATACATTACATACATGCCTACATACATTCTGTATACATATATATATATATATATACATATATATATATATATATATATATATATATATATAAAGAAGGAGGGAGAGGAAGAAGAAGGAACTTACTGGTGTTGGGCACGCTGGCCGGCCGGAGGAGGGACTCAGTCGCCGGCCGGAGAAAGTCGCAGTGGAAGGAGCAGCGGCTTCGGGGAAAAATGTAGATGCCGGAGTGCTGGGCTCGGCCGGGGACTCGAGCGCGGGGGTTGCTGCCAGCGGGTTCAGAGGGGGCCGCCGGAGCAGTCAGAGGGCCGCCGGACTTGATGGGGAAGGCCGGAGTTAATGGAGGAAGTGGTGGTGATGATGGAAGTGGTGGTGGTAGTCTGGCCGGGTCGGTGAGAATGGAGGGAGGAGCAGCCGCCGGGGAGAGGGCCGCCGGGCTGGATGCAGCAGGGAGTCGGGCTCGGGCCGGAGTTCAGAGGGGGCCGTCGGAGTGCTGAATGTGGGGGTGAACAGTGTTCCCCCTATCTCTCATTTGAAATTTAAATGAAAATCAATAAAGAAGAAGGAGAAAGGAAGAAGGAGGAGAAAAAGAGAAGAAAAGAGAAGAAGAAAGGAAGAAGGAGAAGGAATTTTACATACGTAGGAGAGAGGGAGGTGGAGGTTACCTAGGTTTCTCTTGGGATTAGGGCTTATGATGTGACAAGACATAAATAGGGAGAGAGGTGTTGATGGAGGGTGAGGATTTGACCCCTAGAATGAGGGGTCCAGATTTGTCATGAGAGAAAAATTAATTCATGTAGGAATGAGGGTGAGGGCTAGTTAAATAATATTAGGTTCCCTCATTGTTTAAACAATTGGGTGTTGACACAACAATGCAATTTTGCAATTTAGCCCCCTTAAATTTGGAAAATTGCACAACCACATAAAATGACAAAAATTTGCGGGTGATTCGGTGTCCGGTGTTTTGTAGGGTCAGGGGGCACTGTAAGTTTGGTGTGGGCTCAAATAGCAGGGCGCTGGAATTAAATTGGGATTTACAGAATTGATTAAAATAGTATCCTCAATTTAATTAGAAATAAATGCAAGTTGTGTTCTAAAATTAATTAGGAGTACATGGGGCCAAAATCAGGTCAGGTCATCAATACCAATAATGAAGAAGACTCAGAACAGAATATTACCCTAATTTGGGCCGCACGAAAAATAGGTCAAGATTGCCTCCAATTTTCGATTGGAACGCACAACGATACAAAATAGGAATTTATTAAATAGCGTCCGCGACGATTTTTGTGCGGCTAGAAATAATGCACAGAGAGCATAATCATGAGTTGCAAAATAGCAGAATGGAAGGCGGGCATGTCTAGGACAAGATGGTGAAATTTGTTGGGAGACAAAAGTCAGGGTAGTGCTCCAAATATCGAAGCAAAGGCAACGCGCAATAATTAATAAAAAATAAGGTAATCAATTACAAACTCCAAGAATTAAATTCTAGATAAAATAAATAAATACAGAACTCTATAATTCGGACAGGTGGTCATCCACTGGGCTTCTAGGTCTAGTCTACTAGCTAAAAAATAAATGAACACTGCATCTAATACTATATTTAAATTACACATCACATATTTATTTAAAAATCAAATATACTATCATGCAATTACTTAATTGTAAATACCATAATATTAAATATTTTAAAAAGTCGAAAATACCCCTGTTTTCGGAATGTGGTAGTGACAAGTCTACCCACCTTAAAAGAATTTCGTCCTCGAAATTCAAAATCTTCAAGTAGCGTTTAATCATACTCATTATTATTTTCCTCAAATTTTAAATTCATAAATCACGAAATCCGGTAATAATTCACAATGTCTTTTCACAAATTTAAAAAAAAATTGAAATTATGGCATTCCTGAAAAATCCTCGGAATAAAAATCAAAGTCCATTTTTATCAAGATTTTCCCAAGATTTTAGTTAATAATTCAATACCCAGAATTCAATATCCACTCCTCTAATTTGATTTTTAATCAATGCACATATAGAAATGTAAATCTCGTCCCACAAAGTTTAAATTTAATATTAATCCATCAATAATTTTATAACTCGATTTCCTCTTTCCTCAAAATACTTAACAATGCGGTACTTAAGGATTCTCCAAATACAACATCCAGTATAAATTCTAAAATTTATAACTTGCAATCAAATAAATATAATGATAATCTCCCAAAATTTCCAAATTTAATAACCAATTAAGCATGTCATAACCTTCCTGGAATTAACAAATCACCTATTATGAAATGTTAATTTCTTGGCCCTTTATTTAAATCGATGCTTATCCTCGAATTTTTAATCATCTTGTTAATCATCTTGTCTCTCCTGTCAAGTCATGACTCCTTTCAGAAATCTTCGTCATGGTCAACCCCAATAATCATGGTCTAAGAAAAATCTTCCTACAATTATACAACATGCAATCTAAGGAGAAATATGTATGGTCATGGTGTCTTGTCATGGTATTGCAGTCTCTATATCAGGGGTACTACTAACTACATTATAACAAGAAAATCATGCATGCAAGCTACGGTACTAAGGTATCAGTCAATCAATCAAATAGATAGGAACGGAAGGAAGGAAAGAACAGAACCTGCTAAGACATTACCTGCAGTATCGGTCTCCTCGACCGTCATCGCAAATGCCCCGCCCTGCTGGGGTGGTTCCCTTCGCGGGTGCTGAGCAATATACGATTCCACAGGTAGCATAACTGGATCTCTATAATCTGAAGCTGCGCGCTGGCCGGGAAGATAAGGGGCTAGAAGACAATCCCTTACTTGATGTCCCGCAGCGCCGCAGTACAAACAAAGTCCTAGCCTCGTTCTACAGCTCTCCCAAAGATGACCTGGCTTCTTACAGAAATGACAAGTCTGTTGTGTCTCTCTTGGAGGCTGTTGCTGATTCTGTTGAACACGGACTGGTGCCTGGTACTGTTGTTGATACTGATATGCCCAAGGTTGTTGCTGGATAGGAATTGGTGCTAGGTACTGTGGTGGATGCTGAAATGTCCATGGTTGTTGCTGACTATGAAATGGTACTGGGTACTGCTGTTGGTGCTGAATACGGGGATGCTTGGCTGGTCTTGTGCTACCATTCGTATCTCTAAAAGTACTGTGACTCCTCTTAGGCCTGAGATCCAGATCCTCTTCTGCAATCTGAGCATCCATCAAGATAGCCTCAAAGGTAGCGGTACACCGACCAGAAGTGCGCGACCTAATCTCTCTCGTCAGCCCCTTTCTAAATTTTTGGGCTCGATATCCTGGGTCCCGAATCATAGATGATGCAAAACGGCTCAATCTACAGAATTCTGCAGCGTACTCGTCGACCGACATGTTTCCTTAAACTAAGTCATGAAACTGACTTTCCAAGGTTCCCAATGCCACGTCGGGAAAGAAATTCTCCTTGAAGAGTTCCTTGAAGGTCTCCCAAGTAAGTCCTTGTGCAGTAATTCTCGGCTCCGTGCGATACCACGTAAGTGCGATATCGAACATCTGACTGCCAGCGGCTTTTATCTGCAAGTTCTCCGGAATCTGGGTCAATCGCAGGCTCCTCTCTATATCCTCTAGCCAGTCGTCAGCGTAGAGTATCCCTTCAGTACCTTTAAACTCTCGAGGCATCATCCTCTTGAAGTCCACTATAGTGCCTGATCTCTGCTGCTGGCCAGGAAGCTGCTGGTACTGTGCTACTTTCTCCAAAGCTTGGAGAGTCACTTGATGAGCATTCTCCATGTTTTCTCTCATCAGCTCGGTTTGTGCCTGGTGCGCTTCTGCTTGCACCCTCTGAGCCTCAGCTTGAACTCGCTGAGCATCTGCTGTCACTCTCTGGGCATCTACTATGCCCTGGATCAAGGTAAACATCTGCGTCCCGTCAATGGGCAAATCTCCAGGAATCGAAGTCGGTGGAGGAGGAAGGTTGTCCGTCACAGCTGCGGCAATCTTCTGAACAGGTGGGGGAGGAGGATCCCCGAAAAGTGCAGACACTCCTACGTGCACCGGAGATGTAGAAGGAACTACGGTTGTCTGTCTCTCAGGTGGAGAGGTGGCAGACCCCTCTAAAGCTGATGTTCCCGCTCTCATAGACCGTGTCTGCGGCGACATCCTGAAGACAGATCCCAAAGAATTAATTTAGGCAAAAATGCGATATCATCAAGGAAGGACAGTACAGTTCTAAGGAAGCAACATTCAAGATAAATAGATTGGAAATAAACCCTAGTTGTGATTGCACAAGTCAAAGATACATCCCTGGTTTGATACCTCTATCCCCTAGGTACCACAGTTCTATCACAAGCACACTCACTGCTAGCTTCCTTACCTACTGCAATCGCTGATACTAGTTATTCCTATCACTCAAGTGCATAACAATTGCAACACACTATACTAAGTACTGCTCTCTCTAATACAATCCTAGATGAACACCTAAGCCAGTTGGCAGTGAAATCTCAATCATGCTCAAGCCAACAGATTCTTACATATGCATCTTATATACTTATATACTAATATATCTCTCTCACTATAAAATCCTTTCCTCAAATAAAATTCCTCAAAATAACTCCTCGAATTAATTTACAGTAAAAATGCATACACTTTCCCCAAGGTTAATTATCTAAATACTGAAGTGAAAAACTTATCAATTCCAAAAATCCTTATAGCTTGTTTAGGTTCATCAAATTGAATCTGAATTTCTCAAAAAGTTTTAATGACAATATTTCACTTCTCAAAATTCAAAAATTAAAAATTCACTTTCAATCCTCAATTTAAAATTTAAATCCGTATCTTGTAGTCCAATAACCCTAGTGTTATCTTTCTCACTGTCCTCATCGACGTGTGTCATCAGTTAATACCATAAATTAGTCTGTAAATTTATCTTGATGTGAAATCAAACCCTACTATGAAACCAAAATCCTAATTTAATACCTAATTAACAACAATCAAATTCAACATCAATAAGTGAGAATTGACGGAACAAGGGAATGATTTTAAATTGAAAGTTATAACAAGATTCTCAGTGGTCATCCCAGGAATCTCTCAAGGAATTGTGATTGAGTATTCGCTCTCGTCCTAGTATCCTATGTCCTAGAATCCTATCGCAGGCACGCAATAGTGTAACAAAGATGCCACACTACTACGACATCGCACAATTCGCGAAGTCTGACCTGCATGGGCCACCACTAAAAACGTGTCACGACCCGCACCCGGTTTAGGGGCACGAGTGCGTGGGTACGTCCAGCCTACGCCGCAGTGTCGGCGGTAGAACGCTGTCAAGGTCTTGATACTATCTAGCTAATGTCACACAACATCCAATCTCCATAAGGAGGCACGGATGACACAAATAAACGAGCACATACTCAATCACAGGATTACAGCACGATAAGATAACGAACAGAAATTAAATATAACACAAGTCTAAAGTAATAATCAAACTCAATAATTATCCAAGTCTCAATAAAATTGCCGGAGACAAATCCGGTACCAAATAGTCTACTGAAAGAACTAACTAAAATATAGTAATTTTCGGCTGGCCTCTCGGAATCACAACTAACTATCAAGCCCAAGTGCAGCTACTCACCATATGGTCCATAAAGTGTCGGACATCGGTCCTCTAAGGCATAGTCTGGAAAAATATTTCCAGTCAGGAAGGAGCAAAGCACAATCTCAAATAACAGTTCCATTTAATTGATAAGGACTATAAAGTAATAACATGTCATGCTAGCTACTGAGAAGACAGTGAAATAAATGCAATGGCAATTAAGAGAGATATGCAATGTAAAGAGACAAGCAATAGGCAATATGATACAGTCAGTGCATGTATGAAAATGAAAAGAACAAGGAACAGTATCATATACAGGTGATGTAGTATATGATTTAAATAGGGAACTGTAATCTATTCTAAGTGTTTGAAATAGTACTTTCAAAATGTGATCGGCTTGGAAACATGTACGATAGCTACAGGGCCTGGCTAATCATGGGTGAAGAGCATGATTAACACTTACATTGTTCTATACTACAATAAGAGGTTATGATCATATTTCTTACTAACTACTTCTCCGCCCCCAATTAGTACTGTGGATCCAACCATGACACGTCACGATACACGAGCAAGTCCAGTTTATCATGTACGATATCTAATATACATATCGTGTACAATGTCAATACGATAATCAAGATAACATCTCATGACTGCAGATCCAAGCTATACTAGTCCGTGTAGCACAGTGTCAAAGATTTAGTTGTAACATTTCAGGATTATTGAATTTATAGAAATTATCAAAAAATTGGAAATTATCAGAGAATGTACTTGCCTTGGGTCCTTAGCTGGTATTTATTGATGTCCTGTTCCAGAGTATCCCCTGGGTAAACCAACAGTCCTATAAACATATCATAAAGCAAACCACATTTGCATCAGATGCTACGCTAACACACAGTCTATAGATACTGGCCTCAGGGCCATGACAGGCAGGGCACTAGTCAAACTAGGGTCATCTAGTAGGGATACATATATACATATTATACTATACCAATTGAACAAGAAGATATATATATATATATATATATATATATACTTACATCATATGTATGCCAAACATATTTAAATATATATCTATTAGTTTAAGAAAAACATATATATGTATATTCGTACCAATAAAATATACTATATACTTGTATACATATACATACTAATAGATTTTCAGAATATACTAAACATATACGAAGTATATATATATAATCATATACCAATTAAATACATACATGTATACCAATACAATATATATATATATATCTATATGTATATATATATATATATATATATATATATATATATATATATACAAAATAGTACGTATACTATTACATTTTATATACCAAAATACGTATATATCATATATGTATATATATATACCCAAAATATATATATTATGCTACATTTATTTATATATGTCAAATTATGTTTTTATTAAACACATACCAATTAACATATACTAATTTAGAATTAAAACATACCACTAGTACATACAAAAATATGTTTATACATATTCCAAAAATACATTTAATACGTATATACTATATGAAATTATACCAAATAAATATATGTATATTTGCACCCCAAAACATACATTTATATATAGGTATATATATATTACCAAAATAATACATATTTAATACACATAGCAGAACACGTATTTATATATACCAATCATATATATTGAAAGTATATTAAACGTATGTACAAAAAATATATATATATATATTAATATATACACTTATACTCATTATACATATTTGAAAATATACTAAGTATATATATACAAAATACGAAAATACCAATAAATAATTACCTACATATCCTGAAATTTACATATACATTAATTAATATGCACCATTCATTATATTACTATATACCCTATTCATTAGATTAATTATAAATACTATACATTACATACATGCCTACATACATTCTGTATACATATATATATATATATATATATAAAGAAGGAGGAAGAGGAAGAAGAAGGAACTTACTGGTGTTGGGCACGCTGGCCGGCCGGAGGAGGGACTCAGTCGCCGGCCGGAGAAAGTCGCAGTGGAAGGAGCAGCGGCTTCGGGGAAAAATATAGATGCCGGAGTGCTGGGCTCGGCCGGGGACTCGAGCGCGGGGGTTGCTGCCAGCGGGTTCAGAGGGGGCCGCCGGAGCAGTCAGAGGGCCGCCGGACTTGATGGGGAAGGCCGGAGTTAATGGAGGAAGTGGTGGTGATGATGGAAGTGGTGGTGGTAGTCTGGCCGGGTCGGTGAGAATGGAGGGAGGAGCAGCCGCCGGGGAGAGGGCCGCCGGGCTGGATGCAGCAGGGAGTCGGGCTCGGGCCGGAGTTCAGAGGGGGCCGCCGGAGTGCTGAATGTGGGGGTGAACAGTGTTCCCCCTATCTCTCTTTTGAAATTTAAATGAAAATCAATAAAGAAGAAGGAGAAAGGAAGAAGGAGGAGAAAAAGAGAAGAAAAGAGAAGAAGAAAGGAAGAAGGAGAAGGAATTTTACATACGTAGGAGAGAGGGAGGTGGAGGCTACCTAGGTTTCTTTTGGGATTAGGGCTTATGATGTGACAAGACATAAATAGGGAGAGAGGTGTTGATGGAGGGTGAGGATTTGACCCCTAGAATGTGGGGTCCAGATTTGTCTTGAAAGAAAAATTAATTCATGTAGGAATGAGGGTGAGGGCTAGTTAAATAATATTAGGTTCCCTTATTGTTTAAACAATTGGGTGTTGACACAATAATGCAATTTTGCAATTTAGCCCCCTTAAATTTGGGAAATTGCACAACCACATAAAATGACAAAAATTTGCAGGCGATTCGGTGTCCGGTGTTTTGTAGGGTCAGGGGGCACTGTAAGTTTGGTGTGGGCTCAAATAGCAGGGCGCTGGAATTAAATTGGGATTTACAGAATTGATTAAAATAGTATCCTCAATTTAATTAGAAATAAATGCAAGTTGTGTTCTAAAATTAATTAGGAGTACATGGGGCCAAAATCAGGTCAGGTCATCAATACCAATAATGAAGAAGACTCAGAACAGAATATTACCCTAATTTGGGCCGCACAAAAAATAGGTCAAGATTGCCTCCAATTTTTGATTGGAACGCACAACGATACAAAATAGGAATTTATTAAATAGCGTCCGCGACAATTTTTGTGCGGCTAGAAATAATGCACAGAGAGCATAATCATGAGTTACAAAATAGCAGAATGGAAGGCGGGCATGTCTAGGGCAAGATGGTGAAATTTGTTGGGAGACAAAAGTCAGGGTAGTGCTCCAAATATCGAAGCAAAGGCAACGCGCAATAATTAATAAAAAATACGGTAATCAATTACAAACTCCAAGAATTAAATTCTAGATAAAATAAATAAATATAGAACTCTATAATTCGGACAGATGGTCATCCACTGGGCTTCTAGGTCTAGTCTACTAGCTAAAAAATAAATGAACACTGCATCTAATACTATATTTAAATTACACATCACATATTTATTTAAAAATCAAATATACTATCATACAATTAATTAATTGTAAATACCATAATATTAAATATTTTAAAAAGTCCAAAATACTCCTATTTTCGGAATGTGGTAGTGACAATGTGAAGTAGTATGACGTGTCTTGCATGGATATTTATAAGAAAATGCATAATTATGTGAAGTATGTTGTGTTCTACATGCATGATAGTGTGAAGCATTTGATCTGCTTGCTGGTGTCTTATTGTGAGTGCTCTTTTGTTTAGCCACGTGTCTCATGCTAGACTGAGTAGTAGGTTGTACGACTTGCTTTCCCAATCTAATCTCTAACTTTTTATAGGTGACATATAAATTATCATATTTAGCAGTAAAAGCATCAATTCTAAGTGAGACATTAGAGTACTTCTTCTTCTCATATTTTAAGACCTCATTAAGATTAGCATTCTCTTGATTATTTTCATCAAAGCAGTCAAGTGCTTCTTGTAAGCTAAGCTTAAGTTTGAATATATAAATAGAATCGTTAGAAGAGGAATAGTCTCTAGCTTCATTTAGTAGACAAGTAAGCTTTTTCATTCTCAAGATGATAAGATTTAATATCTTTTCTAGCTTGCTTATATTTATTCATAAGCTTCTTGTGATCTTCAAATAAATCGTTGAAAGCATCAGATAATTTATTATAAGAAAACTCTTCAGGTAAAGGATTATATTTTACCTCGTTAATGAATGTCGTTAAGCATACATTTGTAGCCTATTAAGGGCTTTTTGTAAATATCTCAGTGATGGTCTCATTTGGATTCATATTAAATGCCTCGTATTCTTGTGTTAGTCTACTGATTTTTGATTCCTTTACTTGAGTGGTTCCTTCATGAGTTATCTCAAGGAGATTCCAAACTTCATGTGAAGTGGTACATATTGATACCATGTTAAATTCATTCATGTCTATAGTACAGAATAAAGCATTAATAGCTCTAGCATCAAGACTAGCTTGTTTCTTCTCTGTGTCTGTGTACTTATCATGGGGTTTCTCTACAAGGTTGCCACCTACAACTATTCTAGGTGGCTTCTTGTATCCATCTATTACAATATACCAAAGATCAAAATCTAGTGATTTCAAGTAAAAACTCATACGTGTCTTCCAGTATGTATAGTTAGTACCATCAAATAGGGGAGGCCTATTTGTGGACTGACCTTCACCATTTTTGGTGTGGATATATCTAACAGTTGCCATAAGTCCCTTAGGATGTTAAGACAAATTCAAGAGAACAAGCTCGGATACCAATTGAAGGAGCAATAAGGATCAGAAACTAATTAAGAGACTACATGCTCTGAAACTAATTATAGGAGCAATTGGTATGAGTAATAGTTCCTATATAAAGAGCACCTGCTCTGATACCAATTGAAGGATCGTAGGACAATTCTAGAGGGAGAGGGGTGAATAGAGTACACTGGAATAATCTACACAATTAAAAATTAAGTAGAGTGAAGGCAGTAAATAATCTACACAATATAATAAACTAAGAGAAAGAGAGAGCAAATGCAAACATCGCGATGTATAATAGTTTCCCTCTGAGAGGACTAGTCCAGTCCCGAGAACTCAAGCTCAGAGTTTTATCTACTCTAATAACCAATAATGAATCACAAGCTTTGATCCGAAGACTTGACACTTCTTTACACCACGAGATTTGATCCAAAATCTTGCCACTTCATACACCACGAGTTTTGATCCGAACGCTCGCAACTTCACACAGAACGGGGGCTTGCTGAACCAAGCCCTTTATAACTCTGTAGACTTTTAGACCGAGACCTCACTTTGCACTTAGAAGGCTAGGGAGTTGATCTTGGAGATGAGAAGTTTAAGGATCAGAGGGTTTACTCCCTATAGGATAGAAAGATTGAGAATGGTTGAGTGCGTAAGAATATAAAAATTTAACTTTATTTATAGGTTATTACTAAACTGAGTTCGACCAAAATTTGGTAGGAAATATTCAAATTTTTGAACGTTGGAGGACACAAAATCAGGTATACAACAACTGGATAATTTCATACTAAATAGGTAACCGAGTTCGGTACAAATTCGGGGCAAATTTGGCCTGAGTTCGGTTTACCTATTTTAGGTAGATCCAAGTTTGTATGTGGACTAGTTTGGTGGATAGGTTCAAGATATTTTTTGCCTGATTTCTGGGTGGATGGATTTTAGACTATTTGAGTGGACTGAGTTGCTTTCTAGTTGCCAGTGGGACTCGACTTACATAAGTCCTAGACTCAAATAAAATATATGATTACATATGAAAACCAAGAGCACTGATGACGCTAAACTTCTGAAATATTTGCTGATTTGAAGATGCATTTTTTCTTGACGGCAGTTGTATGCGGTTGGACAAAATCCCCTGGTGCGAGGCTCCAGATAAGTCGCAGGCGGTTGGATAAAATTTTCTGGTATAACGTCATCTTTGGCTCATCGTCATATAGCATATATCCATTGCTGATCTTGCTTATTATTTTCTGCAAGTACATGTTAGACGAACAAGGAAATATACAGAAGTAAATATTACATATCTAGACAATGCTGAGTTTAGGTAGAAGATACTATATTGATTGATCGATTATCATATTGCTAAACTTAATCGATTAGCCATATTAAAATTTTTAATATAAATATTGGGCTAAAACCTACGTCATCATTCAATAGGAGTTGTTAATTACTTTGATGAACATGTGTATCCATCTTTGCATCCATTTGGATAATATACTTGAACGATGTCTATTCATCTTTTCAGAAGTATCTAGAAATGGATCTGAATTACTATATGCGTCATCATTCGTGGATGTACAACCGTCATCCTGATGACATGTGCGGTATGCGGGATGAATTCATACAGGGGGTGGAACAGTTCTTAAAGTTCGTGTCACTACCATGTTCCAAAAAAAGGAGTAATTTTGACTTTTTGTATATTATTAATATTGTGTGTATTAATTTATAAATAATTATATGAGATGTGTATTTATATTATATACAATGTTCATTAATGTTGAGCTAGTAGACTTGACCTAAAAGCCCACTAGATGAACACCTGACCGAAATGTAGGGTTATGAATTTAATTTGTGTTATTTAGGATTTAATTATTGAGGTTGTAATTAATTATCGTAATTTTATTTAATTGTTGCGCCTTGCTGTTGCTTCGATATTTGGAGCGCTACCCTAACTTTTGCCTTCCAACAAATTTTACAACCTTGCCATAGACGTGCCCGTCTTTCATTCAGACCTTTTTCTAACTCATAATTATGCTCTCTTGTGCTTCATTTTAGCCGCACAATATTCGTCGCGGACGTTTATTTAATTTCTAAATAAAATCTGACTTTGTATCGTTGTGCGTTCCAATCAAATTGGAGGCGATCTCGACCCATTTTTCGTGCAACCCAAATTAGGATAATATTCTGTTCTGAGTCTTCTTCACTAATGATATTTGTGACCCAACCTAATTTTGGCCCCATGTACTCCTAATTAATTTTAGAATACCGCTTGCATTTATTCCTAATTAAATTAGGGATACCAACTTTGACTAATCCCATTTTAACCCAATTTAATCCAAGTGCCCCATTAATTAAGCCAATACCAAACACACAACACCCCCTCACCCTACAAAATACCAAACATAAAACCCCCCACCAATTTTTCATTATTTCATGTGTCTGTACAAATACCCAAATTTAAGGGGGCTAATTTGTAAATGTTGCATTAGGTGTCAACACCCCATTGGTTCAAACCAATGGAGAAGCCCTAATATTGACTAGTCAACCCAACCCTCACCCTTGCATGAGTAATTCTCCATGTCAAATCCTGACCACCCATTCAAAATGGGAGCATCAACACCACTCATACCCACAAACACACCATCCTATTTAATGTCTATTCACACACTCTTCCCAAGCAATCCCTAATCCCCAAACCTAGGAAAGCCCCCACATCTCTCTCCTTCCTCCTCACTCAACCGTAGGTATATTTTTCCAATTTTTCCTTTTCCCTTCTTCTTCTTCTTCTTCTTCTTCTTCTTCTTCTTTTTTCTTCTTCTTTCTTCTTCTTCTTCTTCTTCGCCTCCTTTTTAAATCTAGAAAAAGGAGAGGGAAATAACCCAACTTTCCCCTCCACTGTACACACGGCTACCCGAGTTCTTCTTCGGCCCGGCCAGCCCCGGCCACCCAGTCCGGCGTCGACACCCGCCTGACCCGCAGTCCTCCCGTCGGCTTCCTCATCTTCTCCTCCGACTACACCACGAGCTATCACCACCATCACCATTAGAACCAACTCCACCACTACCACCTCTTCCCGAGCTGCTACTCCGGCTCCGGTCACGACACCCGGCCGAGCTCCCCGCTCTCCTCTCTTCTTCCCTGAGTTTGACCCGACTGCACCCGAGCTCACCCCGGTGAGCTGCCACTCCGGCCAGCTTCACCCGTCGAGCCAATCACCACCACCCTACACCAGAACTACCACCACCACCACCACACGACACCTTCCCCGAGCCTTCCTCTGCCTCGTCCTTTTGGCCATCGATGAACCATCTCTCTCTCTGCCATTCAGTTCGGCCACCACCACCCGAGTTTTCTTCTCTGGCCGTTCAAGCCGATCTCGGCGAGCCTCATTCCTCCCGCCTCCTCCCGGCCTCCCACCAGCAACCTCGAGCTGGCCATCCCCCCCGACCTGTCCCTCTTCCCCTCGACCCCACTTCTCTGAGCAGCACCTCGGCCGAGCCACCATCAGAACTATCTTCACCACCACCCGATCCACCACCACTGTACCAGTGCCACCCCGATCCCCTACTCCGGCCATCAACTCCGGCGGTTCCCCACGTTTCCAGTCGACAGCAGCCCCCGAGCAGCCTCGACACAGCCACCTTCGTCGTCATCGTCTTTGCCGTCTTCGTCTCCCTCGTCATCGTCTTCGCCGTCGTCGTAGACGCGCTCGGGTATGATTTCTCCTCTATCGTTCACGTACGCATGTATGTGTGTATGCACTACCAGAAAAATAAAATTAGCGATGCCCAAAAACGTCGCTAAAAGACAAAAAAATGTCTCCAATCATATTTAGCGATGTAATTAGCGACGTTTTACAGAAGTCGATAATGATCACGTCGGTGAAAGGAAAAACGTCGCTATATTGACGTTTTTAGCGACTTATATGTGTCGCTAATTTAGCGACATTTAGCGACTCAGAGTCGCTAATTAGCAACGTAATAACACGTCGCTAAACGTCGCTAATTAGCGACTTATATAGCGACGTAACAGCGACGTCTTTAATGACCTGGCAGTACTGCCATGTCATCAGTTTGCGACGTACAACGACGTATTTATCGACGTTTAGCGACGTCATTAGCGTCGTAAAAAACGTCGCTAAACGTCGCTAAGTACGTCGCTAATTTTACAAAAAAATAAAAAAAAACTGAATTGTTCCAAACTATTATTCCTGTAATTTATAAATTTCTAATTAAAAATAGACTCGGAGCAACCCTCCGTTGAATTCTCTGGGTTCGTCGACCCCTTCGGTGGAACACTTAACACCGGTATATTAACATCATTTAATATGAATAAAAGTATTACAGTCATATAATTAATGCACACAAAATATATAAAATATTACAGTCACACAATACACACAAAATAATAGTATCATAGTCACAAAAAATGCATAATATATAAGTATCACAGTCACAAAATGGGCATAATATATAAGTATCACAATCACACAATAACCACAATAAAAGTATATGAAACATCACAGTATCAATCTCGAGGATATCCAAAAAACTGGGGCAGATACCAGTCCCTCAGATACTGCGCATAAACAGGGTTTATGTTATCAATCTCCGCTATGGGTGCTTGGTGACTGGAACTCCCCGTCTTAGATACAGCCGCTATAGGTGCTGGGTGACTGGAACTCCCCGTCTGAGATACAGCAGGTGGTATCTCTTCCTCCTTAACAGTAGGAGGCATCACCTCCTCCTTAACAGTAGGAGGCATCACCTCCTCCTTAACAGTAGGAGGCATCACCTCCTTCTTAACAGTAGGAGGCATCACTTCCTCCTTAATAGTAGGAGGTGTCGCTCTCTTGGGTGCCATCTGGTAAGATAGATGAAAACAAAGAATATAATTGATAACAGATATTACTTAAGACATACCCTTAATAATGCGGAATGGAAGAATTAGATGACTCAAAAAGAATTAGCTGTTTGTTGCAGTATAATAATGAAAGTAATAATAAAACTACTTGGAAGAATTAGATGGCTCACTTCCTCATTTTTTTAATATTTCTTTAAATCTTTACCCCATGTCTATTTAGGTCTAATTCTACTCCTAGCATCTCCCTTTAACTACTATTTTATTCCTCTTCCATACCATAATATCTATTGCTCAACATTTTGTCCTATAAATAAAAACACTATGGAATGTTGAATAGCCTTCAATAATGTCTAGAAACTTAGCTAGAGAGAGGCAATCTGTTTTTTTTCTTTTTGACATTTAAAATATAAAATGAATGTTTTTTTTTCTTTCAAGATTATGATTTCATGAATCAAACTAGACTTAACTGCGAGAAAAATGTGTGATGTGTTTTGGCTGGCTTAGTCTATTAACCATTAATTAGAAGAAAGATATATTTTGGCTTCATTAGCTTATATATATATATATATATATATATATATATATATATATATATATATATATATATATATATATATATATAATATGCATGGGTCCAAAATTAGTTTATACACTATTTTTAGTAACAAAATCAAACTTATGTAATAAGATTTTATAATATTTTGGATTATATATATATATATATATATATATAATACGTATGGGTCCAAAATTCTGATGAGGTGTCAACTTAATTATAGCATTAGATGATACAACATCTCTCTAAATTCATGAAAATTTTAAAAAAGTTGTGAGAGCCTATCAATTCTAACCCACTTGTTGCCCTCTAGATACCATCTTAGTACACTCCTATCTAACATCTCTAAACATCACTAACCTACATATCTATATATATCCTATTGACACTTGACTTTATACCTTGCATGCATCAACTCCTACAATTGCCTGTAATGATACCTCATACAGTCCCTGATACGTATCAGTGTATAACTGATGATTGATACCAAATTGAAACTGAGATGCACTGAGGCACGCCTCTGCAGTGCAAAGGGACTGCCCCCAAGCCTAACTGACAGGCACCATTTGGGTGCACTGCTGCAGTGCCCCATGTAAAACCCCTAATCCTAAAAAACCGTATTTTTTTAATTATTAATTTAATTGTAGTAATTAGTGGCTAATTAGGAGAAATATATTTTTATTAATTTTTATTTTATGTGTTGGTGCACTTAGGGGATTTATGGGACCATCAGGAATTTTTCCGAATTTATTTCATGTAGGCGACCCTTTGGACATTTGCTAGCTTAATGGTGTGCACAAATATATATTTTTAGATTTTTTCCATGTATTTATATATATATGTGCATTTAGGGGATTTATGGAACAATTATAAATTTTTCCGAATTTATTTCATGTAGGAGACCCCTTGGGTAGTTGCTAGCTTGATTGTGTGCATTAATATAATTTAGAAATTTTTTCCATGAGTATATATATATATATATATATATATATATATATATATATATATATTAATGGAAAAGAAAAGAAAAGAAAATAATATTAATTAATAACTTAACAACTAATACTACTATTACTAACTATACTACAACCAACTCCTTAGCATATAACAGCAAGCACAGCACCTTTCCTTCCCTAGCAAAATCCCCATGCAAACGCCACTTCCTAATATAAGCAGCAGCAATACCAAACCACACCCCCCCTTAGACCCGCGAAACCGAACCCACTCTCTCTCTCTCTCTCTCCCTTTCATATATATATATATATATATATATATATATATATATATATATATATATATATTATTCTATTTATAAAACCCTAACCTAAACATCCAGACCCTCCTCTTCTCATCTAGACCTAGGGAGCGCCGCCACCGCCAGCCGGAGAACCCCGCCAAGCCGTCCAAACCAATCCCGACGACCGCGACCCCGCGCACTACAGATTCCCACAGCGAGGTACCTTTGTTCCGGAGTTGCTTCCCGTCGACTCGCTCAACCAAACGCCGCCCCGTTTTCACCGGTATGCTCACCCCTTAACCCTCTTCTATATCTGTGTGCTAGCAGACCTCGAAAAACACGAAACCCTAGGCGAAAACAGCGCCCAAGTTGGCGCAAGCAGACCGAATTATGGGATTACAGAAAACTGCGGTGACCACCCAGGTTTCAGAGTTCGTATCTCCCACCACAGAGATCCGAATTCGATGATTCTTTTTGGTACACGTAGACCACTTGACCTAGTTTAATTTTTGTTAAATAACCCTTGATTATTAACTGTTGCGGACATAATTAAATTCGTCACAAAATTCCACGAACCCACTTTTCCCAGATTTCTAAAAGTTGTGAAACGGAGCGCGCCCCGCCAAAGAGGACCGCTCCACCGTGTACCTAGTGTACCGAACGGTGCACGCAGTGTAACCGGACACGTAAAAATTCACGAAAACTGATTCGGACGTATGTGCGCGCCGGAATCAGCCCGTATCCGCGGACACATCCCGTGTCGCAACTTTTATGGAAGTCGCGTGCATTTTCTGCACGCTCGTCAGATTGCGACGAAACTTACGCCACTGGACTCGTGGTAACGCGCTAGTCCCGTGACCCAACTTTTACGCAATTCTGAGACAGTTGACCAAGTCACCAATTGACGGGTCCTACGGTTGACTTTTTGGACGAAATTGTGTTCGACTCATCGGAATCCACATTTGGACATACCGTTGGGTTCGTATTGACATCTAGAGTTTGTTTGACCTATAATTTGTCCCATTTAGAGACTGTTACCCTTGGCACACTTTTTGGTGTAAAGTGGGCCATATGTGGACTCCATTTTTACTCAAAATTACCGTTTTGCCCCTGTATCCAAATTGGACGAAAGGAAAGTGCATTTTAGCTATTTTTCTTATTTTGGGAACGTTGGTGATATTTATTTCAGCATCCGGAGATATTTGTTCTACGGCCATAGCTTCTGATCCTGTGTGTTGGACTTTGGGACGTTACACTTTACAGCTTTCTTGCCAGGCAAGATACCTTGCCAATTTGCTTACAGTATTTTGCATGCTTAGTATATTTCTGTATATTTATTACATTTCTATATATTTCTTGCATGTATAGTTTTCTTTTAGTCATTACTATGTATTAGATATGTTGACACACACATGGCACTTAGTATCATCGAGGACAATCATTAGGCGTATGGGCTTTTAACCACTCTGGTAAACCGTAGTAACTAGCACGCACTATGGTGGTCGTGTCCGATGGTCGCTACCCCCGAGGTATGTCGATTGATGGAGTCCGAGGGTCGCTACCCCAGAGGTATGTCGGCTGATGATGTCCACTGACGAGCGTATGAGTTGTGAGGATTAGATCGAGTAGCCTACCCTTGCCCATACGTCGAAAAGTTGTCCTCATTTGCATTCATATAGATTGTCTTGTACATCGTACTTATTTATTTTCAAATTATATGCATGTTTACTGTTTTCAAGTTGGCTCGCTTTTCTGTATCTTGTTACGTCCCTCTGAGGACCTGGTCCTCTGCCAGGTGTATCTGTTCTTGAGTATTTGCAGGAGCGCAGATTTGGATGGTTATATATGTTTCGTGGATGTCTTCTCTCCGAGCCCCATGATTGTTAGCTGGTATTCCTATATTGTATTTGTTGTGTTGTACTTTTCCATTCGAGTTGGTAGTTGATTTGTTTCCATCCAACTATCATCCTTAGATACTTATGTTGAGATCTAGTTATATAGATGCTGGTTATTCATTTATATTGATTTTCTGTAGATAAGATTTAGATTGTACCCTATGACTTGTGACATATGTTTATACCACTTGTGGATTAATTTTCATATTACAGCATACGTGTAGATTTTGGTTTCCATATATTGGAGTTGCCATATCCATAAGGCTGGCACGCTTACGTGTTCCTAGTCCTACGTATTTTGGGACTGGGACGTGACATGTTTTTGTGGTGGCCCATGCAGGTCTCGAGCATATTGTCTCGGTTACGTTACTGTACCGAACAAGCCTGCACCTAGGAATAGAGTATAGGATCTCATCCACAATTGACTATGATTCGCTCTCCTTCCAATCCATTATATCTGAATAATTGCATCATGCTTGATTCCTGTACTTCCTTAATAGTTCTTTGAGAATAGCCTTCTGCTAGAATATAGGAACCCCTATTATTAGGATAATAATTATGGTAGCACACCTATTAAGAATACAATGAGAATATAGACACACCACTAAGTTTAGAATATCTAGTGAACCCTAGAATTTCTTATCTATAGATTGGTTTACCAATACCCCTTGATGTATTATGAAGACTTGAGAGTAGTATAGACGCTACTAGAGTTAGTTAGAAGTTTGACCATATTATTTGACCCTCGTATTGAGAAACCAATAGAAATTTAAGGTTAAATATTAGGACCAAACCTAACCTTCATAGTTAGATAGTATTAGAGAACTGCAAACTTGGATCATTGTCTTATTATTAGTAGACAGCACCTTAGGAAGCCTAGAGGAATGTAATTAACACCTTTCCTTGATAATACCTCGAATATAGCAACTAGCATACCACTCCTCCTTAGAAAACCACGATGCTATCTAGAGCCCCTATTTTAATTTCATATATTGTTTCTCTGCGACCTTAGCGTTCGCTAATTGTGCGACAACTAAATTTTGTTCCTCTATTCTTCATCTTTCAACTCGTGCTATCTGATACTTCTGATTATAGACCAAGTAAATTTATTCTATGTTAGGCTATATATAGCTTTCTAGGATTTTGGTTGTTACTCTTAAAATTTTGAAATTGTGTGCTTAGTAGTTAGAACTTGATGGTTTAAGCTATTCTTGTAGATTGAGACCTGGTGCTTATCCCTTAGTTTTAAATTGCATAACATATTCCCCCACCTCGATACAAGTTAGATTCTTTTCCCTTGACGGCCAGTAACTCTTCTATCCTTACTATTGACACTTGCTCTATGAGCTCTATGATTAAGACTTAGGACGACAATGACCTATGTAATAAAAAAGGATACCTTAATAAGTACCAAGACCCCCTTCTCGTAGACCTTAACAGGAGTTTCTACGATATCCTTAAGGCAATTACAATATTAGTTTATTGTTATAAGTTGGGTAGTATACCTCACAACCTAGTATCACATAGTCTTTTGACCTATTATTGAAGTGTAACTGAATGACATTTATTGTATGCTAGCGTAAGATGATAGTATTTATTCAGACTGTAGGACTTAGAGGCTCATACCCCAATTTAGTCGACTAACGACTTAGACATGGAGTTAGTATGACAACTGTAGAGATTGTAGAGTCTTATTTTTCTTTTGTGAACTTGAATTGTTATGTACCTTCTTTCATCATAATTCAGCGTATTTATGTTTGCTGTACTACCTTGACTTATGTTGCTATTATAGCCTAGTTTTTGCAAGCTTATTCTTTTATCGAGCTTGCTCATGGCATATGTATTATTGGGTGCACACAATGATACAATTGACTAATCAGAATCGGTGTATTAATGTCTAGCTAACCTTAGTGCGCTTGGTTCGCTCTTCGCATGACTGCTATACGTGGATTGAGATATATGGTAGTAAACTGATATACTTGCCCCTAGACATGTCTGACACATCGTATCGGTTACATAACTGTACTGATACGAGCATATAAATAGGAAATTACAAAAAATAGGATTTCAATCCACAACTGCCCTGACAACTCTCTTTTCAAATTCTTTAATCTCTTTGAACCTCGTACTTGTATTCTATCACCTTCACCTTGAATATTTTTATTATTGCTCTCTGTCTTCCCTTATTTCGGAAAGACGAAACCTCGTGCTGGTATAAGTTGACACTGATAAGTACTAGATATACCCCATAAGGCTAATCACATGACTTAGTGACTCTTTTTTATAATTGATTAAGGGCACATCATAGGTGATATATTTGGTGTTAAAACTTTGATGGTTGAACAACATGATTAAATAATTTGAGGAATAGTTTTCCTAGATGTATATCCTTAGGGGATAGAAGGATAAATTTTAAGTCGGTAGATTATGAACCCCTCGCCCAAAATTAGACCTACTTGGCTTAGATAGTGAGCCTAAGGCTAGATTGAATCCAGTTAGAGATAGAATACGATATTTTTATTTAATTTTGCAATATTGTATCACTTAGCGCACCTTACCGTGCTTCGATAATTGGAGCACTACGCTAGCCACTGCCTTCCTACAAATTCTACACCCTTATCTTAGACATGCCCATCATCCAATTCTCATCTTTGTGCAATTTTCTAATTGTTGGACGCTTTTATACAAAAGAGCATTTAGGTATCCACACCATTGGATATGACACATGAAGAAACCTATTTTTCGTTCATGTGGATTTTTCTATGATTTTGGGATGTGCAACGTGCAACATCGCCCATCCCTTTAAATCTAGCCTTGTATTTTAAACAATGCAAATCTTATACCACCCTTGACTTTCTACCATGGCTTAGTTTTAATTTCGAGGACAAATTTTTTATAAGTTAGGTAGAATGTAAAATTCCTAATCCTAGAAAACAATATTTTTTTTAATTATTAATTTAATTGTAGTATTTAGTGGCTAATTAGGAGAAATATATTTTTATTTTAGGTGTTGGTGCACTTAGGGAATTTATGGGACCATCAGGAATTTTTTCGAATTTATTCCATGTAGATGACCCTTTGGACAGTTGCTAGCTTAATGGTGTGCACAAATATATATTTTTAGATTTTTTCCATGTATTTATATATATATGTGCATTTAGGGGATTTATGGAACAATTATAAATTTTTTCGAATTTATTTCATGTAGGAGACCCCTTGGGTAGTTGCTAGCTTGATTGTGCGCATTAATATAATTTAGAATTTTTTTCCATGAGTATATATATATATATATATATATATATATATATATATATATATATATTTTGATGGAAAAGAAAAGAAAAGAAAATAAAAGAATATTAATTAATAACTTAACAACTAATACTACTATTACTAACTATACTACAACCAACTCCTTAGCATATAACAGCAAGCACAGCACCTTTCCTTCCCTAGCAAAATCCCCATGCAAACGCCACTTCCTAATATAAGCAGCAGCAATACCAAACCACACCCCCCCTTAGACCCGCAAAATCGAACCCACTCTTTCTCTCTCTCTCTCTCCCTTTCATATATATATATATATATATATATATATATATATATATATAAATATATATATATATATATATATATATATATATATTATTCTATTTATAAAACCCTAACCTAAACATCCAGACCCTCCTCTTCTCATCTAGACCTAGGGAGCGCCGCCACCGCAGCCGGAGAACCCCACCAAGCCGTCCAAACCAATCCCGACGACCGCGACCCCGCCCACTGCAGATTCCCACAGCGAGGTACCTTTGTTCCGGAGTTGCTTCCCGTCGACTCGCTCAACCAAACGTGTCCCGTCTTCACCGGTATGCTCACCCCTTAACCCTCTTCCATATCTATGTGCTAGCAGACCTCGAACAACATGAAACCCTAGGCAAAAATAGCGCCCAAGTTGGCGCAAGCAGACCGAATTATGGGATTGCAGAAAACTGCGGTGACCACCCAGGTTTCAGAGTTCGTATCTCCCACCACAGAGATCCGAATTCGATGATTCTTTTTGGTATGCGTAGACCACTTGACCTAGTTTAATTTTTGTTAAATAATCCTAGATTATTAACTGTTGTGGACATAATTAAATTTGTCACAAAACCCCACGAACCCACTTTTCTTAGATTTCCAAAAGTTGTGAAACGGAGCGCGTCCAGCCAAATGGGACCGTCCCGCCGTTTACCTAGTGTACCAAATGGTGCACGCAGTGTAACCGGACACGTAAAAATTCACAAAAACTGATTCGGACGCGTGTGCGTGCCAGAATTAGCCCGTATCCGCGAACACATCCCGTATCGCAACTTTTATGGAAGTCGTATGCATTTTCTGCATGCTCGTCAGATTGTGACGAAACTTATGCCACTGGACTCGTGGTAACGCGCTGGTCCTGTGACCCAACTTTTACGCAATTCTGAGACAGTTGACCAAGTCGCCAATTGACTAGTCCTACGGTTGACTTTTTGGACAAAATTGTGTTCGACTCATCGGAATCCATATTTGGACATACCGTTGGGTTCGTATTGACATCTTGAGTTTGTTTGACCTATAATTTATCCCATTTAGAGACTGTTACCCTTGGCACTCTTTTTGTGCAAAGTGGGCCATATGTGGACCCCATTTTTACTCGAAATTACCGTTTTGCTCCTGTGTCCAAATTGGACGAAAGGAAAGTGCATTTTAGCTATTTTTCTTATTCTGGGAACGTTGGTGATGTTTATTTCAGCATCCGGAGATATTTGTTCTACGGCCATAGCTTCTGATCCTGTGTGTTGGACTTCGGAACGTTACACTTTACAGCTTTCTTGCCAGGCAAGATACTTTGCCAATTTGCTTACAGTATTTTGCATGCTTAGTATATTTCTGTATATTTATTATATTTCTATATATTTCTTGCATGTGTAGCTTTCTTTCAGTCATTACTATGTATTAGATATGTTGACACACACATGGCACTTAGTATCATCGAGGACAATCATTAGGCGTATAGGCTTTTAACCACTCTGGTAAACCGTAGTAACTAGCACGCACTATGGTGGTCATGTCCGATGGTCGCTACCCCCGAGGTATGTTGATTGATGGAGTCCGAGGGTCGCTACCCCAGAGGTATGTCTGCTGATGATGTCCACTGACGAGCGTATGAGTTGTGAGGATTATATCGAGTAGCCTACCCTTGCCCATACGTCAAAAAGTTGTCCTCATTTGCATTCATATAGATTGTCTTGTACAGCGTACTTATTTATTTTCAAATTATATGCATGTTTATTGTATTCAAGTTGGCTCGCTTTTCTGTATCTTGTTACGTCCCTCTGAGGACCTGGTCCTCTGCCAGGTGTATCTGTTATTGAGTATTTGCAGGAGCGCAGATTTGGATGGTTATATATGTTTCATGGATGTCTTCTCTCCGAGCCCCATGATTGTTAGCTGGTATTCCTATATTGTATTTGTTGTGTTGTACTTTTCCATTTGAGTTGGTAGTGGATTTGTTTCCATCCAACTATCATCCTTAGATACTTATGTTGAGATCTAGTCATATAGATGCTGGTTATTCATTTATATTAATTTTCTGTGGATGAGATTTAGATTGTACCTTATGACTTGTGACATATGTTTATACCACATATGGATTAATTTTCATATTACAGCGTACGTGTGGATTTTGGTTTCCATATATTGGAGTTGCTATATTCATACAGCTGGCATGCTTACGTGTTCCTAGTCCTACGTATTTTGGGACTGGGGCGTGATACCCCTTGCCAGAGCCCCAAGTTTGTAACCAAACTTCATTTGGTCTCCTCCATGTACCAATACTAACAACAGATAATATACTAACTGATGACTCCATATACTAACACTTCTAAAGTGTATCACTTGCAGGTAAGAACCCTACTACAACTGTCACAATCCCTCACATCTCGAGCTCATACATCCACAACACTCATAACACACATAAATCAAACCATCACTAGTGTACAACAACTGGTACTTTACCAAGTTGCAGTTGCCTGCATACCCCCATCAACCACACAGTCATCTATTGCCATCATGTGTGATACATCAAAGTGTATCACCCTACTGCTACCATGTTACCTAGCTGATGCTACATGTTATTCTTACATGCCCTTAATATAAACTGCCCATGACATGAACTGTGAATTTCTTTCTTCACTGTCACTCGAGCATCCACCACATCCAATACCAATACAGAACTCACTTATACACAGATGACAGTTTATGCATATATATATATATATATATATATATATATATATATATATATATATATATATATATATATATATATAATTATGGAGAATTATGGATTTTGACATTTGGGTTGAATATGTATCACCTAACCCTAACCCCAACCCTAACCCCATGTCAAAAAACCTAACCCTAACCCTAACTCTAACCCCATGTCAAAAAACCTAACCCTAACCCTAACCCTAACCCATGTCAAATAACCTAACCCTAACCCTAACCCTAACCCCATGTCAAAAAACCTAATCCTAACCCTAGGTCCTTATTAGTGTCAGTGTCAGTGTGTGTGTGCCGTGTTTGTGTCTGTGTCACTGTTTGTGTGTGTGTGTCGTGTCTGTGTCAGTGTCACATATGTTCTGAGAGAGAGAGAGAGAGAGAGAGAGAGAGAGTTAGGGTTTACCTAGAGCTCGAGGAAGAGGAGGGGGATGTCGGAGTAGCCGCGGGGGAGAGGCGGTCGACGAAGCAGGCGGTCGACGGAGGGGGTGGGGGAATTTTTTTCGTTTCAAAATTTCGACAGATGGGGAAAAACGAAACCGAGCCCTAATTAACCAAATTTTAGCGACGTTTAGCGACGTCAAAAAAAGACGTCGCTAAATTAAATTATAGCGACGTTAAGGACGTCGCTAAACACGTTGCTAAATATTTTTAATATAAACGTCGCTATTTACGTCGCTAAATGTCGCTAACTTAGATATATTAGCGACGTTTAGCGACCAAAATTGAACTTATAGAGACTAATCTTATAAAAACTGAATAAAAGTTGCTAAACGTCGCTAAATATCGCCAATTAGCGACGTGTAGCGACGTTTTACATGGAGTCGCTAAATTAGCGACGTTTTTACCTGGAGTCGATAAAAAACGTCGCTAATCCCCCTTATTCTAGTAGTGATGTATGTTTCGTATATTTATACCCGTATATATATATATATATATATATATATATATATATATATATATATATATATATATATATATATATATTGAGTATTTCTCTATTTATATATATGTATTCAATGTATATATGTATTAATATATCCGTATATATATATGATATATGTTAATGTTCGTATTGGTATATATATACCTGTATATAGTATAAGTATTATTTTGGTATATACATATATATATATATATATATATATATATATATATATATATATATATATATATATATATATATATATATATATATATATATATATATATATATATTTGTATTGGTATATGTTTAGTAAAACGTATTTTGGTATATATATATATATGTAGCATGATATACTTTAGTATGTTTATATATGGTATATGTAATAAGATTTGGTATATATATAAATATAGTATATGTATATTTTTACTGAAATTTGTATATATATATTCAGTATATATATATATTCTTTTGTATATATATATAAAACATTGGTTGTTGTATATATAAATGTATATGTGTTATGTATATTTTTAAAACATATATATAGTGTAAAATTCTATTAGTGTATATACACTTATACCTATTTTTGTATGAAATTATTGATATGCACTTATATATATTATGTACGTATTTAATTGGTATATATATTATGAGTATAAATGTATACTTATATATATATATATATATCTACTAGGTAACCAAGTGTAAATACGGATACCCCGTAACTACACATGACCTCTGACTCTGTAAACTGTTAGCAGACTGCCACATGTACACTGACGTACTGGCAAGCCCCGTATCAGTTTGACCATCTGTCTTTCACAGCAATCACAGACGCGACGCCCGTGCAACTTGACGCACACGGACCCTAGTTGACCAGTGCCATACCTGGCATAGCCCCTGAGTTCAACGTATTATGTTTGTGTGTTAGTTTAATGTCTGATGCAATATTGTATTATTTTATGATATGTCTATAAGACTGTTGGATCATCCAGGCGATACTCTGGAACAGGATATTGGTATTACCAGCTAAGGACCCAAGGCGAGTACATTCTCTGATAGTTTCTTATTTATGATATCCCCTATGTTCATTGTATCTAGTGTAAATATCCATATTCTTGACACGATGGTTACATAGATTGGTATATCCGGATCTCGTCATGAGATGTTATTCCTTGTTCATGGTGTAGCTTGTACAAGTCTTATTTTATTGTTATCTTGTGTATGTACAGACACTGATTTCCGGGGAGACTTGCTACCTTCCTAGGGAATCTCGTGCCATAGCGTACCATGGTTGGATCTACTATACCAGTCGGGGGTGGGGAGTATTTTAGTGTAGATATGTGATCATACCCTTCATGTACAAGTCTTGTTCACATGTTAGTGTTGGTCATACACCGCACGTATGACCAGCCAGGCCATTATTCCTGTACAAGTTCCCAAGCTGATCACATGTTAAAGCTAGTACTCACACACTTAGTCATAGTATTCTTGTTCATTGACATATTGTTCCTTCTCGCATTTATTTACAATATTTTCAGTATTTCCTTTATTTTATATCTCTCGTACATGTATATGCATCTTGTATATTTCCATCTATTTACTGCTACATAGCTTATATCATTGATATAGAACTGCTATTAGAAATGTACTTTGCTCCTTCCTGACTGAAAATATTTTTCCAGACTATGCCTTAGAGGACCGGTGTCCGACACTTTATGGACCACAGGGTGAGTAGCTGCAGACTTGGACTTGGTAGTTCAGCTGTGATTCCGGGAGGTCTAGCCGGAATCACTAGTTATCTAGTTAGTTTCTTTCAGTAGTTTATTGGTACCGGATTTGTCTCCGGCATACTTTGTTGAGACTTAGATATTTGTTGAGTTAGATTATTTACTTTTAGACTTGTGTTGTATTTTATTTTGTTTCTTCGATATCTTATCGTGCTGTAGTTATATGATTGAGTATGTTGTTCATTTATATTGTGTTATCTATGTCTCCTTATGGAGTTGGATACTCGTGCGAGATTATTTAGATAGTGCATTGACCTAGACAGCGTTCTACTGCCGATGCTGCGGCGTAGGTTGGACGTACCCACGTACTCGTGCCCAAATTTCGGGTGCGGGTCGTGACAGTTCGCAAAGGCGTTCCCTCAGTACATGGATGGCACCAAAATTAAGTGTCCGTGTATGAGATATCGCAACTTGAAATATCACTCAGAAGTGGATGTGACAAATTATTTGTACTCGAGGGGTTTCACGCCGAATTACTATAATTGGACCTTACACGGATAACTTATTTTTTTAGCATCAGAGCCGAAGCCTTATGTGGAGCATATATGGATATTCCCGACCATGCTGATTATGATGATGGGTACATGAACATGATTTTCATTGCTGTCGGGCCTTGTTTCGATCCAGACAATTATGTTGCAGATGAGGAGGCACAAAATATTGATGCTACAAAGTTCATGGAGTTATTGGAGAATGCAATGACTCTATTATATCCTGGTTGTGAGGATCATTCACGTTGGAGGTGGTTCCAAAACTTTTGAGCATCAAGTTCGATTTTAAAATGTAACAAGAATGCTACAACCGACTGATGGAGTTGATTATCGAGATCTTGACGGCGGGTGCTAAGTTACCTAAATACTTCTACCTGTCTAAGAGGATGGTGAGATCTCTTTGGATGGGATACGAGAAAATTGATGCATGTCACAACGGGTGCATATTGTACTACAAAGACGACAAGGATGAAGATGTGTGCCAATTTTGTGGTGCTGATCGCTACAAGGCAATTAGTACAGGAAGGCCTACCTGTGCAAGGAAGCCGACCGATTTGATGCACTACTTGTCTTTGACATCGTGGTTGTAGAGGTTGTTTATGGTGAAGGATACTATCGATAATATGAGTTGGCACAAGAACAGATTCAAAGAGTATTGGATCACCCATCCGATAGAGAAGCAGGAAGCACTTCGATCGAAAGTATTCCGATTTTCCTTTGGATCCACGTAATGTAAGATTGGGGCTCTCATCTGATAGTTTTACCCCATTTGGAATTTTGGGCTCCCAGTATTTGTGTTGTCCTGTGATCATCACCCCATACAACCTACCGCCTTGGATGTGCATGAAGACTCTGGTTATGTTCTTAACCGTTATTATTTTGGGTTCAAACAATCTAAAGAGAAACATAGATGTGTACTTGCAAATGTTGATATATGAGTTGAATCATCTATGGGAAGTAGGTGCCAATACGTACGATGTTTCAAAAAAGCAAAATTTTCAGCTGAGGACAGCACTTATGTGGATCATCATCAACTTTTTGGCTTATGACATGTTATCAAGATGGAGAACTCTTGGTTGTCTCTCATGCCCGTATTGCATGGACCGCACTAAGACTTTTCATTTGAAACACGAAGGAAAATCGTGCTTCTTCGATTGTCATCGACAATTTCTGCCATCGGATCATCCGTTCCGGAGGAACAAGAATGCATTTCGTGCCGGCGTTACAGAGAAGGCAAATAAACCTCCAAGGTGGCCCGAAGACACGATATTGGAAGAGGTTAAAGACTTAACAAGTGCTATCAAAGAGCCTACTAAATGTACAAGTACGATGGATTTGGTCATACTCATAACTGGATGAAAAGGAGCATATTCTGGGACCTGCCATATTGGAGCACCAATCTGATTAGACATAACCTTGATGTTATGCATATCAAGAAGAATGTGTTTTATAATATAATTAATACTATGATGGACGTAAAAGGGAAGACGAAAGATAATCCCAAGGCCAGGTTGGATTTGAAAGAAATATGCAGACGCCCTCCGTTGCATTTGATAGAGGAAAGGAATTGGAAGTATAAGCTGCCTAAGGCAATTTTTTCACTAGATAAGGAGGATAAAGGAAGACTATGTAGGTAGATTCAGAGGCTAAAATTTCCAGAAGGGTACATATAAAACCTGATAAGATGCGTCGACCCGAAGGAGAACAAACTGACGAGTATGAAGAGCCACGACTGTCACGTATTCATGGAGAGGTTAATTTTGATTGTATTTCGAGAAATCTTACCGTAGGTAGTTTGGGATCCTTTAACAGAGCTTAGCATATTCTTCAGAGATCTTTATTCTACCAAGTTGATCGTTGATCGTCTAGAAAAGCAAGAGAAGGACATTGTGGTAATACTGTGCAAGCTTGAAAGTGTGCTCCCTCCTGGATTCTTCGACTCCATGGACCATTTACCAATTCATCTTTCCTACGAGGCACGTATTGGTGGCCCTGTTGGTTATCGATGGATATACCCGTTCGAACGTCAACTGAACCACCTAAAGAGAAAGGTAAAAAACAAGGCAAAGATAGAGGATTTTATTTGTAAAGCCTATATTCTTGAGAAGATTACAAACTTTTGCTCGATGTATTTTAAGTTGCATGTTGCTACTAATAGAACAAGAGATCCGAGAAATGATGACATATATCAGGAATCTAATGATGCAATATTAAAAGTATTCAATGCTTTCGGTAAGCCTTCGGGCAAAATAATGAAGAGATATCAGAATGTCGACGAGCTAAGGGCCACTCAGTTGTATATATTACTCAACTGCGACGAGGATGAAGTGGAGAAGCTAGAGGTGTAAGTAATTAATATGTCAAAGTTTAAGTCATCTTAATGTAATACTATAGCTAATATTGTTACACTAATCTGGCGATATTTTGTTATTTTTTAGCATATTTAATGAAGAGGTGAGGTCGATGAGACCAAACATTACAGATGAAGAAGTAGAACAGGAAATGAGACTTCATTTTCCTTCTTGGTTGAGTGCTTATGTAAGGATCTTTTTGTGTATGCACTTGCACAATATTTAACAGCATGTTAAACTTAATATCATTTTCTTAGTATTTAGGTCGATCGTCCCCATACAACACTCAAGAGAGTATATTAGAACTCTAGCCAAGGGACCAATTTATATCGTCAAAATTTGGCTAAGATACTGTGTGAATGGGTTTAAGTTCAAGTCAACAAAAGCCCCGATAAGAGACAGCTTCTTGGATCTCGATTCTACAAAAAAATGTTATTTGTGTATCAGATCTTCGAGCTATAAAGATGTCGATCCAGGCAATAATTTCTATGGCGTCTTACGGGAGATTGTGTAGTTGACATATAATTATGGAACGGAGCCTACGAAGATTGTGTTATTCAGATGTGATTGGTTCGATCCAAACCAAGATCAAGGTTGGAAAATAGATAAGCTTGGTCTTGTAGATATAAACTACCGGCCTCGATACCAAGCTATGAACTATTTGTCCTATCAAGTCGGGTTCAGCTCGTGTACTTCATAACTTATCCTAAACGGGGATCAACGAGGTCGGACTGGTGGGTAGTATGCAAGACGAAAGCTAAAAATACCTTTGACGTTAACGAAATAGCTTATCAGGAGGATGAGCTACCTATTGTAACAAATATTGTAGATGTTGACTAAACGAAAGTTGCTGATTACACGTCTAATCATATAGAAGAGATAGAATTATCCAAAAAGGAAGACGGAGTAGATGAAAGTGAAGATGAGGAGGGAGAGGAGGACGAGAAAAACAAAAAAGATAAATTTTTAGAAGAGGATTAAAAATAAAATAAAATCCATTTAGAACTCTAGCCAAGTACTGTATTTTTAATATGGAATTGGATTTCCTTGAGAGATTAAGAAATTTGATAAGACTTATGGTATGATTGTGATACTTTTATTGTGCTAATTATGTGATTGTGATACTCTTATATTATGCTTATTGTGTGATTGTGATACTTTTATATTGTATTTATTATGTGACCGTGATACTTTTATATTGTGTTTATTGTATGACTATGATAATTCATATACTTTTGTGATATTTTATACCCAGGAAATTCAACGGAGGGTTGCTCCGTGTCTGTCTATTTTTATGAACTTTTATATGTCTGTGTATTTGTTTTATTATCATATGTTATTATCAGATATGGTCGAACGACGTGGATCGTTTGGAGGTCGATCCTCACGACGGAGTGCTCCTCCGATACAGGCTTGTGGTTCCGGATCCTCCTGACAGAGTACTCCAGTGTACCGATCTTTAGCATCTTTGACCCCGTCGACGATACGATCTGGCAGTACTCCTGGGACGTGTAGTTCTAGGCCTGAGAGTACTCCCTCTTCTAGGGTTCCTCCAGTTGAGGGCACCATGGAGGCAGAGGAGCAGATGGAGGAGGTTGAGCTGACTCTGTTTGCACATATTCAGATTAATCCTCCATGCGCGCCTCCAAACGAGACGAGGATGGAGATTTGGACCAACGGGCCTCAAAAGTAAGTTAATTAGTTAACATTTTGGACCGACGGGCCAAATGATTATATCTTTATATTCATGATTTAATTATCGTTGAATAGATATCGTTTGTCGGTGGTACATAGAGCACTGGGGGTGTCTGAGGCAGAACTATGGTGGGCCTTGGATCAACTACTCAGATGCTCCTGAAGATAGGAATACATTCTGGTTTGCCCACTTCATGGTAAAAATATATTTACTTTTAATATTAATAATTATTTATGCATATTATATAACTCTTTATCTTACTTTTTGTAGAAAACCTATTTTTATCCACCGCACCAGACTGAGAAGATCGATGAGCAGTTTTCTTCCGTCGCTGCCAAACTGATTCGTGATGCGATCAACGATCAAAAAGCTCGTGATCACGAGGGCGCCCCGATCCACGGTTAGATCACGCTTGAGCAGTGGACTGTGATGAAGGCGAGATTCAGCGAACCCAAGTATATGGAGAGGTCGAAGAAGGCAAAGACGGCTAGGTCGAAGGCAGGAAAGTGGAGTGGTGGTTCGATTCCCATGATAAAATATTTCTGTCGTCTGGTATGTATTCTATTAAATATATATTATTTTAATAAAAGCAGGATAAGATATTTAATTTTAATAACAAATAATATAATTTTTAAAATATAAAGAGGGGTGAGGACGCCAACATGGTGACCGTCTTCATGGCCACCCATCGGAAGGGCGAAAAGCTCATTGATGAGAATGCCACGCAGACCTATGTACGTTACTTTACCTTGTGTTAGTTTTAATATAACTTTAAAAATATGCAAATAGATACTATATAGTTAGTAATAAGTACCTTAGACATTAACAACGATTTTTTTAGGACGGGTATTTTAGACTATATGAGTGGGCGACTGCTAGTGTACTTGCAAAGGGAGGGGCTGATACTTTCTCGCAGCCCTCTAGAACTTAGTCGGTGGACGAGCTATGGATGACCATTGTTTGTGGTCTTCAGAGGGGTACGTACTACGGTAAGGGATCCTACGATGCCTTTGTTGCGATGCAGTCATCCAGAGCCCCCCATGGCAGTGTGCATTCCTTGCAGCCTTCGTAGACGTTGGCACGAGCCTAGGAGGACGTTGACCGTCAGATTGCTGACCTGCGTGACGAGTTGCTATAGAGGATTACGGAGCATTCCCAGTCTCAGCTGCAGAACGACGATGCAACGATCACCGCACGTTTTGATGCGGTCGAGCGTAGCTTATTGGAGATTAGGACTCTAAGTCAGATGATGGAGCCCAACCTTACAGAGGTCAGGACTATGAGCCAGACGACAGAGTGTAGCTTGGCGACTTTGGGCGCGTCTACGGAGTATAGACATGCGGAGCTGGATGGGTCACATATGGTCATGAATGACTCACTTGCAAGAAGATATGCGACGTAGGATTTTTTGAGTCAGATGGTGGAAACGAGCACTTCGAGGATGGTATCTGCTATGGATTCATACAATGTTTGATTGCTAGCGTTGGAGCAGATACGTCCTCCTGGTCTGCCGACATCGACACCGACACTGACTCCTTCGATTCCATTGCCTCCTTTATCGCAACCGGTGATGCTTTCTTAGGAGCAGTATGGCTTCCTCTTATCCCAGATGCGCGGCCGTGTTCCTCCTCCTCCTCCTGATCCGCAGTAGTTCTTATTGGGATTTTTTAGTATATTGGTGTGTATTGGTCCATTCTTGGGTCTTTGATGTACTTAATTTATACTTTTTACTATATTATTTGGATGAGACAGATGTGACATTATTTTAGATTCATGTATTTATTTGTTAGGACATTCGTGCCTGTTTCAATATTCTTGACGTGTTTCTGTACGTACCGGTATTGAGTGTTCCACCGAAGGGGTCGGCGAACCCAGAAAATTCAACGAAGGGTTGCTCCGGGTATATTTCTATAAACTGTGATTTTATAACTACATGCAGACTTTTGTTGAAAAATAATTTTAGAAATTGCATGCTTTTTTTTTTTAAATTTAGCGATGTTCTGCGATTTTTATCGACGTTTACAGTGCGTCGCTAAATTGTGTTAAAACGTCGCAAACTGGTATTAGGGACGTCACTAATTTGTGTCAAAATGTCACTACACGTCGCTAAAAAAAGCTGACATGGCAATTTCTGCCAGGTCAGCATTGGTGTAGCAAAACATCGATGATAATGTCGCAGATTTGGCGACTTATGCTACTATATACAACGTCGCTGATATACCGACGTCGCGTAGATGAATGTCGCTAATTTGACGACTTTTACGCGTCGCAAATATACGTCGCTATAGCGACGAATTTCTTGTCAGCGACCATGGATTACGCGACAACATCAAAACGTCGCTCATTACGTCGCTAATATATTTTAGCGACATTTTTTTACCTATTAGTGACATTTTTTGACGTCTCTAATATGTATTATTTTGGTAGTGATAGGTTGACATAAATGATATGAGAAATATTCAATAACATTGTTTTATACAACAAAATAACAACACAACATGCCACCTCAATATTCATGTTAACTGAGTAGTACGCCTTACTCAAATCCAGCTTAATTCAACACTTAAATCATACCGTGTCAATTGAAGTTAAAAACCACATTAATAAGCCAGCATTTTTTTTTTTTTTTTGGCAATTGGTCGTTCAACGTAGTCTCATTCTTGGCAACGAATTCAGTAATGATTACCTACATACGACCACACATGACTTGAGTAATATTTTGTCGTTTGATTCTTGGCAGCGGGTTCAGTCATGATATCGTACATACGACAAGTGTTTTAAAAATCGGATCGGAGATCAATCCGTACAAGACACTGGGTCGTGTCAAGCTAGTTGAACTATTGGGTTAATCTAAGTGGTCCAAGTTCAATTTCTTATCTCTATTAATTCTTACATAAATATTAATTTTAAAAAAATAGTGGGTCAACCTTGAATCGAACCGAAAAAATCATCGGTTTACTGGTCAACCGGTTGAACCGGCCGATTCGATCTGGTATTTTAAAACACTGCATACAACCACACATAACTTGAGTAATATCTTGTACATAAAATTATGACATGCTATACGTAGACAATTTCCTAGAAAACGGGGACCTTCACACTTAGGGTTCAAGGTTAGGTACGATTAAATTCACACAGACGAGAAGTCATCACCAACTGAGAAGATGTCGTGTTGAATAGCCTCCTAATGATGCTAGTAGAATATTACACTAGGCCTGGCACCTCATCCGTAGTTATAGGTGCCCGCGACCTATCATTGCCCGACAAGTCACGACAGGGAAAGCTGGCGCTATAGTCCACGTGATGATATAGGTTTCTGAAAAATTGAATTTGGTGCATCAATACCCATCTCTAACCTATGGACATTTGAACTGCTGCAGAAGTAACAGTTCCTCCTGGAATTTTGGCCTCCATAATTCACATGAAGTCACACCGCCCCAACCGCCGAATCTTCCTCAATGGGCTCAACCTACAGCCAATGTTGCATTGAATCTCGATGTTATTATTGTTAGGACCAGGCATAGATCTTTTCCAGCTAGACAACACTAATTTAACCACTTCTAGACTTTGTGTAAAACAAAACATAGGCTTGCCGGCCATCTATACGAGGCCATTGACCAACCGCAACAAAAATGGAGTACGAGCATTGGACGCAACCGACGAACACCCAACATGAGAGTCAGGAAACCCGGCCATCCACGTAGTTATCTAGCTGACACATGATAAGTAGCTTGATCACACGTAGTGCTGCCAGTCAAGGAATAAGTTTGACAATACTTCAGATTTAAACATCTTCCAGATTCATTATAATCCCACAAAAGGTCGGATCACGAGTGACCTCACAAAGATCAAAAGGCAATAAAAATTAGTTTGATCATGATGACACAACTGTCCTATTTGATTCATGGGAATAAAGCCTAGAATGAACTAAAAAAAATTCTGAAAATCACCAAGCACCAAGTTTTTCATGACCCTACAACTGAGGTGAAATCCCCATAATCACCATCGAATTATTGACTCCCAAATCGGAGGTTATCATGTATTAGATTCTGCCGCAATGCCACCCTGTCATCCTATATTAACTGTGGCCATATACTACCGAAAGCAAGAACTGGGATCCACTATGAGTAGATAAACTCCAACACAACACATTGATCTGCCATCACAAGAAACCCTCCTCGTCCAACCTCTCGAGTTCCACTAGGTCCAAATGTGAGCCATATCACAAAAGTGCTACTCAACAAAATTCCAATATGCCAGTGTCCATCTGGTAAAAGTTAGGGTTCTTTTACACTTTGGGTTCCAATAAGTTGTGAAGTTTATATTTGGGCTCCACAATCGACCTATTAGTATTTGAATCTTGGACTGAATGGATTGTATTGGTGTAAGAATCCTTGTATCTACCTCATGGTAAATGTCCACAACTACTATAATTTTATTTCTTCTGTGTACTAAAGTGACGCTTTCATCATCTGTGTGTACATGAATGACGAGAGTCAACTGTTAGTCCAATATACAAATGCTAATAATTTTGATTATGGAGACTAAATGTAAATTTTACAACTTTTTTAAGACCCAAAATCTAAAATCTCCTAATTTTTAATTTATTTTTGTTTTGGTCTCCACCGAGAAACCATACTAAAACCGCAATTAATTATTATTAATCCATTATACATCAAAAGATGAGACACATAAGGCCACATATGTCTATTTATTCTTCGATCTGCTGGTAGAGGTCTCCAAGTTCAAAAATAGTTTCCAAAGGATCATCTATTTTGAATTCTATCATATGTTGGGAGAAGAAAAAACAAGCTGCTTCTTCTTCTTCTTGAAGTTGTCGACCTTGAGAGCCAAATGGACACGCATGTTGCCGTGGTTTTCCTTTGCTCGTCCATGATTTTTGTCCCTTTTTGCATGTTTGGATTTCCCTTCTACCGCGACACCTTTGGCATTAAGTATATCCCGCATTGGCTTCAGACAAAGGGATGGCATTTGCACTGCTAGGTCTGACTTGTTGGTTTCTTATCAAGAGTTCGTTGTTCTTCTCAACAAGCAAAATAATAGAAATTAGCTCCAAAAACTTAGTGAAATTTTGCTCTCTATATTGCTGATACAATAGCTTGTTAAGTATGTGAAAAATTGAGTAAGTCTGATCCAGGAGATCTTCCTTAGTCAAGTCCTCCTTATATAATTTAATAAATGATGGGATACGACAAACTTTTGAGTTATACTCATTAAAGAACTAAAAATCTTGAACCAGAGGTTTGGTCATTTATGTCTTTTGCTTCCGGCAAGTAAATGAGATGCCGATGGTCAAAATGATCTTTAAGAGTCACCATAGTGCCCTCATATCCTCTTCAACTTGGTATTCCATATGCAATTCGTTAGGCTTATGCTTGCGGATGAATATCATGGCGGTATCCTTGACAAATTTATCCTCTTTCTTATTAGGTTTAATGGTTGCTCTCATCTTATTCACAGTGAGGTGGAGCTTGACATCTTGTTTCCACTTCGGATTGTTATATTCAAAAAATACTTCAATATAGCGATGAAAGTCAGGGACAAAAATCATTGGGTCAGTAGTCAGCGACGGATGTGCGACGAACTTGCGATAAACTTTAAAAGTAAATTACACATCGAAAGTTTCGTCAATGATTTGTCGCTCTTCGGTCACTGTTTAGTAGCGACATACTAGCGACAAACCTCTTCAATCGCTACGAAATGATTACACCCTATAACAATGCGTTCTCTCCTCATTCAATCGAGCCAATTTGTTTTTCCCCAAAAATTTCCTCCACTACAAAAAATTCTTCCGACAAGTGATGGCCCACCTGCTCCTCCTCCGACCCCTCTCCTCCCTCTACCCCCTCTTCCTCTCTGTCCCCTGACCCTCCTCCTCCTCCGACGAGCAATATCGTGTTTACCCACTTCGTCGGCCCACCTCCTCTCTGATGTCCAGGCGGAGCCTCCCTCATCTCCGACGTCCAAGTATATCCCCCTCCTCTTATCGAAAAGGAAGAGCAACCCCCCTCCCTCCCATCAACATTTGGTACAGTCCTAAATTTTCCTCCTCAGATGTTCGATACAGACACGAACACGATATATTTGGGAAGTAATATTTTCACAGACATTGACACAGACACAAACATAGACACAAAATACAGACATAGACACAAACACGATATTTTGGGTATTGTTGGTTCACAGACACGAAAATAATGTTTTGGGCAATATTGGAATTTGGGAGATTTCCACAGAGTTCTCTCAACGAATTACATAGAGGTGAGAATCCAAATTACAAATTTTAAGGTTATTTTGGGTGAATGGATGATCTAAATGCCTCGAATAGGGTGTGAATTTTGGAATTAAGGTCAAGAGTTTTTCCGAGGTTGTGGTAGTACTACTGTATGCTTTTGAATCTTAGTGTTTGGGCTTTGGCTTGCGCTGGTATTATGGGTGAGAATATCAATATATTAGAGTAGAGTGGGAGAAAGAAATTGTCATGACCCGAACCTGGAGATTTGGGTAGTAGTACGTTGGCACGCCCAACCTATGCCACATAGTTGGCGGTAGATTGTTGTCTAACTAAACAACCAACAATTTACCTAAATGTATGAAAAGTAGATGAACAAAATATGTATACTCAATCACAATTCTAAAGTAGATAATAAAAACAACAGATAAAGTCCCAAAATATCATAGAGTCATAAATCTGAAAGAAACAAGTCCAAACCAAATAAATATATACATGCCAAGAGTAGTGTATCAGAGGCAAAGCTGATAATAACAAATCTAGTCTAACTATACTAGGTGGTGACATCTGGAATCTCAGCTGAAACCTTCGTCTGGCCCTCCAGAAGGACAGGACCAGACTCATCTAAACCCTCTTATGCCCCATTAATAAGTGGGACACCAGTCCTCAAGGTCGTTGCCTAATATATCAATATCCAATTAGAATTTAAGCAAAGTACAATCAATGAGAGCAGTTCTAGGTAAATGACAGAGAGTATAAAATATAAATGTAGTAAATATAATACATGATGAAAGAAAAATAACTGAGAATCATAGGTGACAAGTATAATAAAATAAGTACAACTAGAATCATGGCAGTAAATGGGGAAAACAAGAAATCAAGATAAACAAGAAATAAGTACAACTAGCTGATCATACTTTTTTTGAAATATTAGTATGATATATGATCGGCTTGGGCCTAACACGGAGAATAATAAAATGGAGCTAGCTCAACCATACATGATGAAGTATATGATCAGCTAGGTACCACGATCTACACTACCATACGGTCTATAGGGTATGATAACATATCCATCTAATACTTCTCCTGCCCCGACTAATACTATTGGATCCGAATTATGACACATCGTAACACATAAATCACAATGCACTGACTAAATACGAGAACGATGATCATGGTACAAAAATTGCATGTCACGCCCCAGTCCCAAAATGCCGAGGGACTGGATGCGCGGCAATGGCCAGCAGCACGCACCGATGGACAACCCAATTTAATGGATCCATCAGGGCATGCTTAAGCTGTAGTCTAACAGTAAAATGTTACAAGTCTCAGGTATTTCTAATCTCATCCACAGAATAAACACAGATTTAATGCCAGAAATAATGCAAATGGAAATAAATAAGCAATATCAAATAAGTGTCTCGGGAAACAATCCGAGAATCAGTCTGTTACATTAAGGAAATAGACAGGAAATAAAATACTGAAATGGAAATACTGAGTAGATGAAGCCGGTACTCAGGAGAAGTCTTCTGCCACTATCTCGTCCTCGGTTCCGGGTTCTGCTCCAAGGAGTGCTCCTGTACCGTACACCTCGGGGTAGTTCTCTTCAGCTATACCTGGGGACATCATCCATTCCAGGTCCTCAGGGGACATAGCAAGGTACAGAAATAACTCATGCCAACATAAATATAAGTGCAGCAATAATGAAACAATAGGGTAAATATGTAAACCAGCTAAGTGATATGCAAGTGAGAGTTTTAGTCATACTCAGGCTGAGACTACTACAAGATCAGTGTCGAAGAAACCATAGCAGTATTTTCTCGAAGGGCCAGTAAGGTACCAAAGCTCTGTATCAGAGTCTAAGACACCTCCAGATAACAGTATTTATATTATATTCATCCTTGATATGATAATACTCTTCCCACCCCATGTAATCTCACGTCACAGTTCCAGAGAATCTCAGGTACAAGTCATGCAAGATTGAACTAATGCAATGAGTCAGAAATATTTCTAAGCATGTAAACTGTAAATGTCATGAATATGTATCCTATACGGAATCACCATGTATATCTCAGGGAATTCCGTCACATGAATAGTGTCAGGTGTCCTGGGTTGAGCAGTTAAACAAGTTTCCATATGAATCTACAAGAACTCAATTAAAATACTATAACAGGAATTACTGAGAATTGGCAAGCTTTACTTGCCTACTGATGCTAAATTAAGTCAAGAAAATAAATACCAAGCTGCAGGGTTTGGCAAGGTACACTTGCCTGCGGTTCCGGTTCCAATTGCGGCTCTGACTTCAGTTGGATTTGCAGGCGGTACTCCGGTTGCTAAAATAAATATCACCATCAGATCCATAAAATATCAATCAGCTAGAAACGTCTGTCCTTGGGTCCAATTTGGAGACAAGGGCAAAATCGGCAATTTTGGGTCAAAACGGGGTCCACATGTGGGCCCGCTTTGCACCGTAAAACGTGTCAGGGTCAAAGATCTCCAAATTCACCAAATTTAGTGTCAACAGGTCAGGAACGATGATATGAACCAAACGAAATTTCTAGAATTGGATTTCGATGAGCCGTTCACCAAATCGTCCACTACTAGAAAAAGCGGGATTAGCGACGTATTTTAGCGACGTCAAAAGAAACGTCGCTAATAATATATAAATTAGCGACTCATTATAAACACGTCGCTAGACGTCGCTAAATGGCGACATTTAGCGACGTTTAGCGACTTTTAATACGATTTTAAAAGATAAGTCGCTATAAGTTCAATTAAGGTCGCTAAACGTCGCTAATATGTCTAATTTAGCGACGTTTAGCGACGTATATAGCGACATTTATACTCAAAATATTTAGCAACGTGTTTAGCGACGTCCTTTACATCGCAAATATTTAATTTAGCGACATTTTTTTTGAACGTCGCTAAACGTCGCTAAAATTTGGTTAATTAGGGGTCGGTTTCATTTTTCCCCGTTAGTTGAAATTTCGATTCGAAAACAAATTCCCCCCCCAGCTCCGTCGACCGCGACTACTCCGGCAAGGTATACTCTCTCTCTCTCTCTCTCTCTTATAGGACACATGTGACATTGACACAAACACGACACACACACTGACACTGACACAGACACAGACACGGCACACACACACACTGACACAGACACTGATCTGGACCTAGGGTTAGGGTTAGGGTTAGGTTTTTTGACATGGGGTTAGGGTTAGGGTTAGGGTTAGGTTTTTTGACAATGTTCATGCATGTGCGATCATGTAGAGCTCAGATTTTAATTTCTTCTTTCAAGTATAAAATAAATAAATAATATGGATCGATGAATAAGAAAGAAAGAACATAAGTGTATTTATTTGCACTTTTGCAATATATATATATATATATATATATATATATATATATATATATATATATATATATATATATATATATACATACATACATACATACTAATTGTTTGATTTTGTGGTTACTCTTCATTGGTCCAATGGAGGAGGGGAAGAAATGATGGCTATTATTGAATCCATGTTCATATGTCATGACTACGTACATTGGGTGAACAAATTAGAACTAATTCCTGAATATTCGTACAACAACTGATCATGTGATCAAATTAATTAGAACGCCAATTATTCGACCAAGAAGTGTATGATCTAAGCAACCGTCCTTAATTGTGCCCCAAGAATTTTGAGCTCTAGCTACTTCCTCGTTCCACTCCCAATATATATAGGGGTTAATTGCCGAAAGCAAAGTACTGCGGAGTTATGTATCTCAGTTTCTCACCCTACTGCCAGTTTCAAGAAGTGCCTAATGGTCTAAATAATATGACTATAAAAGTTGAATTAGCTAAACGAAACTTACAAATCAGCTTAAATAAATAAAGGATTAATTTCAACACTTACTGAAATATCACTAGCTAGCAGTATGAAGAGCCTCTAATGGAGCAAAGATATCATCGCAGCATGCATCATTAAGGACATGCATCTCAAGAAACTTATTGGCTTCGGCTGGAGCCTACAACACTAAAATCCGGACACTGACACAGAAGTGGGTTAAGGTATAATAGTAAAGTGGTATTAAGATATTATTTGGGTAATGTTATATATATATATATATATATATATATATATATATATATATATATATATATATATATATATATATATATATATATATATATATATATATATATACTGCTTTTCCCATAACGGACACTGACACAGACACAAAAGTTAATTTTGCATGTAATGATTTATATGATACATACTGTCAATTTTGCAGAAGTATCTAGAAATGGATATGAATTACTATCTGCGTCATCGTTCGTGGATGTACATCCGTCATCCTGATGACTGATGCCATTTTCCTTCTTGGTTGAGCGCATATGTAAGATACTTGGTAATTACTTTTTATTTCTGCACTTGTAAAATAAATAACTTACCATCGCTACTTTGGTATTTAGGTCGATCGTCTAATATCATCCGAGACTGAATCTATTAGGACTCTAGCCAAGGGACCAATTACTGCCGTAAAAATATGGCCAAGTTTCTGTGTGAATGGGTTCAGGTTCAAGTCAACAAATGCTCCTATCAGAGACAGCTTTCTGGATCTTGATTCCACGAAAAACAATGGTTTGTGTATAAAATCTACAAACTACAAAGACGTCAATCCGGGCAATGATTTTTTTGGCATCTTACGAGAGATTGTGGAGTTGACATATAATTATGGCCCAGAACCTGCTAATATCGTGCTATTCAGGTGTGAATGGTTAGATCCGATTCAAGATCAAGGTTGGAAAATTGACAAGCATGGCCTTGTGGATATAAACTACAAGCGTAGATATCAAGGCTACGAACCATTTGTCCTATCAAGTCAGGCTCAGCTCGTGTACTTCACAACTTATCCTAGACGGGGGACAGCGAGGTCGGATTGGTGGGCAGTATGCAAGACTAAAGCTAGAAATACCTTTGACATTGACGAAATAGCTTATCAGGAGGACGATCTACCTCTTGTAACAAATATTGTAGATGTGGACTCAACGGAAGTTACTCATTATACGAGTAATAATGTAGAAGATGTAGAATTATCCGAAGAGGACGACGAAGTAGATGAAAGTGAAGACGAGGAAGAGGAAGAGCAGGACGAGTAAGGCGAACAAGATGAATTTTCTGAAGATGATTGAAAATATAAAATATTCCATGTAGAATGTAACTATATTTGGACTGTAAAATGCTTTGAGATATGTATCACATTTTGACATTAACGAATATATGTATTATATTTTGACTGTATAATGCTTTGAGATATGTATCACATTTTGACTGTAGAATGTAGTATATATTTGTGTTTCTCTATATTCATCATATGTTGTTATCAGATATGACAGGACGACGCGGAGGATTCGGCAGGTCCCGAGGTAGACAGAGTGCCACTCCGGTACTGCCTACTGTTGGTTCCGGATCATCGTCGCCCAGTACTCCAGTTTATCGATCAGTCACATCTCCGACTGCGACGACGTTGCGTGGCATCACTCCTGGGACGAGTAGTTCCAGGCGTGATAGTACTCCCTCGTCCAGCGTTCCTCCTGCTGACGGAACCATGGAGACAGATGAGCATGTAGAGGAGGTCGTGCCGACGTTGTCCCAGCATCAGCAAGATCCTCCATGCGCACCACCGGAGGAGACGAGGACAGAGATTTGGGCCGACGGTACAAAGTAAGTCAATTAGATGGTTTAGTATATATTTGTGTTTCTCTTTATTCATCGTATATTGACTTTTTCAGTAATCTAAATTATTATTTCTGTATAGATATCGTCCATCGTCGGTTCAGAGACGCCTGGGCCAATTTCTGAGGAACAACTACGGTGGCCCTTGGATCAACTACTCTGAGGCTCCGGAGAAGAGGAAGGCGTTCTGGTTTGCGCACTTCCAGGTAAAAGTATATTAAATAAATCCTCTAATTTATGCATATTCGTGATGCTAACTTAATGAATTATTTATTGTAGCAAACGTATTTTTATCCTCCGCACCGGGCCGAGTTGATCGAGCGGCTCTTTCCTACCGTTGCCGCCAAGCTTATCCGAGATGCTCTGGATGACCAGAAGGCTCGTGATCGTGCTGGAAAACCGATCCAAGGTTGGATCACGCCTGATCAGTGGACTGCGATGAGGGCTAGATTCGACGATCCGAGCTACAAGGAAAGGTCTAAGAAGGCCAAGGCGGCTAGGCAGAATGCTGCCAAGTGGTGTGGTGGCTCGATTCCGATGGCGGAACATTTCCGTCGTTTGGTATGTTTTTTCTTTTAAAATATATTATTTTAATATAAGTACCATAAAATGGTATTTGGAAAAAATATTTAAGTTTAGTAATAAAAAATATATTTTTAACAGGTACACAGGGGTGAGGATGCAAACATGGTGACCGTCTTCTTGGCCACCCATCGCAAGGACGGAAATCTCATTGATGAGAGGGCCTCACAGACCTATGTAAGTATTACTTTACTTTGTGTTTATTTTAATATAACTTAGGCAATTATTGAGTTTCCAAACATTTTCTAGGCCGAGTATCTTAGGCTTCGTGAGCGGGCGACTGCTAGTGCATCTACACCTGGAGAGGCTGGTGCTTCGTCGCAGCCCGGTCCATCTCCGTCGGCGGACGACCTGTGGGTGACCGCAGCTGGTGGTCTCCAGAGGGGTACGTACTACGGTACGGGCTCCTATGGCGCCCTGGTTGCGACGTAGTCATCTAGGGCCTCCCCGACAGCTGTGCATTCCACACACCCCTCACAGTCGCAGCCCTCGCAGTCGTCGGCCAGAGTCCAGGAGGCCGTCCAGGAGGCCGTTGACCGTCAGATTGCGTCTCTCCGTGACGACTTGCTGCGAAGTATGGAGGACCAGTCCCGGTCCCAGCCGCAGGCGGACGATCCGATGCTCATCGCACGATTGGATATGCTCGACCGCAGCATGACGGAGCTACGAGAATTGACAAATGATATTAGAGCCTCCAATGATCGCAACATCATGGAGCTGCAGGCGTCACATCTATCGATGAGCGAGAAGCTGACGAGGATGCATGCGTCACAGATATCGATGGGCGACAACCTGACGAGGATGCAGGATTCAATGGGTGATAGCAGTGCGAGGCTGTTATCTACCCTGGATTCTTACAACCAGCGACTCGCAGACTTGGAGCTGGCACGGCCTCCACCGACGTCACTGCCTTCTCCATCGACATCGGTGTCGATTCCACGGGACGAGTATGAGGAGTTGTTATCCTTCAAGCGCGCCGCTGGTCAGCCTCCTGCAGATCCGTAGTAGTATAGTTATTTTTATTATTATTTATGAATTATTGATACTTCAACAATAGACATGATGTATGATGCTTCTTGTGGTCTTTAATTTTTTAGTTAATTTAATTGGATTATATAGTTATCCACATTTAATTGGATTGATACTTCTTGTGGTCTTTAATTTAATTGGATTATATAGTTAACTAGATTGAATCATGTTGGTGTGTATGATGAAGATGATGTAAAACTGCAGGGAATCACCAATGTTTGCTTCTGCAAACATTTTTTTATTATTTTTTTAAAAATTAGCGACGTTATCAGCGACGTTTAGCGACGTTAATTTACGTCGCTAATTACGTCGCTACTTAGCGACGCTGTAAAATATCGCTAAGGACGTCGCTAATGGCGTCGCTAATGACGTCGCTAAACGTCGCCAATTGCTGACATGGCAGTATAGTCAGGTCATTAAAGACGTCGGTGTAACGTCGCGATAGAAGTCGCTAATCAGGGACATTTAGCGACTTTTCTGAACGTCGCTGTTTAGTGACTTGGCGTCGCAAAACGTCGCTAAATTTAGCGACACATTAAAGTCGCTAAAAAACGTCGGCATAGCGATGTTTAGCGACGTTTTTTTTTTGCGACTTGGTGTTTTCCGACTGCTTTAAAACGTCGCTAATTACGTCGCTAAACCTAATTAGCGACGAGTTTTGGTTATTTAGCGACGTTTTTCGACGTCGCTAATTTAACTTTTTTCTGGTAGTGGCCTGTCGAGTGGGGCCTGTGGGGCCCTCGAAACTCGATTTCGTCAACGTTCTCAGAATCTAACCAAACTTGGGTCACAGGACCAGCGTATCGCTACGAGTCCGATGGCGTAAGTTTCGTTTCGATCCGACGTGTGTACACAAAGTTCGGGTGAAATGCAGAAAATTCGGATACGGGGCGATGTCCGCGGATACGCACTGATTCCGGTGTGCACACATCCGAATTAGCTTCTGCGAAATCTTGTACGTCCGTATCGACGACGCGCACGTATCTGTGAAGACCGCGCGCGACCAAGTCATCCCGTTTGGCGGGGCGTACCCAGTTCCGGGGTGAATCGGATCATTGTTTTTCCTGTTTTTGGATCGCGGTGTGCGATCACCACAGGACGCGATGCCCGGAGCGGTTTGTCCGGGCACCGAGAGGGTCATACAGGCTTCGCAACGCAATTTACGGAATCAAAATCAGAGCTACGAGGAGTGAGATACGAGTACCTGAACTGGGCTCCTCGGAAACCGGGTTTACCGTGTCCGTCTCGTATCCCGTGTCGACGAGTCCGTGTCTGCTGTGTCAGTGTCCGGCAGCGAGTTCTGTGTCCTCCTGGTGTCTAGTGGCTGGGGGTCACCGGAGATGACTGGACACGGCGGGGCGAGCTGCGTCTAGGGCGGGGGTCGTCGGATCGAGGCCGAGCGGCGCCGAGGGGAGGTCGGCGGAGCTAGGGGAGGCCGGCGTTGGGTCTGAGAAGAAGAGGGGAGGAAGGAGGAGAGGATTGGGGCGGCTCTCGGCAGCTGGGAGACTCTCGGGGAGGCGGAGCTAGGGGGAAGGGATCCGGCGCTGGGGAAGGGGACGGCCGGAGTAGGGTTCCGGCGCGGCGGAGCTAGGGCCTGGTGTGGGGTAGATGAGGGAAGAGGGAAGAGGAGTAGGGGGGGCTTTATAGGGAGGCTCGGGGGAGGGTCGTGGCGGAGAAGGCGGTGCTGAGGGAGGTCGTGGGGCCGTGGAGAAGGGCGCGGGCGGTTCTCCGGCGACGTGGCCGGAGAACGCGGCGGGGGTTTCGGGTCCTGAGGTGTGGGGAGGGAGATGGGGTTTCCGGGTCGGGTCGGGCGGCGGGTTCCGGGTTGGGCGGACCCGCCCGACCCGCTAAGCTAGGGCTGGGCTGGGCTTCGGCCCACTGGGCCGGGCCGAAAAATGGTTAAATAATAATAATAATATAATAATAATAATAATTAATAATTAATTCGTTTAAATAGTTTTTAGGTAATTTAAATTAGGTCTGAGGCCCAATAAATTCCAAAAAATTATCCTAAGTCCGGTTTTCTATTTTACACCATAAAATCATATTTTCATTACATTTTAATATTAGTTATTAGCAATTAAAAATTATTCAATAATTAAAACCCTGTTTTAAATTACAGAAAATTTCCAGAAAATTCCAAAAAATTGTGAAAAATCCAAATTTAAAAATTTTGAAAAATCAGGGGGTTTACATTGCATGAAAGGCAAAATCTCCTAACGAGAAATCCATGCAGTACCAATCCGTGTAACGTATGTGTAAAGAAATTAATTAAACATTACTAAAATATGTGTTATAGAAACTATAATATACTGAAAACAATAAGAGAATTGTACTTGCCTTTCCTCCTGAGATGAAAGTAATAATCAGAACCCGTATTAGTGTCTAAGACCTATATAAGTAATAATATAGCATCAGCAACTGGTCAGTAATTCTCGCAAGCTCGACGATCAGGAAGAAGGAGGAGGAGTCTGCCATGGCCGAACTTCGGTCGAGGCGGTTATGAAGAGCCAACGACTTCTTATTTTCCCGCATGAATTTAGAAGAGAAGTGAAGAGTTTCTCTCTTCAAACTGAGATTTAACTCAGTGAGTTGGGCCGAGCCTGGGGCTTAGGGAAGAAATAGTTGGGTTTGAGAAAAAATAATTTGGAGAAGGAAAATAAGGGTATTTATAATTGTTTGAAAGGAGGATCTAGATTTAGTTAGATAAAGTTTGTTAGTACTAGTAGAGGTTGGTTAGGATCTTGGAAGAATATATAGGATTTGTAATTAATTACTAAATTGCCACTCTCCTTCATTTAATTACTAGACTATTTATTTAAGAAAAAACTCTATTGGAAAAAAAAATTATTTACTAATTTTTTTTGAAAAGGGGGAGTTACAAGATTTTTTTATAGAGAACCATAGACAAGAATTTCGAAGGAAACAGTCGTAATGCACTACATGAGTATATGTTGTGTATGGCCTGTTAACCCGTCCGTTAAGAACTTGACTGATAACATTCCAACTTAATTTTTCATAGGCTTCAACCATGTCGATCTTTAGAGCAAAGGCAGTACGATTATGTTAAAAATTACCTATGGAGTGAATGACTTCTTGGACAATAATAATGTTGTCACAGATTTGTCGACCTGGTACAAAGGCATTTTGGAATGGATTGATAATTTTGTTGTGAAGATGTCTTATCCTATTTTCTATAATTTTAGCAATAATCCCATATATAATATTACAAAGTGATATTGGTCTGAAATCAACAAGCTGCAGATGATTGATTTTCTTGAGAACAAGGATAATACGTGTTGTTATGCTCATGTTTAGCATCGCTTCCGGCGATGGGTGTTGTGCAGTAGGGTTAGGCTTTGGCATGCCTGTAGGCTCACTTATAGTGAGTTTGTCTTCGCTTTAGGCGAAGTTAATCTCGCTCTTTAAGCATGTTATTAACGTCGCTTCTGGCAATGTTGTTCTAAGCCATTAGTGGCTAAGATCCAAAGGATCTAAAAAATATGAAAAGCCATTTCTGTCTGAGATCTGAATGATCTTAATAGTCAAGAATATGATTGCAGGCTAGATCTGTCTAGTTTACAAAGCTATTGAGGGCTAAAATTCGAATGGGCTAAATATGTACCTAAGTCATTGCTAGCTAATGGACCGCTAGTCATGGAAGTCGGCAGAAAGGAACATATCTTTGTTCAAACAACAATAAAATGGCGAACTAGTCAAATGACTCTGATAACCTGTCGGTATTCTTGTAAAAAAAGTCAAATGACTCCTCTTAAGTTTGAATAAATAGACAAAAGTCCATCTTAGTTTCATTGAACCCAAATTCGACAAAGCTTTAATATGTAACAGCTACCAAATACCAAAGAAAATTGTGGGGTACGGACAATGAAGCACAGGCCGAAGAGAAATTTCCAAGTGTAGGAGAACAGCTGGATTGGCTCCCTCTCTAATATTTATTTTAAATTATCATCTTATAATTTCCGGGTATTATATATAAGATTTAAAGATTATATTTCATACAAAAGTTGAATACCGTTAGGAGTACTAGTTATCCTACTTGTTTTTATTGCAAGAGCTAAGCGGCTGACGTGTGTCTACTACTACCTCATGTGACATGATTTGACATGATTGTGTAACGACTCTTTTTGTATGAGAATTTGTCGGCATCACAATTGACAGTGGTAAGACTGCTTCCCTCCAATTAGTATAATCTAGCACTAGTATGACCTCCACTGAATAATTTCTCCTCTCGTAGAGGAACACACGTAATATTGGTGGATTCCAAGTAAAAGAGCATCGTTAGTAGAATATATCTAGAAACTATATATATATATATATATATATATAAACTATTTTTTATTTGATTTTTAATTTTGGATCGAAATCGAAATCCAAAATCGAAACTGAAATCAAATAAGAAAATTTAGAGTTTTCAAAACCGAAACCCAGTCGATTTTTTTTAATCCGAACCGAATCTTTTATTCGATTAGGTTCGATTTTTGGTCCAAAACTGAATAATGCTCACCCCTTATCGTTAGTAGATGATATTCAAATTTTCATTTGAAGGTCTAATATTTCCAAAAAAAAAGATAAATGTAAAATGAGTTGGATTTGTATGAGAATAGTAGAGAATGATAAAATGAACTTTGGGTCTAAAGATTGTGTAGTAAAAAATTAATGTGAAAAAAAAATGTAAATCTAGAATTCGACTCCAAATTGAAATTTACTATTCTACAAAATAATTTCCTACATTATGAATATAAAAATTCTTAGGTCCAATCTATGGCTCTTATGGGTGGATTGTACTTGAGAATATAGAAATTAAAATTTAGGCTGGTTCTTCCCTTTCTACAAATTGAGCTCCTATATTCTGAATCTAGAATCTAGAAATTGAAATGGAACTTACTTATGATGCTCTAATAATACATCTTTTGTCCTTCAACCAACAATTACAGTGAAAAATTGAAAGATATTTCTTTTGGTAAGAATCAATAAGAAGAGTTAAAAGAGTTTTCAATAGATAAAAATGTTAATGCAATTCCTAATATTTATCTCACAGTATAATCAATAATCAGCGTTGTTTCACCTCTTGGACCAGTCCATATCTCGACAAGTACAACATGGGCAGTTGCGTAGGCCCCAAAAAATGGAAGGCCCTAGATGTTGGAAACGAAATGAGAAAATCATTTTTCCAAACCAAGAAATTACGAGAGAACCAAATAAAAGAAAGAAGATGAGTTCTTCTTTCTTTTTTGATTACCTTCCTCGCGTATGTATAAGACCGAATCCATTCGATTTCTAAGCAAAAAATCCAGATGACGAAAAAGCACTGGACTATCGAAGTCCAACCCTGAAAAGTCCCCACTATTGGAATAAAAAAGTACACTGACTCCTTGAAGACTTCTCATTAATCCAAAATGGATCACCACAACTACTTGAAAGAAGAAAATCCGATTACACACACAAAAGAACAAGAGATGACGAGAAGAATTATCCGAAATGATCTCTCCTTCATAATTGCCTTTAATCCCTTTTTTCTATATCAAAAGTTGTAAAGCATCAACTTGCATTAAACACTTGCATGGATTATGGTTATATATATATATATATATATATATATATATATATATATATATATATATATATATATATATATATATATATATATATATATATAAGTCCAAAATATATAGAAGTCCAGTATATTCAATCATATATATATGGCCAAAGTCAAAGAAATGAAAATCCAATCATATATTTGCTTACCATATATAGTCCAATATATGGTGCTGGTCGCACTCCATGAACTTCTCCGACAAACGGATGTCACTAGTCGCATTAAGAGGTATTTTCCACATAGTTTGGGAACCCCACCCAACACCAACAAATCTCTTCCTTCCCAACTAGTAGAAGAGCTCATCATACCGACGATCTGTCTACAGTACTCAAAATTTTCTCTTAATAGAACCTTGGTGAGCATATCCGATCCATTGCCCTCCGTGTGAAACTTCTCATGCGTTGCGTCCTTTGCCTCAAGAACATCCTGTATCTAATGATATTGAGTTTCAATATACTTAGACCGACTATGAAATGTCAGGTTCTTTCCAAGATGGATTTCACTCTAGCTATCATAAAGTAAATCATACTTCTCTTGCTTTAACCCTATTTCCTATATAAGCTTACTTATCCATAACAATTTCTTACAAGTCTTCGTCGTCGCAATGAACTTTGCATTTATAGTAGACAAAGAAACACACTTCTGCAACCACGGCTATCACCAAACTGCTCTACTATTAAATATCATCATACAGTTCGAAGTCGACCTCATCGTGTCTACATCTCCAACCATATCTGCGTAAGTACATCTAATCAGCTTTGGCTTGTCACCACCAAATGAAGGTTTCCAATCGATAGTGCCCTAAAGCTATTGTAGAATCTACTTGATCGCACTCTAATATACCCTCCCTAGATTGGAAAGATAGTTGCTAACCGTGCCAAATACGTGAGCATTGTCTGGCCTTGTACACACCATGACATACATGAGACTCCCCAATGCTGAAGCAAATGGAACCCACTCCATATCTTTATTTTTGTCCTCGGTAGATGGACACTGCTTCGTAGTGAACGTAAAGTGATCTAGAAGGTGGTTGCTCACTCACTACCAGAATAATACATATTAGCGACGTCCAATCACATCGCTAATATATAAACTAACGTAGCTAAAATAATTTGGTGACATAATTAGTGATATTTTTACGTTGTCGCATATTACATGTTCACAGACAAAAAAATGTCGGTAGTCGTCGCTGTAGCGATATATATTTGAGATGAGAAGCCGTCACAGAGTATACGATGATTATGGACGTGTCGTCGTTAAACTGGCGATGTAAGCTTTGGTCGTAACACATCACTTTATTAGCGAACACTGTTTCGTAGTGAACTTAAAGTGAGCTAGAAGGAGGTTGCTCACTCATTACCAGAATAATACATATTAGTGACGTCCAACCACGTCGCTAATATATAAACTAACGTAGCTAAAATAATTTGGTGACGTAATTAGCGATATTTTTATGTTTTCGCGTATTATATGGTCGCTGACAATAAAATGTCAGTAGTCATCGCTGTAGCGATGTATATTTGAGACGAGAAGTCATCACAGAGTATACGACGATTATGGACATGTCGTCGTTAAACTGGCGACGTAAGCTTTGGTCACAATACGTCACTTTATTAGCGATATTATGAGCGACGTTTTGCTATAACAATGCTGACATGACAAGTTTTGCCATATCAGCATATTAGCGACGTGTGGCGACGTAATTAATGACGTCCATGGTACTATGTAGCGACGTTTCGATACTTGTAAACGACGTAACTGAATGTCACTGAACGTCGCAAAACGTCGCTAACTTGAAAAATTGAAAAAATAGGATACAGTTTGTAAAATATTTTCCAACAAAACTCTAACTACAATTATAAAAATTATAGTTTATATAAATAGACCCAGAGCAACCTCCGTTGAATTTCCTGAATTCGTCGACCCCTTCGGTGTAACACTCAACACCGATAAATTCATATACAGTTAATATGAATAATAAATTAAACTCACATAGAAAGAAATCGACAAAGTTACATTACACTAAATATGTTCCAAGAAGTAGATAAATAAATTAAAAATAAGTGTCACATGTGTCTCAGAATGTAATAAAAAGTATGAAATAAATACATCAAAGACCCAAGAATGGGCTAATAAACACAAACACACTAAAACATGTCCAAACAAGGACTACTAATGATCAAGAGGAGCGGCGCCACGCATCTGGGATAAAGAGGAACTCATACTGCTAATGTGAAAGCATCACCGAAGCCATTGTAGGAGGCAGTGATGGAGGCAGTGTCGATGCCGAAAAACTAGGAGGTTATATCTGCTCCAATGCTAGGAGTCGAGCATTGTATGAATCCATAGCAGATACCATCCTCGAAGTGCTCTCTGCCACTGACCGACTCATCACATCCTGCGCCGTATAAAATCTCGCAACTGAGTCGCACATGGACATATGTGAACCTTCCATCTCCGTTTGTCAGCGCTACATAGACGCAGCAAGAGTTGCCAAGCTGCGCTCTGTCGTCTGGCTCATAGTTCTGAGCTCCATAAGACTGTGCTCTATCTTCTGGCTCAGAGTCCTGAGCTCCAAAAGGTTATGTTCGAGTGAATCAAAACGTGCGGTGATCGCCGCATCATCCGTCTATGGTGCAAACTTTGGCCTATCCGTAATCCTCTGTAGCAAATTGTCATGCATGTCAGTAATCTAACGATAATGCTCTCTTGGACTCGTACCGACGCCTGCGAAGGCTGCGAGGAATACAAACTGACAGAGGGGGCCCTGGATGACTGTGTCGCAACAAAGGCGCAGTAGGATCCCGTACCGTAGTACTCCTCTGAAGACCACCAACGGTGGTTATACCGAACTCATCCGCCGATGGAGCGGTAAAGGGCTGCGAGGAAGTACCAGCCCCTCCCTCTACAGATGCACTATCATTCACCCGTTCATGTAGTTTAAGATACTCGTCCCAGAAAAGTGGTTGCTAACGTATAAGTTACATATTACTAACAATATTGATATTTATATGCATATTTTCTAAGTTATATTAAAACTAATACATGATAGTAAAATGTAGATAGGTCTGCGTGGCCTTCTCATCGATAAGATTTTCGCCTATTCGATGGATGGCCAAGAAGACGATCACCATGTTGGCACCCTCACCCCTCTATACTTGTTGAAATTTATATTGTATGTTATTAAAATTTAATATTTTATCCTATTTTTATTAAAATAATATATATTTAATAGAATACATTCCAAACAATAGAAATATTCCGTCATGGGAATCAAGCCACCATACTACTTTCCTGCTTTTGACCTAGCCACATTCGCCTTCTCCGACCTTTCCATGTACCTGGGTTCGTTAAATCTCATCTTCATCGCACTCCACTGCTTATGCGTAATCCAACCGTGGATCGGTTTTTCGGAGTGATCGCGAACCTTCTAGTCGTCGATCACATCACAGATCAACTTGGCGGCGATGGCAGAAAACTGCTCGTCGATCTTCAGAATCCCGGTGTAGTGGATAAAAATATATTTTTTACAAGAAGTAAAATAGATAGTTATATAATATTCATAAATGATTATTAATACAAAAAATTTACTGTACCGATAATAATTTTATATTAATTAAGTATAACGATAGAAGTTTAAAAAAATTTGAAATTCTGATATATATCGCAAACCGAGTTGGCAAAAATTAGGAGTGCTCGATTTTCGCCAACCTAGTTGGCAAAAATTCGACAAAAATCGACGTTGAATCTGACGTGTCAAATTTTGGACGGGAATGGGTGGATTTTGCCAACCGAGTTGGCAAAAATATGATAGGTTATTTTTTGTGGTTTATTTTTTTATTTATGTTTAGGGTTTGATTTGTTTTGTTTTTTTGTATTGGTTTGATTTGTGTTGGTTTTTTTTGTTGATTTTTGTATTATTTTGTTTTTGGTTTATTTTTTGGGTATGTTCATATTGTAACGTTCATATTGTAACAACGACTCTTGTTTCTCATATCTTTAAATTTCTTTCATTTCTTTTGCTATTTATTTCTCACTCATCCCATAGAAGCTTCTTTACCTCACTCACTGTATTTAGAAGCTCCTTCTCTTGTCATGGATCAAAGTCTAAGAATATTATGTTCGGTTGGAGGTGTGCTAAATGGGTTAATTATTGAATGTGGTTTAACTGAAATTTTTTAATTGATAGAAATATTTTGTTTGATAGTTTACGTAATCAAATTATTGAACAATGTTCTATTAATTATGAATTTATATTGGTTCATGTTTATTTAACTAATTGTATAAAGTTAGTTAGTGAACAAGCATGAAAATTTATTCTAGAACTTAATGTACAAGCAACGTATATTAATATTTATGTAACTTCACCACTGCGTAGAAATAATATTCTAAGTAGTATACGTGCTTCTAATCAAGTTAATACTGCTCCTAGTTCTTCTCATCAAGTTATTTCATTTACTAAACAAGAATATATAGTAGATGATGGTAATAACGACGATAAAAACAGTGATGATTTAATTAAAAATTTAAATGATGAATTTGATGGCAATGTTGATTTTATGGATTAATCATTGGAAGAAAATTTGATAATCGTTCTGAATTTAGATGTTTTGTTAGTGATATAGCAATTGCACATAATTTTACTTGTCATGCTACTTTAAACAATGCTAGTGGGATTGTATATAATTATAACGATTCAAGTTGTAATTGGAGAGTATATGCTAAAGCAAGTGGTAAAGGTGAAGATTTGTTATTACTACGCTCGAAAACGTACATTCTTGTTTAGGGGGAGTTACAACAGGTTCTCATCCATTAGCTACTACTGTATGGGTTAAAAATAAGATTATTGATAAAATTCAAGATAATCAGTCGTATAGTCCATGGCATGTTGTAAATGTTATATATAGAGAACACAAAATATATATTAAATATTGTAAAGCTAGGGAATTTGCTCTATCCGAAATAAATTATAGTTATATTGATGCATATAGTAGTCTTGAAGATTACTGTTTTAGAATTATTGAGACAAATTCAGGTAGCCAATGTTTTATACTGACTACAGAAGACAATAGATTTAAAATTTTTTTTATTTGTTTCAAGGCATACCTTAATGGATTTTTAAGAGGATGTTTACCTGTGATTAGTACTGATGCTACTTTTCTTTTCTCTAGATATTAAGGTATTTTATTTATTGCTTGTGCTCATGATCCAAATTATCAATTATATCCGATTGCTTATGCTATTGCTGAGAGTGAAAATACTGATTCTTGGACTTGGTTTTTAAATGGTTTGAGAACATCGTTTGAAAAATATTTTGATGCATAGAATACAATATCTTTTATATCAGATAAACAAAAAAGGATTGATAAGGGCTATGCATGATATCTTTCTAGAATCGCCTTATTTTTTTTTGGTATAGAATATTTTAAACAAAATTTGAAAAAAGTCTTCAGATTTCCATATTTTAAACATAGTTTAGATTATCTTGCTAGATGCTATAATGAAACAGATGTGAACTATTGTTTGAAAAAAAATAAAGCTGTAAACATAGATATTTACAACTGGCTCGTTGGAGTAAATGATGAAACTCGCTTTTTTCACACTGGATAACATCTTATTCTTCTTGTCCCATATTAGGTATTCACACATCGAATCTTGCTGAATGCTTCAATAATTGGGTAAAAAATTTATGTGATAAACCAATAATGACACTACTTGATGGAATTCGAACCAAAATTATAACACTTCAGGACAAGAACAGGCAGAAAGCTGAAAATCTTCAAACTGATTATTGTCCGAAGATGTTACAAACTATGGCTCTTATCATAAAGGAAAAATACATGTTGCAAATGTTGAATATAGTTCGATATTTATTTGAAATATTAGATTGTAAAACAAATAGAACATATGTTGTAGACTTAGATAAAAAATCTTGTTCATGTTTAAAGTGGCATCATACTTTGCTTCTATCTGTACATACATGTTATGCGTGTATGTCTAAAAATATTTGCATCGAGAGTTTTTATCCAGGTATTTTTTCTAAGGAAGCATTATGAAGCGTATATGAGCCGCACTTGGAGCCAATTCCAGTCACTTACAACCTCCAAAATATATTGGTTAGAGGTCACATTGGAGTACCAGATGTACGACGCAAGGCAGAAAGACCAAAGAAGAACCAGATCAAAGCGAATGATCAAGCTTCAAGAGATCTTCGATGTAGTAACTACAATGGTTTAGGACACAATAGAAGGGGATGTACAACCCAACCAAGAGAATAAAGGCATTGTCGTAGATTTTTAAATAGTTTTATTTTATGAGAACAATATGTAATTTTATTGAAATAGAAGAAAGTTACATTCAAATAAAGTTGATACTGATATAAATTTTTTATCGACCTCTCTTGGCTAATTTTCGATAGTTCGGACAATCAATCTCTCTTAGATTGAGCCGATCCCTTTTTTCTCATGTATTCTCCAGGGCCGCATCTTCACCACCTCCTTGAATGTCCTCCACTTGAGATGGCATCAATGCTGATAGAGTCGTCAAGATATGCATATAGCTGGTCACTCCGGGGGCGAATAGGCTATCCCACTAAGAATCTCCCTCGGGGGCCTTCTGAGAATCTCTCTCAAGGGCCCACTGAGTAGTGCCCGCACATGCCGTCGTCTAAGAAGTGCCCCAGTCAGGCCAATGAGAAGTTCCCTCACCAGCCCACTAAGTAGTGCTCACACCGGCCATCGCTTGAGAAGTGCCCCAATCAGGCCAATGAGTAGTGCCCGCACCAACGCCTGAGAAGTGCCTTCACCAGCCCACTGAGGGACATCGTCATCTTGCAGTGGCAGACTATTATCCTGGTACCAAATTGAGGTATACTTTTTAGGGGGGGCATGCTTGTTATTGTGCAACAAGACCCTGAGGATAATCTTCTGGAATAAGTAAGGGAGGGTTCGGAGGAGTTGGTCCTCGTTGCATAGCGGCCAAAAATCTGCCAACCACTGTGCGCAATGGGTCACCCACTAGATGATTTTGGTATACGATATTTAAATTTGGAAGTTTAAATATTAAATAGAATTCAATAGAGGACATAAATAAGTACTATAAAGATAGACATTTTCATATAAAAATAACGTACAAGCCCTTCTACATAATCATAATAGCCATGGAGACTATAATCATCTATGATTCGATGTTGGAATCGAAACTCCTCATAATGGTAGGCTTTGTTGTTGATAAGAGGAGTTCTCCACGAAGATCTATATGCATCATCACTGTAGGCTGCATCATTATAAATTATGAGCATATGATTTCTTATAATTTTTGAAGTAAATTTTGTTAAACTTTTGGAATAACTTACCATCATCAATAGAGGACATCATTTGAGACAAATGTCCCACCTTATGTGTCTCAAATCTATAATTCCACCCAGGAATCAATCTACGTGCTCTGGTAGTTGCATTGCCTTTACCATGATTGAAACATGGTTGCTCATCAGGAATGTGTTGTATCATCCAGAACTGTCGCATAACACAATCAGCTGAATGATACATGATGTTATTGTAGAATATTATAAAAAATCTATATAGACTCAATCCAAAGGCTGTTGTTTGTAACTCAAGAGGATTCTGTCCAAGCCAGTAAGGTAAAAAAATACCTATTTCATGTCAAAAAAATTATAAGATAATAAACATATTGACTGTATGAAATTAAATAAATATAAGAGACTATAAATATTTTACCTCGTTAAACCATAGTGAATCGAATTGGCCCCGATATACAGTAATATCCTTGTGAGCACATCGAGTTGGATCAGCTGCAGCCATCATCCAGGATAAAGTTGATGGGAAGACACCATCTGCGATATCAATACGGGAGACTGGTCTACCGATACTGAAGTGTTCGTAGGACCAAACCTAAAAAAAATATATCATTCAAGTGTACATATTTCTTTAGTAAATAAAATTATATAAAAAATTTATACCTGTAATAATGTCATACATCCATTCAAATTTTTTTTCTTTTATCCACTGAAGTAAAAAGCACAAAATTTGACATAGAGTTGTAAAGATATGCCAACACAGAAGCTCCTCATGCATGATGGGTAGGTTTTGTCAGATTTTCTAAAAAAGGTAAAAAAATATAAATTTGCCCTAAATTCGAAGTTTGGAAACAAAATTTTGTTGATTAGACCTAGTAAGTAGTCCCTGGTGCAAGCGGTAACCTGAATATATAATAAAAAAGGATATCAGTTAAACTAAATAAAATATATATTACATAAATAATAATATTAAATATTATACTTACTCGTTCCGCATCCAGTAAGATTTCTTTCTCATCAATATGATCTAGGTGCATAAAGTTGTGACGGAGCCACAAAAGCGTCACGAAACTTTTACTATATATGGTAGGCGGCTCCACGCCTAAGTACTTCCTAATCACAGTTTTGGAGCAAAATAATTCATTATTTTCAAATATTATAGGTTCACTTGTAATAGGTAATCCTAAGATATTTGCCACAATACTAGCAAAATGGTCATTTCTCCGAACGGTAACTGAAAGGTATTTCTTCCGGGCCACCAACGCTCAACTAAACTGAAGATCAAGTCTCCGTCGTGACGTAGAAAATATTATTGATCAATATGATCAAAACAAAATATATTCACCATACCATATTGTTATTTAGTCAACATTCAGTACCCAACGTCGTCCTTAACACGCCATGCGATATATTATCGTGCTCGAAACGTGTCAGGATAATCGTATTGCTATATATGAGATATATAAATGATGTTATTATTAACATATAAAAAAAATATAAATTATATTGACTAAAATAATTCAATTTTAATATGCCTGTCTAGAATATACTAAACTAGAAATGTGCGACTGATGTAGCTGGATAATCATATTTGTGGTAGGCCCTCCCAGAATAAGTCCATTATTTTGGGTATTCATCTGCAATATTTAATACTTAGTGTTAAAATATGTAATCAAATATTTAGTCTTAGCATGGCTACTATCATGAGAATTATAATTATAATAGTTAAAATAGTAATCGTTACTAGAATGACTTGAATGCAATTATAATTAAAAATATTACAAACCTTTCTTCTCGTTCTCTTTCTCTTCTCTTCTTTGCTTACTTTCTCCTTCTCTTCACTTCTTATTCTTCTTCTTTACTTCCTGTATCATTTCTTTCTCTCTCCCTCTTCTTATACTAAGAACACAACAACACCCACCAACCTTATTAAACCAGCAACCGTATTAAACTAACTATCCATAATAAAATCTATATTTAAACCGACCATTGACTAAACCACATTTAAATCGAACATAAACCAATACACAACCACCCACTTAAACCAACCCACCCACCCACCCCCGACCGGATGGAGCATATTTTCGTGAACTCAGTTGACGAAAATCCATGTGTTCCCGCCAAAAAATCAGATTTTTGCTAACTCAGTTGGCAAAAATTGAGCTCTCCAAAGTTTTGCCAACTAGGTTGGTGATATATATCAGAATTTTAAATTTTTTTAAACTTCTATTGTTACACTTAATTAATATAAAATTATTATCGGTACAGTAAATTTTTGTTATTAATATTAAAAGTAAATATATTTTTACCTTGAAGTGGGCATACCATAATGCCTTCCTATCTTCAGGAGCATCTGAGTAGTTGATCCAACGCCAACCATAGTTCTGCCTCAGAAAATGCCCTAGTGCTCTCTGTACCGTCGATGGATGATATCTATACAACGATAATTAAATTCATGAATATACATATATAATTATTTGGAAAATTTTAACTATTTAACTTACTTGATAGGCCTATCCATCCAAATATCCATCCTCGTCTTGTCCGGAGGCGCACATGGAGAATCGCTCTGATCATGTGCAGACGAAGTCGGCTTTACCTCCTCTATTTGCTCATTTATCTCCATGGTGCCGTCAACAGGAGGAAGGCTGGACGGGGGAGTAGTCTCAGTCCTAGAACTTCTAGTCCCAGGAGTACTGCCACGTACTGTCGACGGAGTCGGAGATGTGACTGGTCGGTATACTGGAGTACTCTGCAACGAGGATCCAGAACTAATAGCCGGTATCAAAGGAGCACTCCGTCTATAGGATCTACCTCCGAATGATCTGCCTAGTCCTGTAATACCTGATAATAACATATGATGATAAAACAAATACATAGACTTATAACAGTTTATCAAAATAGACAGACCCGGAGCAGCCCTCCGTTGAATTTTTTTGGTGCAAAATATCACAAAAGTATATAAAATATCATAGTCATACAATAAGCACAATATAAAAGTATCACAGTCACATAATAAGCACACTAAAAGTATTACAATCACACCATAGGTCTCAAGAAAATCTAATACGCTGGGGCAGAACCCAGTTCCTCTGATACTTCGTATTAGCAGCTTCTAGGTGAGTAATCTCTGCTATAGGTGCTGGGTGACTGGAACTCCCCCTCTGAGCTGGATCCTGCCAAATAGTAGGAGGTACCACTTCCTCCTTAACTGTAGGAGATGCCACTTCCACCTTAACAACCGCTTCTAATTTAGCAGTAGGAGGTGTCACTTCCTTCTTAACAATCACTTCCTCCTTAACAGTAGGAGGTACCACTTGTTTGTGGTATTAAACGAAAGAATAAAAGTGTATTTCAATGACAGGGTTTATACGAGACCCGTGCCCTTTGGTTTACAAACAAACTTGTACAATTCGATCCTATACGAGAATGCGGGAGTATAATTTATTTAATCTGGGTATAAATTGCTATAGGTGTCTGATCTGCGGTCGATCACTTTAGCCCTTGGACTACACGATGTTGAAGAAGTGCCGTGGAAGACAGGATGCAGCTTCGGAGGTTGCGAAGGAGGGTGGATGCGCGATGCTGAAGGTCGTCGCTCCCTATTCCTTGCCTGAGCTCTGTATTCTTCTCTCTCTGTCTCCTGATCTCCGGTTCGGTGACCTTGTTCGATCTTCCAAATTGTCGACCTTGTTCCTCATTGATAGGGGTCTCTATTTATAGAGTTTTGGTGACAGTGACCACTCCATCGGTGTAACAACCGAGGAGTGGAAAGTACAGCACCCTATTACACAACGGTTAAAGTAACCAATGCCTACGTATAGATGATCTTTTGAATGAGCGGGTGACGCGGGTCCAACTAAGGGGACACAACGCGTACAATTGCTACTAAGATCACGGCGTAAAAGCCACGTAGGTAGGTATCCATTGTGTAGAAGGGGTTGGCGTAGAAGCCAAATGTCCGTCACCATGGCATAGAAGCCGAGCAGGCATAGAAGCCTGAGTAGGCATAGAAGCCGAACAGGCATAGAAGCCAAGTTGGCATGGAAGTCGGGTAGTCGTAGAGACTGGGAGGGCGTTGAAGCCGGATGGGCGTTGAAGCCGAGTAGGCATAGAAGCCGAACAGGCATAGAAGCCGAGTAGGCGTGGAAGCCGTAGGAGCACAGATCCTGAATGGGCGTAGAGGCCGCTGCGTACCGTGCCAGGGTGCTGATGTGGACATCTTTAGCCGGAATTATGGCTTTTGGAGATCAAATCTTTGGCAGAGATTTGCCATCATCCTGTGCATTAAATGCGGAGACGTGCCTTGAGGGGAAACTGTCACCGCTCTGTGCGTTTTGACAGAGGGACGTGCCTTGAGGGGACACTGTCATCGCTCTGTGCGTTTTGACGGAGGGACGTGCCTTGAGGGGACACTGTCATCGCTCTGTACGTTTTGGCGGAGGGACGTGCCTTGAGCCCTGTACGAAGCGCAGCTTTTGACGTGGCAAGCGGTTTGTCTTCTGCGGAGCGTAAAACAGCCCATGTTTGCCTGTGTAAAACAAGGCAGCGTGTTCTCTTTGCACGCGAAAGAGTGGTCTATGCCGGAGGATTTTAGTAAGCGCCGGTTTGGTAATATTTTAACCAAATCCTCTGCATTAAATGCTGAGATCCGCCATCATACTATGGAGCGCGTCCCGAGGGGTCTGCCCCCGTTCCCAGCCGTCGTTTGGGTAGCTGTGCGGCACTTTTTGTCAGGAGTCAGAGGTCAGGTTTACTGCGTGACTGGACAATTTTTTTTCGGGAATACGAAGCGTTCCTCGTACGCTTTAACGCTGCTTTGAGAGCGGCTGGATTTTACGCCATGGAGGCGATGAAGAACCCTGTTTTACGCTGGATGGCTCTTGAAGGCCTCTGCTTATGCTGCTCTGTATCAAGATGCTACGTAGATCTTTCAAGCATTTTTTTCATGCTTCTACAAGACCCCCTTCAAAGCTTTTAAATTCCTCGAAATTTAAAATGCTTTGAATGAAGCATGAACGGCCCCTCGTAACTCGAAACGTTTCTGAATGGAGCGTTGAAACGGTCGATGCTGACTTTATGGCAGATTTATTGGGGACCGCTGAAAAAGGCTGGGGGGGGTGAACCTGTCTTCACCACATTCCCATTGTCATGTAGAGATGATCGCCGGAGTTCGTCGGATCGATCTGAGGAAGAAGGAGATCATGTTCTTCCAGCATGTAGGGAGCCGTAAAAGACGGCATCTTCGAGCAAGTGTCCACTGCAACGATGGATCATGGAAGGACATCTTAGCCTCTCTTGCTCGGGATAATCAGCAACTTTGTATGGCGTTGCCCCAGGAGAGAGGAAGGGTCGTATTTGACCACACTGCTTGCAAGCAGTGCCTTCTCTCGATGCCTCTGGTGACGAGAGGCAGACAGACCGGCTAGCGTGGCGGTGGTCTATAGGAAAGCAGATTTTACCCTGCTTTCCTCCTGTTTGGAGGATGGGTCATCTGCCCAGTTCTGTATCCTCCTGCCACTGATCATCTTCTTGGATGAAGAGGAAGATCGCCGATGTCAGAACCTGTCAGAACAGATTTCTGAGGGCGGCGTCCGGACGACGAGGGGGTATCTCCTTTATAGACGGAGTTTCCCTTAGATGTAATCATGAGAAATAGAGAAAAACCCTTGTAGATTGAATTTCCCTCATATGTAATCATGATTTTAATCTTTAATAAAATTGTCTTCTTCTCCATATGATCGTCTTGCCATACGTTGCTTATGAAGTCTGAATATGTGCAGCTTCGATACGTCTGAATCTTTACGCTGACTCTGATAGAAAGAGTATTAGGCCCCATCCTTTATGCATAGCGGATAGTCCGTAGAACGCTGCTGAGCACTTTGAATATTTAAAACTGTCCTGTTGCTAGGACTGCATAGAATTTCTGAACTGTTGCCTCTCTAATGAGCGGAATTTCGTTTTGTTCAGAATTCGTCTTCAAGAATGATCTCTCGAAACTCCCTTGGAACAGGGTCGAGGTTTTTGGCTGTCAAACTGAGTTGCCACTTTGATAGACGAGATGTTCATACTGGAATCTGGATGAACCTCCAGTTTTCTGGACCCGAGAGGAGTAATTTCTCAATGTTTGAACTCTGTATACTTCGGGTACTTGGGGATGCTTTGGGGCAAGAACGAGTATCTTCTGTGTGAACTCTTTGCACTTGACCGCCTTGGGGACTGTTTGGATATACGGAACGTCGTAGAGCGGAAAATCATGTCTGTAGCCTCTTGAGCGTAAAACACCATCGAGCGTGAAATCGTAGACCTGTGGTTCCTGAGTGTGGAGTCGTAGGTTTGTTGCCTCTCGAGCATAGAATGCTACCGAGCACAAAGGCATCCGGGCAAGAAAAAACCATAGACTTGTAGCCGTCGAACGTAAAGCCGTTAGATTCGTAGCTGTCGAGCGTAGAAAAGCTCCTTTTAGCGTAGGACTGTAGATCTGTAGCCTGTGAGCGTAGAACACCATCGAGCATGAAATCGTAGACCTGTGGTTCCTGAGCGTGAAGTCGTAGGTTTGTTGCCTCTCGAGCATAGAATGCTACCGAGCACAAAGGCATCCGGGCAAGAAAAAACCATAGACTTGTAGCTGTCGAACGTAAAGCCGTTAGATTCGTAGCTGTCGAGCGTAGAAAAGATCCTTTAGCGTAGAATTATTTGATTTGTAGCTCCTGAAAAGAAAATTTCTTCGAGCGTGAGGTTTGCGGATCTGTTACTGCTGAGCGTAAACTGAGCGCCACCGAGCGTGAGATCGTCGATTTGGTATCTGCTGAGCGTAAAGTCGTGGGTTTGTGGCCTCTCGAGCATAAAAGCTACCGAGTATAAAGGCATTCGGGCGTAAAACCATAGACTTGTAGCTTGCGAGCGTAAAACCGTAGATCCGTTGCTGTCGAGAGTAGAAAGCTCATTTAGCGTAGAACCCGCTGAACCGTCTTGCACGAAAAAACCTTTCGAATTCGCTGACTGTCCGTCTTCCAAGGGTAGTGGGCTGACGTAGCATCCAATCATAACCAACTATTAATTGTGAGATTTGGTCAGGGTCTCTAGGGGTTCGTCCGAGGATTCGAAGAGTTGACCCGGACTGTATATATATCCCCAGTTTCTGGAAAGAAAAACTCTTTATCTGTCTTTTGCGAAAGAGAGCTTTCGACTGTTCGAGTTTTTTTTCGTTCTTTCTTCGAGCACTTCGAGTCTTTCAGAAATGGCGCCGAAACAAACCCCCTCCGCTAAGGGAAAGAGCATAGGTTCTTCTTCTCATTCTTCTGTCCCGGTGAGGGAACCTCCGGTCGGGCAAGGTGAACTTCCCTCTGAGGGGAGCATCCCGCCGACGACTAGCGCTCCCGACTTTAGAGGTAGAACTTTTTGGGATGACACAAACGACAAAAAATCCTTCGCACACGTTGAACATGACTGCGCTAGGTCGTCTTCTGTGCTGATAGCCTCTTTTGAGGAAGGTGACGCACGGAGGCGTTTTTATTTTTTTACGCCCATATTTCTAATGTGTCAGCGTAAAGACTCCATATTTTCGTAGCTCTGGGCGTAAATAGCTCGGGCTACCGAAAATTGGCGTATTTCGTAAAATTTGAATTTTACGTTCGTGGAGGAGACTTCCGGTGTAAGGTGACCAAATTTTTACAATCTTGGCGTAGAGCACAGACTGTCATTTCCTTGGTCCGTGTGTTTGTGCCAGACTTGTAATGACATATCTTCTTTGCATTATCTTGCAGTTGATCTGGGTGAGTCCCCATTGGCTGAGGTGATGGGCTCCGCTGCGGGGATGCTGCACTCGAACTATCTGGAGGATCTGTCCCATGTGGCATTTCCCATCTCTGGACCCCAGTATCCTGAGGGAAGGGAGCTCCTGATATCGACCCAGGGTGAGCAAATGCTGTTGAGTATGATCAACGGTGAACCCTTGGCACGTGTAGATGGGGAGCGGTACATAAAGCCGGCTTTCCTTTTTGGGACATGATTGATAAACAGTCCCAGACGAAGCCCAAGAGGGAGCCTTGGGTTTTCCCTACCGGGGATTTGGTCTTGTACCTGCCGACGATGCCGAGGGATTATCCCGTCTCGGCCTTCTCCCATGCGACGCATCCCAGGAAGATGTCTTGGAAGCTGACTCCTGATCTTCACGGGAAGCCGGGGAAGATCTTCCATCTGAAAGGCGCTGACCAGGGGTCATTTGTTAGTCGCCCTTCTGGCGTTGTGACGCTGTTCCGAGGACTGTGTCCGGGCAGTGTTCCAAGTGAAGATAGCTCGGTGATCCAGCCGGTCCAATTGCCGACCTTCTGCAACGACTTCATGGGTCGAGGTAGGGTATATCCCAAGGAGAATCCTCGGTGCAATGGGTGGATCGCCCCAATGAACTCCCGATGGAGATGCCTAGTTGACTGGGCCTTAAAGCACTTCCAGAGAGAGTTGGAGGGCATTGGACTATATGCCGTCGTGAGTGCGACGAGCATCGGGCTGCCTCCGAACCCTAATTTGTTCCTGGCACTGATGGAGCGGTACATTCCACTCACCGGGACCTTCGCCACTCCACTAGGGGAGTTGGGGTTGGCCCTTCATGAGATGGCAGTTGTCTCGAGACTGCCGATGGGGGATACCCCATATGAAGAGTACGTTCCCACCCATCGGGAGTTGGGAGATATGGACCCTCGGGTGACGGAAGTATATCAGGAGCTAATGTGTCAGTACTTCGTGTGCACCGCCTTTTATAACGAGCCTTCTGACTTGGCTCACACCACTAAGTGGATGTCCTACCTCTTCTTCCATCGGGCTAGGGCCACCAAGTCGAAGAAAGCTTCGGGGGGCAAGAATGAGCCCATGAACTGCTTGGGCATCCTCAGTGCCCAGGTCGTTGTGGCTCTTATGGAAGACGCCAAGGCTCCCGATCAGATTCTCGTTGATGGGTTAGGAAAGTACCCCGAAGGTACAAAGGCCTACAGTTATTTGAGGTGCTGTCACAGGCCTCTGTCTAAGGAAGCCCAGCTGGCTGGTTTCCTCTCCATATGGCTGCGTCAAGTGGTGGTGCCAGGCATTGCTTCCGCGGATCGCATTCACTGAAACATCCTATGGCCCGCAGTGCGTCTGGTGTTTGGTGCAAGACTGGGCTTGCTTCCTGCCATGGTGTGTCGTATACAGGCTGGCCTGAGGGCCATGACAGATGGGTTGCTCGTTGATGAAGCTCGGCGGGAGAGCTTCCCTAGGGTGGAATTACCATACTTGTACTTGATGGGATGGTTAATTCTCCACAGTTCCCGGGTTATGTCACCCGATTCCGGTAGCAGCTCAGGGGGTATATTCTTATTGAATTATAGGGATTCCTCCTGGAATATGAATACAGTTTTAGATTGTCAGCTGGTTTTGAACCTCAGCCATGGCTGGAAGATCCTTTGTACTCCCCCTACTGTGCATCGCAACCAGTCAGGGCTGTGGCTCGAGGATTCAGGTCGAGGGAAGACCGTTCTTTCTCCGGAGGCATTTAATTGGTTGGTCTGTATTAGACCTTCCCATCTGCTGTATAGGAGCGAAGACCATTGCTTCTTCGAGCCCTACCTGCCTAGTCGGTTCGCCAGGCAGTTTGGATACGACCAGTTGCATGTGGGCAACGCCGTCACCAGCTTCAGGTCCAGGGGTGGACCCATTGATGGAGCTAGAGGGTGGCGATATTTTATCATGGGTTGTACGGGGGCAATTTTTATCGTGCCGGTCGTTACAATCTCCACGGAGCTGCGCATCCTTCACTCCTACGCCCAGTTCTATGTGGCGATTAACACCTTCCATCGCGATTTTGACATGCGTGGAAGCTTCAGAGTGCCTTCTGCCAAGCCTGGGGGAAGGTTCGAAGTCCCCTCGGTCTTTTCTGACGAGGATGAGGAGTCTGGTACCCCGGATGAGCCTCTGGTGCTGTTGCCGAGGTGTGCAGTACCTCCGCCGGCGGGGGCTCTGGTAGTCTCTTCTGGGAAGCGACGGGCTTCTGCTCCGAAGGAAGCTTCCCTTCGTAAGAGGAGGAAGGAGACGGTTGCTTGTCTTCTCCGCATTCCTAGTATTGGGGCTCCTGTGAGTGAGCCGGCATCTCCCTGTATTAGGGATGATTCTTTGGCCGGAGGTTCCTCGCCTTTTAGAGAGGGACCTTCCACAGTTCTGGCTGGTGGCGCCGGAGAGTCCTTGTTAGAGGCTACTGTTGCCGCGGCTGCTCCAAGCAGCGGAGCGGGATTGCCTGCGTGGCCTCAACAGATGGGAGAATCTTCCCTGAGGTCAGTAGCGGGCGGAGTTACTCCTGCGTCAGCGAGCGCGCCTAGCGAGACTCCGGATGATGAACCTCGACCACGTCTCGGGGATGGCTTGACCGAACTCTTGGCGATGTCGGTCGGCCCACCTCCTTCTCCAGGTATGACAGTTCGTATTGCATCATTAAGGCGTGGCTTAGCTACATCTGCTGCAGATGCGTCGTATATGCCGTTGGTTCTGGGTAAATGTCGTTTTGATGTCTCCTCCTAGGAGGATTACCACTGTGTTTGACATTTTGCTTTCTTGTCCTTTTTTCAGGGGATGACGTCCACGGGGAGCATGGCGTTGAAGTGCCTTCCGGCTTTGTTCTGGCTCCTGGCGGTGACGTGGAGGCGCCGGATCTTGAGGCAGGAGTATCTTCGGGGGCTAGTTCGCCCGGGGAGGTTTCGTCGTCTCAAGGGGAGGACGAACCTGTCATCGTGACCTCGCCTGTTGCGAGTATGCCGATGACTTCGATTGTCGCCATCGCACCTTCTTCGGGCGTGCCACCTGTTGAGGCGGCGGTGGCTACCTCGTCTGCAGTTGTGGCCGCTCCGGGCGCTCAGTCGGGTTTAGTCACGTTGATCAAGCAGCATTCCAGCCTCGTCTACACTGGCTTACAAACGATGATACCGATGGTGTTGGCGAAGAACCTTGACTTCGAGCTCTTGAAGAAGACTCCTCAGCTTTTGATCGAGGTTGTCAGGGGGCTTGGCAATCCTGGAGTGGCTGACGCTCTGGAGGCGGTGGTTAATGGTTTAGAGCAACCTATTAACGAATACTTGCAGCGGACTGAGGGCAGCCTTGATGCTGATGTCCAGGCTCGGTATGACCTCATGTCTGAGTGGTTTGCCGCAAAGCTTGAAAGCCTAAACAACTCTATCCAGACGCATAAGCTGGAGATGGATAGGAGAAGAGCTGTTGTGGAAGAAGCCCTTGCCGTTGAGATGCAGTGTCGATCCGAGCATGAAGGGAATGCGGCGAGGGTCTCCAAGCTGGGGGAAAAACTTGCTCGGGCAGAGGAGTGGGCTTCCCAGTCGTTGGCAGGTGTGGAGGTAGCGACTGGTCGACTTGGCGAAGCGCGATGGGATCTGGACCGTACGGAAGCTGCCCGTATGGGCTATCTTCGGGCAAGGGCTAATCTGACCCTTGTGCATACTCCGGAGGCACGGCTGGAGCAGGCTCACGCCGATGCTTTGGCCCTTAGGAATGAGAGGGTAGCTGCACTGGAGCGGCAGATTCATGGCCTGATTACTCTGCCATCTTGATGTACCCCTTCTTATATAATTCTGCCTTCTTCGGGAATAAATAACAGCGACTCTTTTCTGACTGTTGTGGACCCATCATTTCAGAATGTAAATGACAGGTTGGGTGAGAGTGATATCAGAGGCAGTATGGACGTGATAAACTCTCGATAAACTTCTTAGCGGGACATATCTATTCAGAGGTCATGCGGACATGATAGAGTGTAACCCAACTAATTATATTTTTGGAAGTAGTTTTGTCAGAATCGAGGTCCTTGCTATTTTCCTCTCTGAGCAGGAGAGATTAGGCATAGTACCTTTTCAGGAATTTGCCGTTGATAGGAGCCATTAACAGATCTCCGTTGGGCTGGGCTATCCTGTAGGCGCCGTTTGGGAACGTTGTCTCGATCACATAAGGGCCCTCCCATTTGGGCTAGAATTTGCCTTTACTTCTGTGAGTTAGGATCATCGGCCTTCTCACGGCTAGAAAGCTCGCCGACTTTGAACACTCTTTCCTTTACTTTATGATTAAAAGCTTTGGAAATGCGTGCTTGGTAGAGCACGATACGCTGTTGAGCTTGGAGGCGTTTCTCATCTAATCCTTCGAGCTCTTGGAGCCTCAACAGGTCATTCTTTTCTCGAGTCAGCTCACTAGTCACGGCTATTCGGAGCGACGGGATCTGGATTTCGATAGGAAGGACCACCTCGCTTCCATAGACTAGTGAAAAGGGGGTACAACCTGTTGGTGTCCGTACCGTTGTACGGTATGCCCAGAGACATTCGCCCAGCTTCTCGTTCCAGTCTCTTTTGTTTGAAGAAACAAACTTCTTCAGGAGCTTGATAATGGTTTTGTTGAAGGCTTCCGCCAAACCATTAGCAGTTGGATAATATGCCGTAGAGGCAATGTTGTGTATCCGGTTATTATCGCAAAACTAATGAAACGCTTGGCTGATGAACTGAGGTCCATTGTCGTGGATTATCCTTCGGGGAATCCCAAAGCGATAAATGACATGGTGCTTGATGAAGCTGATTACGTCAGACGCCTTTACTTCCGCCAGAGGGATTGCTTCGGACCATTTGGAAAAGTAATCTGTGATGGCCAGTATGAACCGGTGGCCTCTGGAGGAAGACGGGTGAATGGGCCCAACGATATCCATACCCCAGGCTTCGAAGGGCCAGGATGCAATCGTAGGATGTAGATATTCAGACGGTTAATGTATGAAGTCTGCATGGACCTGGCAGGCCCTGCATCATTTTGCATAGCTGATCGCATCTGTGATCATAGTGGGCCAGTAATAGCCCATTCTTCTGATGCGGTCCTGCAGCTTAGGACCGGGCTGATGTGCTCCGCACACGCCGTCGTGAGCTTCACGAATAATCTGCTGTGCCTCGGCGCCAGCGAGACATCTTAACAGCAGTCTGTCGTAGGTCCGGCGATACAGGTAATGTGAAGATGCATCAAAGTAGAAGCGTAACGATCGTCTCTTGACGGATACTGCTTCTTTGGGGTCCTCTGGCAAGATTTTATATGCCACGAAATCTATGAAGGGACTCGTCCAATCTCTTGTAGGAGGATCGGCGTTTACAGCGTAGCTGCATTCTAGGTGACAGCTGTTCTTCACACAGAATAAATCTCTGTTAAGAAGGATTATCGAATCTTGCCTTCTTATGGGGGTGCCTAAGTCCGCAGCTAGGCTGGCCAGGGCATCAGCTTCCAGATTCTGAGATCGAGGTACATGCTCTAGGAAGAACCTTTTGAACGTCATGGCTATCTCGACCGTTGCTTGGTGATAGGGAATGAGGTCTGGATTCCGGACTTCGTATATCCCTCTGACTTGGTTGACGATGAGCAGAGAGTCGCCGAAAGCTTACAGGGATTCCACCCCCAGCTCTTTAGCGACTTGGAGCCCTATTAGCAGGGCGTTGTATTCTGCCACATTGTTGGAGCAGGGCTCGCTAAGAGAATATGCTTGGTAGATGACGAGCTGATCTGGAGTAACTAGGACGACTCCTACTCCTGAAATGATGCTTCCCTTAGGACCGACTCTGGAGGCGCCATCGAAGAATAGTTGCCATACGTCACTTTCCCTTGCAAAATTACATTCCGCAACTTCATCGGGGATATTTTCGTATAGCTTAGAGGTCTCCGGGATTGGATGAGCTGCTAGGAAGTCGGCCACTGCTTGGCCTTTGATGGACTTCTGTGGGACGTAGACCATGTCATATGGTGTCAGTAGCAATGCCCAAGTTACGAGTCGGGAGTTAAGGGCACTTGGCTTGCTCATCAGCACCCGGAGAGGGTTGATCCTGGAGATGATATGAATAGTCTGGCTGGCGACGTAGTGTCGCATCTTATGGACAGCGAACATCAGAGCCAAGCATTCCTTCTCCACTGGGTTGTACCGGTGTTCGGCCCCGACCATCATCCTGCTGAGGTAGTAGATAGCCTGTTCATGACCCGCATCGTTCTTCTGTGCAAGGAGAGCTCCTAGCGAATGATCCATTGCCCGAACGTACAGCAAGAAGGGTTTTCCCATGACGGGAGGCACCAGAACTGGTGGACTGGTTAGGTAGCGCTTGATATCCCCAAACGCTTGCTGGCAGGTTTCGTCCCATATGAAGGACACACCTTTCTTCATGAGGTGAGAGAAGGGCTGACATCTCCCCGAGAGGTTGGATATGAATCGCCGGATGTAAGCCAGACGTCCTTGGAACCCCCTGAGTTCCCTCAGATTACGGGGTGGTCGCATTGCTATGATCGCCTGGACTTTATCAGGGTCTACTTCGATGCCTCTGGCGGTAATGACAAATCCCAGGAATTTGCCACTGGATACCCCCAGAAAGGACTTTGTAGGGTTCATCTTGAGTTGATGCTGGCGCATTAACTCGAATACCGCCCTCAGGTCTCGAATGTGATCACCTTTGAGGCGGCTTTTGACAGCTATGTCATCCACGTAACATTCCACTGTCTTGCGTAACTGCTCACGGAATATGTTACTCATAGCTCGTTGGTATGTAGTCCCGGCGTTCTTTAATCCGAAGGGCATGACCGTATAGCAATATACCCCCAGTGGTGTCCGGAAGGCAGTATGCTTTTCGTCTTCCGGATGCATCTTGATCTGATTGTATCCCGAGAACCCGTCCATAAAAGACATACGCTCGAAGCCGCAGGTATTGTCGATCATGATGTTCGTGATGGGAAGGGGGAATTCATCTTTGGGGCAAGCCGCATTCAGATCTCGGTAGTCGATGCAGATACGTATCTTCCCATTTTTCTTCATGACTGGGACAATGTTGGCAACCCAGTCGAGATATTGTTCTTCTCGGATGAAATCGCAGGTTATCAACTTCTTGACTTCGTCCTCGATGGCGTCCATCATATCCGGGTGAAACCGACGTTGGTGTTATTTCACTGGCTTCGAATCGGTCGAAATATTGAGCTTATGAGTAGCTACCCTCGGGTCTAGGCCTGGCATGTCCTCATAACCCCATGCAAAGACGTCGATATATTCTTTTATCAGCTGTATGATCTCTTCTTTTTCGACCGGGGGAAGATTGTTACTGACAAATATTAGCTTTGGTGAGAGCTCACCCCCAATATTGACTTGGATAACTTCGTCCTTGGTGGGAGGTTCTCTCTGCTCGAAGTGGAATTTCCACTGTGTATCCATTTGTTGAGCCCAGGGGTCGTTCTCGAACAGCTCCGTATCCTGTTCCTCGATTTCTGAGGGGCTTGTCATCACCATATTCACTGATAGTGTTAGTTTGAGAATATCAGGTGAGTCGGAGGACGACGAGCTGCTCTGGGAAGATGGAGAGGGGTCCTCATCTGGCTTGGAAGTTGCGAGGGTGGTGGCATACCCCAATCCGAGACGAGTCTATTGATAGCGGAGGTCGCCGTGCGGCGACGTTCGTCTGCCTCTTCCGTAGTTGAGGCCTGGCTTCCGCTTCAAGTCGTAGCCCATGTTTTGCATGATCCTTTGCGCTTGCGGGCTGTATTGGCGAACCTGCACTTTCCCGGTATCGTCATCGAGAGGATCTTCCTGGACAGTCGGTTGATTCCGCATGCGACCAAAGACTATTGGATGCTGGCTGCTGCAGGTAGGCGGGACAAGGAAGATAGAATCCTCATGTGTCCCATATGCTGTGACGACGTTGGATGGCGACGTTACTTCCCAGACATACGGTCGGTAGGAGTTTATAGCTTCTAGGAACTTTTGAGCCATTGGTTCTACCTCGTCATGTAGAGTGGGTTCATGTTTCAGAATCTGAGTACCGATGTACCGGAAAATAGGATGTTTATTATCATCTGGAACTCCGTTCCTGGTGGTATTTACATCAGTCGGCTGCTGGTTGCGCCGAAGTTTGATGACTATGGGTGGAGGCTTCCGGTTCAAAGTGATCACTAGAGGATCACCCCCTCCTTCCGACTTGGTCTTTCTCAGGTGGACAGCCGTAGGTTCTATGGCTTTTGGACGAGCGGTTCGTCCTTTCACTCTGATCGACAGTGGTAGTATGGTAGAGGGCTCTTCGGGATCCCGGTGGGATTCCTTCTTCGCCACTCCTGGCGCTTCTTCCGTGTGGTCATGGGAATACAACACGGCATCGGAATAGTAAGATTCTACTCCTTTAAACGGGTTTAGGTCAGCCACCTCCGTTTGTACGGTTCCTTGTGCGTCTACATATTTAAGGCATTGATGTAGGGTTGAAGGAACGATGTTGTGGTCGTGGATCCATGGTCTTCCCAGCAAAATGTTGTAGGATACCTCTGAATCGATGACGTAACATGTGGCCACTGATCTAAGGTTGCCGATCTGGACTCTCAAGCGAATCTTCCCTAATGGTTTACTCTTTTCGGCGTTGAAACCCACGATTGTAGTGGTAGTGTAAGCCAGCTCGCTGGTAGGAATTCTCAGTGGCCCGAGCAGACTGCGAGGGATGATGCTGATCGACGATCCCGGATCTATGTGAATCCGGTCGACCTCCATGGAACCGACGTACCCGGTGTAATAGAGGGGCATGTCATGTCTATTATGTTTTAACAGCATGTCGTCTTGAGTGAAAGTGATATTCGGGACCACCTCCATCACGCTGTGGCATTGAGGACATGCCACTGGTTCCTCGTCGGGGTACTTGAGCTGGGTCAAGTATACTTCCGCCTGCATCAGTGCTTCACTCAGGGCTAGACGAGTGTCGGGGGAGAGCCTGAGTAGCTCGAAGATGGATAACCTGGCTGGCGTATTGGCCAGTTGGGCCAGGATGTCAAACTTGTATGGTTTCTCTAAACCTTTGCTCGGAATGTTTTTCACAGGTTTGTCGAAGCGTACTTCTTTCTGTTTTGCCTTTTCCGCCGGAGTAGGTTTCGCAGAGCTGATGCTTGGCACGACGGGATCTTGCTCTGACGGTTTGGTAGCTGGAGCGTCAGCCGGCGCACCTTCCTGATTTGCTCCGTCATTGTCGAGGTAAGCCCTCCCTGAACGGGTTGCGACAAGTACCTCATCTCCGTCTGATGTAGAAGAAGTTGTGACCATGTAGCATGATCTGTATTTGGGATTCTTCTTGGGGGTAGCCCTGGTTGCCTTGGTCTCCTCCTCTTGATTTGACACCAAATCTTGGTGAACCCACATAATCTCGCCCCGCCGGATAGTTAGGGGCACCAGGTTGTGACCTTGATCCCTAGCAGGGGGAAGGTTAACGAGGTTCATCGTTGCCCGGGAGATCGGTGTAACACCATCAGGGACCTTTTGGGGAGGCAAATTGCCAAACTGCAGAGAGATCATGTTGGCCGTGACCGTTTTCTCGGTGTTGTGCAGAGTGATGGCCTTAGCATCGATCAACCCCTGGATCTTCCTTTTTAGCACATAGCACGCCTTTGTCGGGTGGTGCACGTATCTGTGGAAGATGCAGTATTTTGGGTCGTCAGTATTGCCGACCTCCTGGGGCCGCCTTAGTTCTGGGAGGGTGATCTTGCCACTTTTGATGAGACATTCGAAGATACTCGGGATATCGTCGTCGTCGAAAGAGTAGACTTCGACGGGCCTCGGAGCCCCTGGTTTCGCTTGGGCGGTCGCCGCAATCTTTGGCTTGGCCGTGTTGATTGCTAGTGCTTCCTTCCCTTTGGGACCACGATGATGGTCGCTGCCAGGGGATGACCTCTTGCTTCTGTCAAAGGCGGAGATCATGATGCCATTGTCGTGCGCCTTGCGACTGTTGTCTTCGGCTGCTACCGCCGAGAGGATGAACGAGGGCCAATCATGGAACTGATATGGTCCTGTGAATACCGAGACCACAGGAAGGAGGTTCCTCCTGCAAATGTCCACCAATGCTGAGTCTGGAACTCCTGGAGGCATTTGTAAGGTGGCCTGACGAAAGCGTTCGATGAAGATGCGAACGTCTTCCTTTTTCTTCTGCTTGACTTCGATGAGAGAGGACATAGACATGTCCATTCCTCCCTCGTAGAATCGCGTAAAGAATAGAGCTTTGAAATCCTCGAAGGAAGTAATGCAGTTGTCCGCCAAGCTACGGTACCACTGATAGGCTACTCCTGAGAGGCAGCCTTTGAACACCCGAGTGAGGAGGGCATCGTTCCCTTATAGCAGCACCGTCATCATACTGAAATAGTTCATGTATTGGCTTGGTGATTTTTTTCCTCGAACAGAGCCATCGCCTGAGGTTTGTATTTTGGAGGGAAAGGGACCTCTTCCCAGATAGCTGGGTATGGCTGGTTGATTCCCAGTTTCTTGAGCTGATCTTTGTGCTTCAAGGCATCGAACTGGGCTTTCAACTCCCGGACCGCCTGCATCAGATTTTCTGTTGGAAGCGGAGGAACTGCTGACTCTTGATCTAGAGCAGGTTCTTGGCTTGGGCCGGATGGTGGCAAGTCTACCCCCACATGTATCTGAGTTGGCGGAACTGATGCTTGAGCCATGGCAGTTGCGTACTGAGTTAGCATCATCTGGTGCATATTCTCCATTACGGATTGTATTTGTTTCAGCGACGTCTCCAGGTCAGTGATGCGTTGTTCTGCGTCTCCTGATGGCGACGCTCCCTCGCGTTCGTCTTCGATGGCGTAAGCTCCCATTTCTCTGGGCGTCGTCGAAGGGTAAGTATAGGTCACTGCAGAAGTCGACTCTATACTCTCGGCATCTGATTTGGGAGATTGGTGACCCCCAGCGTCGGAATCAGACGAGTACGGAGCTGGTTGCTGTGACCTTGCACGGGTGTTTTGGAATACCCCAGCTTCAGCGTTCCTGAGGAGGTCTTCGAATTTTCTCTGGCTCGGAGGTCCAGAGGGAAGACGCTTTGAGCTCGACCCTCTTCTAGGTATGCGTGAAGCCATATTCACGGACGCATACGCGTGCTCCTCTTCCGGGAAAGATTGAGAGTAGTTCAATCGGTCGAAGACCGATCGTTTTGCCATAGAACAGTAGCAGTCAATCACAATCTTATGACTATTACAACATTGTTCCCTAGGGGGCGTAATAGACATGTTGGAAGGTCCCCTCTCCTTACGCTTCTGGATTAGGCCTTCGCGTAGGTCAGGAGTAGCAATTCGAGTTTGTTTTGCGCCGTGGGACTTACCCAGGCGTGATTTGGAGATTCGCTCAGACAGGCGTAAAGCTGAAGAGGTGTTCAGTCGACCATTGTCTTCCCACATAATCCGGAGGATAGGCAGATTGCTTCTTCGCTGGTGTAACGGCCGAGGAGTTGAGTACTCGCCTGCTTGCTTCCTCTTGCGGAGATCACGGCGCTCATCTGGTTCACCGTAGAGGTCAGATGTCGTCCTGTGCCTGGAGCGTGATCTGTACTTCTGATTCGGCGTTGAGGCACCATCAAAGGTTTTGTCTGTACCGTGCGTAGCGGGAGACTGGTTTCTGCACGTATAGCGCAGTGGATACTCCTGGGTTAGCGCTGAGGCTTTACCAGAAATTTTGTCTGTACCGCGCGTAGCGGGAGACTGATTTCTACGCATATAGCGCAGTAGATACTCCTGGGTTAGCGCTGAGGCTTTACCAGAAGTTTTGTCTGTAAAGCGCGTAGCGGGAGACTGAATTTTACGTGCGGGGCACGGAGGGAGCGATGCTACCACCTCATTGGTCGGAGAGATCGGAGAGATCGGAGAGTCTACAGGAATGGCGGAGGATGTCTTGGGCATCCACACTTTGCGTAGCTTTCTGTTGTCTTGGACGGAGAGAGAGTGAGAGCTACCCCCAGTCCGAAGGATGTCTTCATAGGCAGACTGGTCAAAATGAACGACCAGTGTCTTCTTCACGGTTCCTACAGATACCGCATCGTGTTGAGCAATTACTTCCTCGTCAGAAGAGAAAGATGTCCCCAGCAGAGTCGCCATCTTGTTTGTGGTATTAAACGAAAGAATGAAAGTGTATTTCAATGACAGGGTTTATACGAGACCCGTGCCCTTTGGTTTACAAACAAACTTGTATAATTCGATCCTATACGAGGATGCGGGAGTACAATTTATTTAATCTGGTTATAAATTGCTATAGGTGTCTGATCTACGGTCGATCACTTTAGCCCTTGGACTACACGATGTTGAAGAAGTGCCATGGAAGACAGGATGCAGCTTCGGAGGTTGCGAAGGAGGGTGGATGCGCGATGCTGAAGGTCGTCGCTCCCTATTCCTTGCCTGAGCTCTGTATTCTTCTCTCTCTCTCTCTGTCTCCTGATCTCCGGTTCGGTGACCTTGTTCGATCTTTCAAATTGTCGACCTTGTTCCCCATTGATAGGGGTCTCTATTTATAGAGTTTTGGTGACAGTGACCACTCCATCGGTGTAACAACCGAGGAGTGGAAAGTACAGCACCCTATTACACAACGGTTAAAGTAACCAATGCCTACGTATAGATGATCTTTTGAATGAACGGGTGACGCGGGTCCAACTAAGGGGACACAACGCGTACAATTGCTACTAAGATCACGGCGTAAAAGCCACGTAGGTAGGTATCCATTGTGTAGAAGGGGTTGGCGTAGAAGCCAAATGTCCGTCACCATGGCATAGAAGCCGAGCAGGCATAGAAGCCTGAGTAGGCATAGAAGCCGAACAGGCATAGAAGCCGAGTTGGCATGGAAGCCGGGTAGTCGTAGAGACTGGGAGGGCGTTGAAGCCGGATGGGCGTTGGAGCCGAGTAGGCATAGAAGCCGAACAGGCATAGAAGCCGAGTAGGCGTGGAAGCCGTAGGAGCACAGATCCTGAATGGGCGTAGAGGCCGCTGCGTACCGTGCCAGAGTGCTGATGTGGACGTCTTTAGCCGGAATTACAGCTTTTGGAGATCAAATCTTTGGCAGAGATTTGCCATCATCCTGTGCATTAAATGTGGAGACATGCCTTGAGGGGAAACTGTCACCGCTCTGTGCGTTTTGACGGAGGGACGTGCCTTGAGGGGACACTGTCATCGCTCTGTGCATTTTGACGGAGGGACGTGCCTTGAGGGGACACTGTCATCGCTCTATGCATTTTGGCGGAGGGACGTGCCTTGAGCCCTGTACGAAGCACAGCTTTTGACGTGGCAGGCGGTTTGTCTTCTGCGGAGCGTAAAACAGCCCATGTTTGCCTGTGTAAAACAAGGCAGCGTGTTCTCTTTGCACGCGAAAGAGCGGTCTATGCCGGGGGATTTTAGTAAGCGCCGGTTTGGTGATATTTTAACCAAATCCTCTGCATTAAATGCTGAGATCCGCCATCATACTATGGAGCGCATCCCGAGGGGTCTGCCCCCGTTCCCAGCCGTCGTTTGGGTAGCTGTGCGGCACTTTTTGTCAGGAGTCAGAGGTCAGGTTTACTGCGTGACTGGACAGTTTCTTTTCGGGAATACAAAGCGTTCCTCGTACGCTTTAATGCTGCTTTGAGAGCGGCTGGGTTTTACGCCATGGAGGCGATGAAGAACCCTGTTTTACGCTGGATGGCTCTTGAAGGCCTCTGCTTATGCTGCTCTGTATCAAGATGCTGCGTAGATCTTCCAAGCATTTTTTTCATGCTTCTACACCACTTCATCTTTAACAGTAGGAGGTATCTTTCTCAAGTGACATGTACGTGCTCGTGTCATGGGTGCTATCTGGTAAGATAGATAGAAACAAAGAATATAATTAATAATGGATATAAATATATGTATCCTCCTTATAAGCTATTTGTTACAATAGATAGCTCATCCTCCTTATAAGCTGTTTCGTTAACGTCAAAGATATTTTTAGCTTTCGTCTTGCATACTTCCCACCAGTTCGACCTCGTTGTTCCCCGTTTAGGATAAGTTGTGAAGTATACGAGCTGAGCCTGACTTGATAGGTTGTGAAGTATACGAGCTGTGAAGTATATTTTTCATGCTTCTACACCACTTCATCTTTAACAGTAGGAGGTATCTTTCTCAAGTGACATGTACGTGCTCGTGTCATGGGTGCTATCTGGTAAGATAGATAGAAACAAAGAATATAATTAATAATAGATATAAATATATGTATCTTCCTTATAAGCTATTTGTTATAATAGATAGCTCATCCTCCTTATAAGCTATTTCGTTAACGTCAAAGATATTTCTAGCTTTCGTCTTGCATACTTCCCACCAGTTCGACCTCGTTGTTCCCCGTTTAGGATAAGTTGTGAAGTATACGAGCTGAACCTGACTTGATAGGATAAATGATTCATAGCCTTGATATCGACGTCGGTAGTTTATATCCACAAGACCATGCTTGCTTATTTTTTAACCTACTAGAAATCCTGACAGGACGACTAACAGTCTTCTTTTTCTTGTGAGGGGAAGTCTCCTTCAGAACAGGAGCCCTTCGCTTACCAGGGATAACCAGAGGCCCTGCAGGCGGAGGTATTTCACCTCTCGGTACTGTCAGCAAAAACTCATCTGGAGCGACAGAGTCTTCTTCTTCGTCAGAGAAAACTGATGGGACTTCCTCTTTCCCAGTGGACTTGGAAGAGGGCATCCTAAAACTCCCACGCATATCAAAATCGTGATAGAAGGTATTTATTGCCACATAAAACTGGGCGTGCGAATGGAGGATGCGCAACTCCATGGAGAGTGAAGTCGAGGGCACAGTAAAAGCTGCTCCAGTACAACCCATTATGAAGTACCGCCATCCTCTCGCTCCATCAATAAGTCCACCCCTGGACTTGAAGCTGGTGATGGCATTGCCCACGTACAATTGATCATACCCAAACTGCCTGGCAAACCGACTAGGAAGGTAGGGCTCCAAAAAGCAGTGGTCTTCATTTCTATACAACAAATAGGAAGGTCTAATGTAGACCAACCAATAAAGAGCTTCAGAAGAAAGAACAATCTTTCTTTCACCTGAATCCTGAAGTGTCGTCCCCTGTTGATTGAGATGTACAGTGGGGACGATACAGAAGAGCTTCCAGCTGTGAGCAAAATTTAATGCCCGTCGATAGTCTACGACGTTGGTCACGTTCCAGGTGGAATTCTTGTAATTCAACAAGAAATTATTCTCCGAACTACTGGCAGACCTGGGAGATATCACTCGGGGGTTATAAAGAATTAACCATCCCATCAGATATAGGAACGGTAATTCTACCCTGGGAAAGCTGTCACGCCGTGTTTCATCGGCAAGCAGCCCAACAGTAATTGCCCTCAAGCCTGCTTGTATCCGGCATACATGGCAGGGAGCAGGCCGAGTCTTGCCCCAAGCACCAAATGTACCACAGGATATAAGGTGTTATGGTGAATGCGATCCGAAGATGCAATGCCTGGCACTACCAGTCGACGTAGCCATACAGAGAGGAAGCCAGCCAGTTGAGCTTCCTTTGACAGAGGCCTGCGACAATGCCTTATATAACTATAGGCTTTAGTGCCTGCAGGATACTTTCCTATCCCTTCATCAAGAACCCGATCTGAAGCCCCGGTGTCTTCAATAAGATCATCGACTACTTGAGCAATAAGCACGCTCAGAAGGCTCAAAGGCTTATCCCTGCTATCCACGACTTTGTCGGGCTTAGCATTTCTGTCATGATGAAAGAAAAGATAGGACGCCCATTTGTTGGTATGAGCCAAATCAGAGGGCTCATTATAGAAGGTGGTGCACGCAAGGTAATGGCTCATCAGCTCCTGGTACACTGCCACTACTCGAGGGTTTGTATCCCCCAACTCCCGGTTTGTGGGAACATACTCTTCATAAGGAGTATCTCCCATTGGCAGTCTTGAAATCTCTGCCATCTCGTGAAGGACCAATCCCAACTCCCCTAGTGGAGTGGCGAAAGTCCCAGTGAGCGAGATATATCGCTCCATCAAAGCCACAAATAGGTTGGGGTTGAGAGGTAATCCAACACTGGTAGCACTCACAGCCGCGTACAGACCGATGCTCTCCAGCTCCGTCTGAAAGTTCTTCAGGGCCCAGGCAGATAAACGAACCCATCAAAGGTTTGAAGGGCTAACCCATCCGTTGGTCTGAGGATTAACCTTGGGGTACACTCCTCCATGCCCCATAAAGTCATTGCAGAAAGTCGGCAATTGGACTGGTTGGCGCAGTGAAGTGTCTTCACTCGGGACACTGTCCGGATACAATCCCCTAAAAGGCATTACAGGGCCTGAAGGGCGGCTCACAAATGATCCTTGGTCGGACCCTTTCTGATAAAATATCTTCCCCGGCTGGCCGTGAAGATTAGGGGTCAGGGTCTACGATATCTTCCTCGTATGCGTGGCATGGAAGAATACAAAGATAGGATAATCTCTCGGTATCCTGGGCAGGTACATTACCATGCCCCCAGCAGTAAAAATCCAGTCTTCCTTATTGGGCTTCGTTTGGGATTGTTTGTCAATCATATCCCCGAAGAGGAAAGCTGGTTTTATATATTGTGCCCCGTCTATATACGTCAAGGGCTCCCCGTTGATCATATTCAACAGCATCCGTTTCCCCTAAGACGATATCAGAATTCCCCTTCCTTTAGGATACTCGGGTCCAGAAATAGGGAATGTCACGTGGGACAAATCCTCCAGATAATTGGAGTTCAGCATTCCAGCAGCAGAACCCATCACCTCAGCCAACGGAGGTATCTGCAAGTCAACTACAAAATGCAAGAAGAACATGTCAGTTTCTATACTAGACATTACAGCCTTGCAGTTTATGCCAAAGATCAACAGTTCTGTGCTTTTATGCCAAGACTGTGAAAACTTGAGCTTTTACGTTGGAATCTATTTCCTAGGCGTAAAATTCAAGATTGGTAGTATACAGTCTGTGTTTTTACGCCAGACTACCAAAATTTGAGTTATTACGCCGGAATTTTCATCCAGAGCGCAACACTCAAAGTTTGTACTATACGCCAAATTTTGACAGTCAAAGCTTTTACGCCAGACTGCAAAAATATAGAGTTTTTACGCTGACACATTAGGAATGTGGGCGTAAAAGATAAAATATCTCTGTGCATCATCTTCCTCGAAGAGGCTCTCAGCACAGAAGATGACCTAGCGCGTTCATGTACAACATGTGCGAAGGGTTTTCTTTATTTTTGTCGTCCCAAAAGCTTTACCTATAATGCCCGGTCCACAGCTTGACGGTGGGACACTACATTCCGAGCGAGGTTCGCTTTGTCCGATGGGAGTCGCCCTTGCTTGGGCAGAAGAGCGAGAAGAGGAGGCAGCTTTCTTGCCCTTGGTGGTGGAGGATTGTTTTGGTGCCATTTGCTAAAAACTTAGAGTGCTCAGAGAAGAAACAAAGAAGAGCTCTCAAAGGGACGAAGTTTTTTTTCTTTCGCAAAAGACAGATAAAAAGTTTTCTCTCTGAAGACCTTGGGGTACTTATAGAGTTCAGATAAACTCCTCGAATCCCTAACCAAATCTAATATTTAATATTCAGTTATGATTGGGGACTACGTCAGCCTATTATTCAGGGAAGGCGGACAGTCAGCGAATTCAAAAAGTTTTTCATGCAGAGGAAATTTACGGTTTTACGCTAAGGAGCTTTTTACACTCGAGAGGCTATAAATCTACGGTTTTATGCTCAGAGGCTATAAGTCTACGGTTTTACGCCCGAATATTTTATGCTCGGTAGCTTTTACGCTCGAGAGGCTACAAACCTACGACTTCACGCTCAGAAGCTACAAATCTATGATTTCATGCTCAGAAGCTTTCAACGCTCAGAGGCTACAAATCTATGACTTCATGCTCGGAAGTTCTTTTTTCAGAGGCTATAGATCTACAGTTTTACGCTCGGATGCTCTTATGCTCAGTAGCTTTTACGCTCAAGAGGCCATAAACTCATGATCTTATGCTCATATACATTACAGATCTATGACTTTCCTCATATCTTAAAATACGCAAGCAAGAGTATGCGTATATCTGAACAATTCTCAAAGCGGCCAATCATAAGGGTTCACGCAGAAGATGCTCCTTCTTGGTCTCAAAACATCCCAAGTACCCAAAGTATACAGAGTTCAGCATTGAAAATGACTCTTCTTCTTAGGTCGATTAGAAGTTCATCCAAAAATCCAGTCTGAATATTTTCTCTACAGTTCAAGATGGTGACTCAGTTTCGACAGCCATTTCTCGCCCTAGTTTAAGGGATTTTCGAGAAATCATTCTTGAAGATGATGATCTGAACAAGAATTATTTTTATTGGAGAGGTGATATTTTAGAATTCTATGCAACTCCTCGTCTAAAACAGCATGAAAGTTCGAATATGCGACTTAAATGCTAAGCAGTTTTCTATGCGTCCTCAATTACGCATAAAAGACGGGACGAGATCAGATACTCTTTTTATCAGAGTTGGCGTAAAGTTATTCAGACGTAGCGAAGCTACACATATTCAGAATTCATCACAACAAAGAATATGGCAAATCATCAAGATGCATAAAAGAAGATAGTTTTATTAATCATAATTACATATGAGGGAAATCCAGTTTACAAAGGGTTTTTCTTCTTCATGATTACATATGAGAGAAATTCTGTCTACAAAGGGTTTCTCATCTTCATTTAAAGATCATGCCCATAATCTGTTCTGCCAGGTTCTCGCATTGGTGGAGATCTTTATCCGTCTTCTTCAGCAGTTAGTCGGTTTCTGCGGCCGATTAACAAAAAAAATGATTAATGGCGGGAGGATACAAAACTGGGATTGTTTAAATTATTCAAGAGCCCATCCCCCATACGTCATGACAGATTGAGTTGAGGTTTTAGACCTAACTCAATACTGGAAGACAGGGCTAGTTTGTATGCCCTCGTCCACCAACAACGGGAGAAAATACAGCTTGCAAGCTGTGTGGTCGCCATATGAAGTTACTGATTATTTTGAGCAAAGGAAGCTATGATATCCTTCCATGATCCATCATTGCAGAGGACATTTGCTCGAAGATGCCTTCTTTTTTGGCTCCTTACATGCTGGAAGAACATGATCTTCTTCTTCCTCAAGTCGACCCGACAAACTCCGACAATCATCTCTGTGTGGTGAAGAAAATGTGAGAAGAACAGGTTAACTCATCAGCCTTTATATAGGCAAAAGAGAACACACCGAATCCCAACAAATCCCCAAAAATCCGCCAAGAAATCAGCCTCGAGGAACGAGTCAGACTTGACCGTTTCATGCTTCATTCAAAGTGTTTCAAATTACAAAGAATTTAAAAACTTTGAAGGGGGTCTTGTAGAAGCATAAAAAATACGCTGTAGAGTTATACACAGTATTTCAGTGCTGGGCGGCGTAAAACATGACTTCAGAGCCATCGGCGTACAATAAGGCTTTATCGCTAGTACAGCGTAAAATATAAGCCCCAGAATAACTCGCGTAAATGCAGTATTTCCAAGCTGCTTCGGCGTAAGAAGGTTGTTACATCGCCTTTATGGCATAAAATTTATCTACTTTTAATGCAGTAGAAAGTGTACGAGGAACGCTTCGTATTCCTCGAATGAACCTGTGAGATCATGCAGTGAACCTGACTCCTGACAAAGAGTACTACATGACTACCCAGACGACGGCTATAATGATGATTTGGTACAGAGACCCAAACCGTCGTTTAGTGACATTTCCTTGATATAAATTGCTTTTACGCATTCAAGAAAATATGCTGCCTAGTTTTATACAGGCAGATGTGAGCTTTTACGCTCAACAGAAGACAAAATAAACTGCCACGTCAAAAGCTGCTCTTCGTACAGAGCTCGAGGCACGTCTCTGCATTTAATGCGCAGAATGAGGGCAGATCTCTGCATTTAATGCACGAGATTTGGTTCTATTTTCAAAGACTGGGGGAGCCATAATTACGGCTAATACGTCCACATCATCACCTCTGCATATTACGCCATCAGGCTATATCCAGCTATAGGAGCATGCTGTACGCTATCTCCTTGAAATACGCCGTCCCGGCCATTTTTAGCTACAGTAGCACGCCGTATGCTATCTCCTCGGAATACGCCAACTCAGGCCATATTTGTATTGGTGTGTAATAAGGCTATTTGGTTCAGACTACGTTCAAGACCTCAGTCAAGGAAGGAGTACACTAGCTACCTATCCATGCAGCATAAGGCTTTTACGGCTACTTGGCTTCTACGCCAACTTGACAATTACTTGGCTTCTATGCCAACTCGACAACTATTTGGCTTCTACGCCATGGTGACAGTTATTGGCTTTTACGCCAACCTTTTCTACGCGAGGGGCAGTTACCTACGTGGCTTGCATGCCGTGATCTTTGCAGCAGTTATACGCGTTACTTCATCATGGGACACGCGTCACATGCAGATTCATAAGTTCATCTATACATGGGTGGCAGTTATTATAACTGCCGCGTAAAAAGTGCCACACTCTCCACTGCCCGGCTTCTACGTCGACTGGACGGGTACTGTCACTAAAACCCTGTAAATAGAGATCTCTATTGACAGAGGTCCGAGGTCGAAAAAGGGTCAAATTTTTGATAAAGATCAGGAGATTAATTTTAGAGAGAAAAAAAATCTAGAGTACAGATAGAGAGCAGTGATCGACGATTTTGGCATCGAGCATCCCCTCCTTCTTGCAATCTTTGAAGCATCTCCTTCTTCTACAACACTTCTTCATCATCGTGTGGTCCAAGGGACAAAGTGATCGACCGCATATCAGACTCCTATAGCAATATTTATCCAGATTAAATTTTGTACTTAACATCCTCGTATAGGATTAATAGTACTTCTTGTTTGTAAACCTAAGAAAGGATTTCGTATAAATCTATTTTTATTTCTTCCGTTTATTATCAAACATGTGTGAGAGTGTAGGTATATATATCTAGCTATTGTGTTGTGAGTAGTGTGTGCACAGTGTTGTGTTAGTGAGTGAGAGGGTAGTGACTGAGGTATCGAGAGGTAGTGGCAGGAGGTCCAGTATCAGTTCAGCACAACAGGTTCAGTGCAGTCTTCAGACCACTACACATATTGGTGCATTCATTGTGCAGTTCTCACTGCAGTATCAATACAGAATTCACCATGTATCAGCCGATGCATAGTATCAAAAATAGCAGGAATTGGGTTCAATTCACTGTGGAGTTCTAACTGCACAGTAACAGTTTCAGATTCAACTGTGCAATTTTAGTATTTGGGATGTTTCAGTGTAGTGTAAATTAGTTATTTAGCTATTTTAGCTATATGTATTATGTAGGTATGGTTGTTTTGGGTAGGTAGCTTACTTAGTTTAGTATTTTATTGTGTTAGAGTTAGTTTAGTATGATAAGTATTAGTTGGGTAGTTAGTATTTAAGGTGATTGGTTTCAGTTAGTTTTAGTTTAATGTTAGTTGGGTTTGTTTATGTTGAGTTAGCTAGTAGTGTTAGTAACTATATATATTAGTGTAGACACATATATATGTTAGTATGCTAGTAGCTAGTTAGCTACATATAAATATATATATTTGTATTAGTTGTCATTGTATTGTAGTAGTTAGTTATGAATATATGTAGTGTGGTATTTATGTAGTAGTTCGATATATTATATTCTTAGTTTATATAGTTAGTATTAGTTTGGTTTATATATATGTATTAGTTATATGTTAGAGTTTTGGGTTACCTCGGGACACCAACGTATTACGACGGTATTGGGCCGATACCCAAGGTATTGAGTTTGGGTATCGTGATAGATGTGATACGCATTGGTGCTAGGCCAAGGTAACCTATTTTATTTGTATTGATATAGTATTATAATTAATGACTTGTATATATATCCAAAATACTATTTTTCTACAATTAAACTTGTGTATCATAGGATACAGCTTTTTGAATACCTTTTAGTATCTTAGCTTAGCTAGTATAGCATAGCTTCATAGTGTGTCGACTAAGTGACTTAGTGTTAGACTCTTGCAACCTAGATTTTATCAGTTTGACCTAGAAATGGCGTATTGACCTAGAATTGTATCAACTTAATTTATTTTCATTCTTGAACCTTGTATTGATGCAACATACCATATATAGGTCTGTGTAACACCAGCTTGGGCATCGAGAGACACACCTTGCTCAGGACTTCAGGCGAGTATATTTTTCTGATAGTTTTTAATTCATAATATTGTATGTATGCATGTTCTAAAATTGTATACTTGATCCCGACATAGTGATTTCACGGATTGGTACTATATGGATCCCGTCAGGAGATGTTATCCCCTAACGTGTTCAGCGGGTACTCGTGTACATTATATCTCATCGTGTATATTGGATATTGATTATATTTTGTGTTCACACACTGCTCGTGTTCAGTACGCTTATTCGTGTATACCCACCGCTCATGTTCGGTGGTTATAATATTCATGTATACCCACTGCTCGTGTTTAGTAGTTATATTTTGTGTTCGTAGCGTGTCGTGATTGGATCCATCGGTATTAGTTGGGGGTGCGAGAGTAGGAATTGATTATGTGATCAAAGCCCCATTGTTACATCGTGTTCATTCTGGTTACATACCTCATTTGTTATCGTATTACCTGATCATGTTCACCCAATCCTATCATATAATGAACTTGTATTTTGAGGCACATTAGTTTAGATTGTAGTTACTTCATCATTTTATTGATATTCATATTGTTGTTCTATATTCTCGTATATTACCTGTATATCTATTGTTCATCATCAAATATTTAGTGATCTTGTAATTCATTTCTATATCTGTTTATATGCTCGATTATGCTATTGAAACTGCTTTCAGAGGTATGTACTTTGATCCAATCCTGACTGGATATATTTTTCTAGATGACTGGCTTATAGATCAGTGTCCCACATTCTATGGGCCACAGGACGGCGTACCTATAGAGGATTCTCCTATAGACCAGGAGGACTTAGTTACAGAGTCTGATGAGGTCTAGCTTATTTGTATTGGATTAATTTGGAATATTCTTTTGGGGATTCACAGTTTGTTTTATTATTTTATATTGTGGATTGTATCTTACTCTTTCCTTCGCTATTCCATTCGTACATTATTCTTTCTTAGTTTATTTTATGATTGAGATTAGATATACTTATGAGATACCATATTGCTCCTCCGTTTGGAGTTGAGATGATTGATAAGTACCATATTATATTGTTGAGATATTAGATAGTTAGAAATGACCCAGACAACGTTCTATTGTTGATGCTGCGGTATAGGCTGGGCGTAACCACGTACTCGTGTCTGAATATCTTGGTGCGGGTCGAGACACAGGTGAGGGTTTGGTTGAGTTTGTATTAGGTTTTGGACTGATTTTGTTTATGAGTAGACTATGTTCTGGTTTAATATGAGTTTGTGCTTTCTAATGCCAGTTCATACTCGACTTATATTTGTCCTATAAACAAAAAATAAAATACATAGTAAAATATAAAATCGAACAACAACTTGATGATGCCAAACCCTGAAATTTGAGAAGGCTTGAAGATGCCTTTTTCCTTGATGACAGTTGTCCAAAGATAAATAGAACTAAAAATCTAAATAACATTTGGGGGCTTAGATCCCGAACCCCCATGGGGGACGCTGCCCCCTTTACCCCTGTCCGCTGATCGGGTAGCGAAACCCCCTTGTATGAGGCTCCAGAGATATCCTAGGCGGTTCAAAGAAATATTCTGTTATAATACCGTCTTTGGCTCATTATTATTTCTTCACTACATATATCCATATCTAATCTTACTAATAGATTTTGCAAGTACATGTTAGATGAACAATGAAATATACATTGTCACGCCCCAGTCCCAAAAATATACGGGACCAGGCCACGTGGCAATAGCCAGTTGTCACATCTCCGAGCATATCCTAATTTAATGGATCCTAACGAAGCGTGCTACGCTGTCCTAAATACTAACATGTCCCATATCAATGAGCAACAGGTAAACTAATCTCATCCATAATATAAATAGCAAGAATGTACTAATAATAACTGCTGAAAGATAAACGCCAGTCTCAAAATATTATAGTATAACCAAGAATGTCTGGTAGGAACAAACCCACTACTATAACGAAATAAAAATACTGAAATGATAGATAAAAGAGTGTGACTAGGGCATCGGCTAGCTAGATAATGATGCGTCCAATCTTAGGCAGAAGGCCTACAAACTGATCACGGAAACTCTGACGATAACACCTCTAGCTCCTCAGCTGTAGCGTACCTCATCTCTTGTCCGGGTCCATACAATATGGGGTAATCTGCCTCGTCCAAATCTGGAAAGGTACCAGGTCCTCAGAGGGACGTAACAAGATACATAGAATTATGCCATATATAAATACTGAATAAAATAAAATAAAGGGTGTGCTAACCATCTAACTGAATGCAATATGAGGACAACTTTGGTAGTATGGGTAGGCACAGGCATAACATCCAACACCCCAAAGAGTGTGGCAGCAGTGCAGTATATCATCTATATCGCTTCGAAGAACGTAGCAGCAGTATAGTATATCGTCCATATCACTCCGAAGAACGTGGCAGCAATATAGTATATCGTCCATATAGCTCCGAAGAACGTGGCAGCAGTGTAAAGGGAGTCATTGGATCCGTGGCTCCTCTGGATACTACGGATTCTAATGTGTGTACCCCATACTCCTACTAGTGTCCTCCCCGCCTAATGTAGATACACAAGTCAAAAAATCGACGTGCATACCACGTATCTATATGCCAAGTCTCTACTAATACAAAAATCCTGAATCATGCACTAACCGTGATGCATGTTACACGCACCGAAAGCTAGTCGAGTATGCGAACTCGCATCCCAATATGAATTTGTCACAGTGAAACGTGCAAGAGTGTCAAGTCTTAAAAATATCAGAGTACCCTCCCAACGGGGTGAGTTTGCTAGTAACAAGGTCAAGTATACTACTCATCGACGCATCCGTCGACTGCACCCGAGTCAATCTCGGACGCACACAGTTGTATAAAAAAACAAAAAGATAACAATACATCATATGCATAATTTAAATTAAATAGTAAATATGGCAAGGTATCTTGCCTGGATCCTCGAGCTGTGAATGCTAATAACCTGTACCTGTAGTATCTCCTGGCTGGTCCAGTGACCCTAAACATATAATATAATATAGCAAAAATCTAACATCAAATATTTAAGCAATACATACACTAAACCACGATGCTGCTCTTAGATATGGATGCAAGTTCATGGCTGATCGACTACAGATTCGCGTGTGCACGTAGCTAAGATGCACGCGTGCCCTGTCCTCAGTCACCGTGTACCTCACGACAATAAATTACTAAGTTATGGTTTTATGAAACTACATTACGTCTTGTTCAATTACACGTTATTATTTCCCATGTTAAGTGTACTAGGTCTATGTCTACATTTTTAAGTAAAATACAAGTCCCTTATACAAGTCAAATAATTGGGATAATTATTATCTATTAATTTCTAACTAATCTAGTAATTTAAACAACCACACACACACATAGAGTTTAACATATGTTTGTTTGTCCTTTAAAAGATACGATGATACGACGACACGACGACACACCGATACAACTATACAACGAAACAGGAAAGATGAGACAAAATAAGGTTTACCTAATCGAGGCTGAACGTGGGGGTATGTGCTCGTTAACTGGCCGTCCTCCGACGAGTGGTGGCAGTCCGGCGTCGGCCGGCGAGTAAGGCAGCAGCGGTAGCGACAGCAAAAACAACTGCAATAGTCGCAGCAGCGGCTTGGCGGCTGGGGACGGTGGCCAGGGTCGTGGGAAAGGTAGTAGTCAGGGTGGCACAGGGTGGTTGGCGGTGGTCAGGCGACTGGGTGCAGTCGGGGTCGGGTTAGATGGAGTTGATGCTGGTGATAGGGATGGTGATGGTACTTTGATGATGGTAAGGGTGGAGGCGGTTGCAGGCGACTGGGGTGGTAGCCTGAGGTGGTGATCCGGTGGCTAGGGGTGGCGGCCTGAGGTGGTGATGGCGTTGGGTAGTCTGGACCTGGGAGGGAGCTCGGTTAGAGAAACGGGTTCGGCTAGGGTTTACTCGTTGGTGGTGATGAATTTGATTTTAGTGTAGGAAGGTGTATATTTATATAGGAGGAGAATTATGGGCAAACCTTGAGATTTGGGCCGACCAGGGCTCTTTGAAGTAGGGTTTGTCTACGTGAAGGGGTGTACAAGGGTTTAGTCAGGTTTCTTTTGGGGTGAGTTTGGCCTCTAATTAATTAAATTAAAAACCAATGCACACGACGTTCATTGCCAATTGAAAACACAAGGGATTAAATTTTTGGGTGGGACACAAGGGTCAGGTGGGTAGTCTGGAGTGTCTATGAGAGGTATATGAAATTTGTTTGCAGGTAACTACTAATGTAGTGCTCCAAACGTCGAAGCAACGGTAAGGTGTATTAAGACATATAAATGTTGTACATTAATAATAATTGCATCCAATTAATCCTAGTCCCTCAATCTAAATTAATTAAATCCTAAATTGGTCGAGGAGGTTTACAATCTACCCTCCTTAGAGTATTTTTTCCTCGAAATTAAAACTTACGTATGACAAGAACTATTAACTGAAATAAATTGCTACTACATACCTAGTCCTTCGAAGAGATGGGGATAGCATTGTCGAATATCCTCCTCACGTTCCCAGGTCGACTCGCTTGGTGTATGATGCCTCCATGTAATACGAACTAGGGGGATAGTCTGACCTCGTAATACCTTCTCACTTCTGTCCCGAATCTCAATAGGCTCCTCTTGGTATGATAAGCTCAGGCGACTGTGATCTCTGAATGGTCAAGCACATGACTCAGATCTGGCATGTACCTCTTTAGCTGAGATACATAGAAGATGTCATGCACTCCCTCCAAGGTCTATGGCAAGGCTAACCTGTAAGCGACCTCTTCGACGTGTTCTAACACATCGAATGGTCCGATGTACCTCGGACTCAGCTTTTCTTTGCATCCAAATCTGAAAGTCCCTCAAGTAGGTGAGATTTTTAGGAATACATGATCTCCAACCTGAAACTCTAGGGGTCATCGGTGTACATTTGCCCAATGCTTCTGTCTGTCCTGTGCTACTCGTAGGTGCCCTTGGATCTTGTTCACCTTCTCCACTGTACGAACAACCAACTCTGGCCCTAGAATCTGCCTCTCGCCTATATCGCTCGAACATACTGGGGAACGATACTTTCTTTCATATAACGCTTCATAGGGAGCCATCTGGATGCTCGCCTGATAGCTGTTATTATAGGAAAACTCGACCAAATACAAATGGTCCTCCCATGATCCTTCAAAATCAACCATGCAAGCTCTTAACATGTCCTCCAACGTCTGAATGGTGCGCTCGGACAGGCCATCTGTCTGCGGGTGATACGATATGCTGAACTTTAGACGGGTACCGAGACTCTCTTGCATAATTCGCCAAAAGTAAGATGTAAACCACGTATCCCTGTCAGACACGATACTAACTGGCACTCCATGCAGTCGTACAATCTTCCTCATGTATATATCTGCTAAGGCTTCTGTAGATTGCCCAACTCTTAAGGGTAAAAAGTGTGCGGACTTGGTGAGTCTATCCACGATTACCCTTACTGTGTTGTGACCACTAGGACTCCTCAGAAATCCCGTTACAAAGTCCATAGTGATATGCTCCTATTTTTATTCCGATATCGGGAGCGGTTGAAGTAATCCTGCAGATCTCTGATGCTCAGCCTTGACCTGCTGACACACCAGGCACTTCGCCACAAAGCGTGCTATCTCCCTCTTCATTTTATGCCACCAGTAGGACTTCCTTAAGTCTTCGTACATCTTTGTCCCTCCTAGATGAATATAGTACGTTGAACTGTGTGCTTCTGACATCAACTCCGGCCGTAGTTCTCCATTTGGAACATAGAGATGATCTCCATATCCCAAAGTCCAGTCGTCATGTATACGTAATCCGGTCTATATTTCGGCCTCTGTCCTCTGTCGAAGCCTCTGGAATCTAGCATCTGTCGGCAAAGCAGCCTTGATCCTCTCCATTAGTGTCGATTGCAACTGAAAACTCGACAAATGTCCGTGTACTCCAGGCATAATAAATTCTATACCCATCTGCTCTAGATCTCTCAACAGATGTTGCTGTGTAGTCAAAAAAGTGCCATAGGTCTTCTGCTCAACACGTCAGCTACTACGTTAGCCTTTCCCGGATGGTACTGTAGCTCAATCTCAAAGTCTGTCATCACCTCGAGCCAACGTCTCTGTCTCTGGTTAAGGTCCTTCCGGGTGTAGACGTACTTTAGGCTCTTATGATCAGTGAATATCTCCACTCTTTCTCCATATAGGTAGTGCCTTCAAAGCTTCAAAGCAAAGATCATTGCGGCAAGCTCCAAGTCGTGAGTGGGATAGTTCTTCTCATGGGTCCTTAACTGCCTAGAGGCATAGGCCACAATATTTCCATGCTGCATCAAGACACATCCTAATTCTTTCCCGGATGCATCGCTATAGATCATGAATCCTCCAGATCCAGAAGGTATAGTCAAGATAGGTGCCATAGTCAGATGCTTCTTCAGTTCATCGAATGCCTTCTAACACTCCTCTGTCCAAGTGAACTCCTGCTCCTTACGGGTTAAGCGGGTTATCGGTTCTGTGATCTTCGCGAAGTTCTTTATGAACCTTCGGTAATATCTGGCAAGTCCTAGGAAACTCCTCACCTTCGAGACATTGGTTGGGGTTGGCCATGTCTCTACTGATGAAATCTTTGCCGGATCTACTGAAATACCATCTCCTGAGATGACATATCCAAGAAAAGCGACACGATCTAGAAGAAACTCGTACTTGCTCAGCTTGGCATAAAGCATCTCTCTCCTCAACATCTCTAACACTAGTCTCAAGTGCTCTTTGTGCTCCTCATGGCTCTTTGAATACACCAAGATGTCATCAATAAAGACTACCACGAACAGGTCTAAGTATTAGTGGAATACTCTGTTCATCAAGTTCATAAATACAGCAGGTGCATTCATCAGTCCAAAAGGCATCACTAAGAACTTGTAGTGACCATAACGAGTCCTAAATATAGTCTTTTTAATGTCTTCTCTTTGCACCTTTACTTGATGATAACCAGATCTCAAGTCAATCTTTGTGAACACTACTCTTCTGTCAGTTGGTCGAACAAATCATCAATTCGCGGCAGGGGGTACTTGTTCTTGATAGTCAAAGCATTAACGACTCTGTAATCAATGCACATACATACTGTTCCATCATTCTTAGGTACAAACAACACTGGTGCTCCCTAGGGTGATGTACTAGGACAGATAAATCCCTTGCTCTGCAACTCCTCTATTTGTAACTTCAGCTCATCAAGCTCCTTCTTTGCCAATCGGTATACATTAGAAGATAGCGGTACTACTCCGGGTACTAGTTTAATAGTGAACTCCATGTCTCTATCTAGCGGTAAGTCTGGCAGTTCTTTAGGAAAGACATCCTCGAATTTTGCAACTATCGATGGGGGTACCATCTCCATAGCCATATAAGTTTCCACTGTCTGTCCTACTCCTTGCTCGACAGTCCCTCACATGTACTCGAACTCCGGTTAATCTGGTGGTCTAAAAGGGATGCTACCTTTCCGGCAGTCCAGTACGGCATTATATTGGCTTAACCAGTCCATATCTAGCACGATGTCAAAGAATGGCATGGGTAATACCAAGAATCACGCTCTTATCTCTCTACCACATACGACTACGGAGCACGTTCTGATAGTGCTGGTAACCGGCACGATATCTCCTCCGGTAAGAATCTTCCAACTCTTAGGTAAGGGAGAAGTCGCTACTTTATGCATTGCTATAAATCTACTAGATATAAAAGATAGAGTAGCGCCAGAATCAAATAATGCAGTCGCAGGTAATGATGCAACTAAAATGCTACCTGTGATGGCTTCCCCTTATGTTTCCTCCTCAGTAGCTGCTAGTACAAAGGCCTGTCCGTGCCTCTGTCCTCTGGTCTACTGTCGAACTCTATCAAACTGTGCCTTCTGTAGGGCCAGAGGTGGTCCCCTCTGAAATCCTCCGGGTGCTGGTGGACGCTGGCCTCCTGGTGGGGGTAGTATCCTCGGAACGGGTGTTGCTGTCCTCTGTCTGGTCTGTGGTGCTGCCTCTCTGCGCTGTGGGCAGTCTCGGACTTAGTGCTGGCTCGATCTACAAATCAGGCATGTCCTCAGTCTCTTTCGACAGTATTTCTCGAAATATCCTTTCTTACCACAGTGGTAGCAAGTCGAAAGCTCATTCTGCTGGTATGGTGTTGTTCTCTGCTGTGTCTGTATTCCGGGACGACGGATCGGCCCTTCTGCTCTGGGCTGGGCTCTGGCTGGGGTGGTCGTGCTGGAACGTCTTGCTCCTCTGCCGATGGCTTCCTGGATCCTCGCCTCTGCAAGTACCTCCTCATAATAAATCCTCGCCTGAGTGGTGGTATACCTCTGCAGCTCAAAAGTAAGGCCGTGATGAAATCTCTGGGCCTTCTCTAGGTCGTTGGGTATCAGGACGGCACCAAATTTGCTAAGTCTACTAAATACCGTGCCATAGGCGTCTACAGTCATATTCTCCTGCTCTAGATGTAGGAACTGGGAGTACAGGGCATTTCTAACCGTAGCTGGAAATTACTTCGTATTGAAGTACTCTAAGAACTGTTCCCAAGTCTGGTTCTCGCCTATACTGCGCTCAATGGAATCCCACCAGTGATGGACATTGCCTTTTAGTTGGGCCCTCACTGCGGTCATCCAAAGGTCTGGATGCAGTTGTGAAGCCTCTAGTAGCATCTCCATATTGGCGACCCAATAGGAGATCTGCTCTACAGTCTTATTACCTAAAAAATTATCTGGTCCAGTCTGTCGGTATCTGGTCCAATCTGTCGGAACTATCTTACAGTGCCACCTGTCTGAGCTGGTGGAGGTGCTGGTACTGGTGCTGGTGCTGTGACAGGTGTCCTCTCTAGTACTACCATCAAATTCTGTCTTAATATCTCTGTCTGATGCCACTGTGCCTGCATCATAGCCTGAAAGAACTGTAGCATCTGTGGCTGTCCATCTGATTGTGGCATCTGAGGTAGATAAGGCGAAGGTGGTGGTAATAGAACCTCTGGCTGTGCAGTAGGTGTCTCCTCTGATGTCGGCCTCTCAGTCTATGGCATCGGAGTAGCCCCTAAAGTCTGGCCCTTAAAATGCTGCGTGGGGATCGTTTGGGAAGTCTGTCCCTCGTGCTGCTGTGTAGGATCGTCCTGAGAGGTCTCGTGCCACTGTATCAGCGGGGCCTGTAATGGTGGTTACCCTCCAGGTAGTCCTTGGGGTACCTCCTCTCTTTGGGTGGTGTCGTCTGGCACCACGGTACTGGGTGCTCCTCGTCCACTGTGCAAGTTCATCTTGCTGCAAGAGATAGGACTTCATTAAAAGAGTACAGAATTAAGCAAACATGATGCAGATATTTGGAAGTAATACGAAGAAAGTTCAAAGACGTAATCAAAGTGGATGAGACATAGTAATTTCTATCCTATTGCAGGCTCGCTGGGCATGTTACCATACCACACGCAAAAACATAACCTGCATAGGCCACCACTAAAACTATGTCACGCCCTAATCCTAAAAATACACGGGACCAGGCCACCTGGCAATAGCCAGCTGTAACATCTCCGAGGATATCCCAATTTAATAGATCCTAACGAAGAGTGCTACGCTATCGTAAATACTAATATGTCCCATATCAATGAGCAACAGGTAAACTAATCTCATCCATAATATAAACAGCAAGAATGTACTAATAATAACTGCTGGAAGATAAACGCCAGTCTCAAAATATTATAGTATAACCAAGAAAGTCTGGTAGGAACAAACCCACTACTATAACGAAATAAAAATACTGAAATGATAGATAAAAGAGTGTGACTAGGGCATCGGCTAGCTAGATAATGATGCATCCAATCTTTGGCAGAAGGCCTACAAATTGATCACGAAAATTCTGACGGTAACACCTCTAGCTCCTCAGCTGTAGCGTACCTCATCTCTTGTCCGGGTCCATACAATGTGGGGTAATCTGCCTCGTCTAAATCTAGAAAGGTACCAGGTCCTCAGAGGGATGTAACAAGATACATAGAAGTATGCCATATATAAATACTGAATAAAATAAAATAAAGGGTGTGCTAACCATCTAACTGAATGCAATGTGAGGACAACTTTGGTAGTATGGGTAGGCACAGGCATAACATCCAACACCCCAAAGAGCGTGGCAGCAGTGCAGTATATCGTCTATATCGCTCCGAAGAACGTGGCAGCAGTATAGTATATCGTCCATATCACTCCGAAGAACGTGGCAGCAGTATAGTATATCGTCCATATCACTCCGAAGAACATGGCAGCAGTGTAAAGGGAGTCATTAGATCCGTGGCTCCTCTATATACTATGAATTCCAATGTGTGTACCCTATATGGCTACTAGTGTCCTCCCCGCTCAATATAGATACACAAGTCGAATACTCGACGTGCATACCACGTATCTATATGCCAAGTCTCTACTAATACAAAAATCCTGAATTATGCACTAACCGTGATGCATGTCACACGCACCGATAGCTAGTCGAGTACACGAACCCGCATCCCAATATGAATTTGTCACAGTAAAACGTGTAAGAGTATCAGGTCTTGGAAGATATCAGAGTATCCTCCCAACGGGGTGAGTCTGTTAGTAACTAGGTTAAGTATACTACTCATCGACGCATCCGTCAACTGAACCCGAGTCAATCTCGGACGCACACAGTTGTATAAAGAAAATAACAAGATAACAATACAACATATGTATAATTTAAATTAAACAATAAATATGGCAAGGTATCTTGCATGGATCCTCAAGCTGTGAATGTCAGTAGCCTGCTCCTGCAGTGTCTCCTGGCTGGTCCAGTGACCCTAGACATATAATATAATATAGCAAAAATCTAACATCAAACATTTAAGCAATACATACACTAAACCACGATGCTGCTCTTAGGTATGGACGCAAGTTCACGGCTGATCGACTACAGAGTCGCGTGTGCACGTAGCTAAGATGCAAGCATGCCCTGTCCTCAGTCACCGTGTACCTCATGACAATAAATTACTAAGTTATGGTTTTACGAAACTACATTATGTCTTGTTCAATTACACGTCATTATTTCCCATGTTAAGTGTACTAGGTCTATGTCTACATTTTTAGGTGAAATACAAGTCCCTTATACAAGTCATATGATTGGGATAACTATTATCTATTAATTTCTAACTAATCTAGTAATTTAAATACCACACACACACATAGAGTTTAACATATTTTAGTTTGTCCTTTAAAAGATACCATGACACGACGACACGACGACACACCGATACAACTATACAAAAAACTAGAAGGAAGAGGCAAAACGATGTTTACCTAATCGAGGCTGAACATGGGGGTTTGTGCTTGTTAACTGGCCGTCCTCCGGCGAGTGGTGGCACTCCGGCGTCGGCTGGCGAGCAAGGCATTACCGGCAGCGGCAACAACAACAACTGCAGTAGTCGCAGCAGTGGCTTGGCGGCTGGGGACGGTGGCCAGGGTCATGGGGAAGATAGTGGTCAGGGTGGCACAGGGTGGCTGGCGGTGGTCAGGCGACTGGGGCAGTCGCGGTCGGGTTTGATGGAGTTGATGCTGGTGATGGGGATGGTGATGGTACATTGATGATGGTGAGGATGGAGGCGGTTGCAGGCGACTGGGGTGGTGGTCCGGCGTTGGTGGGTGGCTGCCTGAGGTGGTGATATGGTGGCTAGGGGGTGGCGGCCTGAGGTGGTGATGGCATTGGGTAGTCGGGACCAGGGAGGGAGCTCGGTTAGAGGAAGGGGTTCGGCTAGGGTGTACTCGTTGGTGGTGATGAATTTCATTTTAAGGTTTTTAGTTTAGGAAGGTGTATATTTATATAGGAGAAGAATTATGGGCTAACCTTGAGATTTGGGCCGACCAGGGATCTTTGAAGTAGGGCTTGTCTACATGAAGGGGTGTACATGGGTTTAGTCAGGTTTCTTTTCGGGTAAGTTTGGCCTCTAATTAATTAAATTAAAAACTAATGCACACGGCGTTCATTGCCAATTGAAAAGATAAGGGATTAAATTTTTGGGTGGGACACAAGGGTCAGGTGGGTAGTCTTGTGTGTCTATGAGAGGTATATGAAATTTGTTTGCAGGTAACTACTAATGTAGCGCTCCAAACGTCGAAGCAACGGTAAGGTCTATTAAGACATATAAATGTTGTACATTAATAATAATTGCAACCAATTAACCCTAGTCCGTCAATCTAAATTAATTAAATCCTAAATTGGTCGAGGGGGTTTACATACATATTAAAAAATATTATGAAATTAAGTTTAAGTAGATGTTACTATAGTGATTGTATGATTATCATAAAGCTAAACTTAAATGATTAGTTATATTCAAAAACTTAACTTAAATATTGGGCTAACATTTTTTGCATTATACCAAGTTCTATGCAGGCTAAACTTATGAGCGTTGATAATTAGACTAAATAAGTACAGTGTTGGCCCATCCGGTCTCAGTCATCTTGATTTTGTTAATTTACTAAGCCATGTATCGATATATCCAAATCTGAAGACTCAACCTTGCTGCTAAATACTGATTATGCTGCATTATTATAATATAATTTTTTTTTACTTTAATTGAGTATTAGACTTGTGGACATCGAGTCAAACTGGCATTACCTAATGTCCACTCAAACAAACCCTCGAACCTACCCACCAAATCAGCCTACATTCAAACCCAAACCTTACTAGAATAGGAAACCAAAGTCGGGTCAAATTTATGCCGAACTCGGACCAAACTCGGTCACCTATATAGTATAAAATTAACCCGTTATTACACCCCTGAATTCCTGGTCAAATGTTAAAAAATTTAAATTAAAATATACCCTAACTCTGGCCAAATTATGTTTGCTTATACCCTGTAAATATGATTGAAATTCTGTCACGACCCGCACCCAAAAATTCGGGCACGAGTGCGTGGGTACGTCCAGCCTACGCCGCAGAGTCGACGGTAGTACGCTGTCTAGGTCAAATCCAGATTTACTAAACTGGCTCATTCACAATTAACATAGGCAAGATAATAATGAGAACAGAAACTTAAGATTGCAACTGAAATAAATACGATAACAGATTCAAATGTTTTAGTACAAAAATTTAGAATAAAATCGGGGACAAACCCGATTAATAAGATAAGAAACATAAATAAAAGATAGCTACTGCTAGCTATTCAGCAGCAGGGGTCTCCTGGGTGGGATCTGACTCCTCATAAGTATCATCTGTACCCTCATAGGGACCATAATAAGTAGGGACAAGGTCCTCATCATCGCCTAAATTAACAGATCCAGTCAGGAAAGGAGCAAAGTACACAGTGCACAACAAGATTAAACTAAATATTTATGATAATTAAATTGAATATCATGTTGAGAAACTGCATAACAGAACATCATTATCTCAGAGTTAAAGCTGTAAACAGGAATATAAGAAGGCAGAAATAAATGAGACAGGAAATAAAACTACAACAGTCAGCAAGATATATAACAAGACCAGAAACTATCTGTGTGAACTTGTGTTTGTTTTTAGAATACATAGTTGGCATGTAGGGGTTTATAAGGCTAATCCGGCCATCATTAACGGCTATTAAATAGGGGAAATCGAGATTCGGCTGAGGTATAGTTGTGTACCAACAGCTATTAAACATGGCAGGGGAAAGGGTAAACTACATGCCTTCTAGTATTCTCCCACCCGACATGAAAATAAGACATGAACTCCAATATTCAAGACATGAAATCCAGCATTTCTAACACTAGGTGTAATCATCAAGGGTACTAGTAAAGCAGGGAATTAATTATCACAATATAAAGATTTAACTTGAAGTGCAGGTACTTGCCTGGTGTTTGGATCTGATTAATTGGTTCTTGGGGAAATTTTCAGAGATGAGTCCAAAAGTTGAAATAGATATTACCATCACGCTCAGAAGATGTCAAATAGCTAAAAATGCCTGTCCTTGGGTCCAATTTGGAGACAAGGGCAAAAACGACAGTTTCGGGTCAAAACGGGGTCCGCCGGTGGGCCCGCTTTGCACCGAAAAATGTGTCTGGGTCAATGGTCTCCAAATTCACCAAACTTAGTGTCAACAGGTCAGGAACGCTGATACGAACCCAACGAAACTTCCAGATTTGGATTCCGATGAGCCGAACACAAAATCGCCCGTCGAGCGGGACCTGTGGGGCCCACGACACGCGATTTCGTCAACGTTCTCAGAATCGAACCAAACTTGACCCACAGGACCAGCGTATCGCTACGAGTCCGATGGCGCAAGTTTTGTCTCGATCTGACGGGTGTACAAGAAGTTAGGACAAATTGCAGAAAAGTCGTATACGGGGCGATGTCCACGGATACGCGTTGATTCCGGTGTGCACGTACATCCGAATCAGCTTCCGTGAAATCTCACACGTCCGTATCGACGACGCGCACGTATCTGTGAAGATCGCACGCGATTAAGTCGTCCCGTTTGGCGGGGCGCACTCAGTTCCGGGGTGAAACAGGGTCTGGTTTTTCCTGTTTTTGGATCGCGGTGTACGATCACCACAGGACGCGATGCCCCGAACGGTTTGTCCGGGCACCGAGAGGGTCATACAGGCTTCACAACACAATTTGCGGAATTAAAAACGGAGCTACGAACGAAAAGTTACACGCACCTGAAGGGGACCTAAAAATCAGGGTCGAGTCGTGTCCGACTCGTGTCGGACACGGGAAGGAGAATTAGGGCTAGGGTTAGGGTTTGGGAAGCTATGGCGGTGGCCGGTGGTCGGCACGGCGGCGGGGAGGCCGAGGGTGGCTGGGGGTGCTGCGGCGGAGGGCGGCGCAGCGTTTGGGCGGAGGCGGCGGCGCGGGGGCGGCCCAGGGCGGCGCTGCGGCTGCTGTCGACGGGGAAGAAGAGGGGGAGGCGGCTGGAGGCGACGGCGACGGCGGTGGCAGGGTGGCTGGGCAGCGGCGAGGTGGTCGACGAGGAGAGGGACGGCGACGACGCTCGGCTAGGGTTAGGGTGAGGTAGCTGTAGGAGGAAGAAGAAGAGAGGGGGGGGAGTTTAAGTAGGCGGAGGAGGCCGGGGGTCAGCCGGGAAGGGCGGAGGGTGAGGGGGACGTGGCACGGTGGACGCGGAACAGCGCGGGTCAGGCGGGGGAGAGGGGAGAAGGGGAACGGGTAACGGGCGGTGGGTCGGGTTCGGGTGGAAAATAATAATAATAATAATAATAATAATAATAATAATAATAATAATTAATTAATTAAATAAATAAATAGTTTTTAGGCATTTAAAAAATAGGTCTGAGGCCCAGAAAAATCCAAAAAAATTATCCTAAGTCCAGTTTTTCATTTTACACCAAAAAATATTATTTCCATGATATTTTAATATTATTTATTGACAATTAAAAATCATTTGATAATTAAGAACCTTCATTTTAATTACAGAAAATTTCCAGAAAATTCCAGAAAATTCCAGAAAATTGAAAAAATCCAAGTTTTAATAATTTTAAAAATTCAGGGGGTTTACAACCTACCCAACTTACAAAAATTTCGTCCTCAAAATTTAAGAATAACAAGGCCCGAAAGGAAAGGCCGAGAATTAAAATATACCTCAGGGTTCAAAAAGATAGGGGTATCGCTCTCTAATCTCGTCTTCTCGCTCCCAGGTGGATTCGCCGGGAGAATGGTGCTTTCAAGCTACGCGAACCAGGGAAATGACCTGGTTCCGTAGAACTTTCTTCGATCGATCCAGTATCTCCACGGGTTGCTCTTGGTAAGTCAGACTTGGGCCTACTTCGAGCTCTGAGTGATCCAAAATATGGCTGGGGTCTGACACGTACTTTCTCAGCTGCGACACGTGGAAGACGTTATGGACTCCATCCAGAGAGGGTGGCAATGCCAGTCGGTATGCCACTTCTCCAATTTTCTCCTGAATGCCAAAAGGTCCAATAAATCTTGGGCTGAGTTTTCTACTCCTTCCGAACCTAATGGTGCCACGTGTCGGGGAAATCTTCAAGAATACCAGTTCTCCAACCTTTAACAAAGTCATAATCAAGTCTTAGTTCCATAATCAAAATGTTTAAATTGACTTGAATTTTATAAATTTAATTACCTCAAATTCCAAGGGCCTTCGGTGGCTATTTGCCCAATGTCGTTGCCTGTCTTGAGCCACTCGAAGTCTATCCCTTATTTGTTTTACCTTCTCAGTTGAATCGATCACCATCTCTGGACCCAGCAGGGCTCTTTCTCCAACGTCGTCCCATGATAGCGGGGTACGACATCTTCGTCCATACAGAGCTTCAAATGGAGTCATCTCAATGCTTGCTTGGTAACTGTTATTATAAGAGAACTCCACAAGATGTAGATAGTCTTCCCAGGATCCTCCAAAATCTAGAACACATGTACGGAGCATATCTTCAAGTGTCTGGATTGTACGTTCCGATTGTCCATTGGTTTGGGGATGATAAGCTGTGCTGAATTTGAGTTGAGTCCCCAAACTGGCTTGTAAGCTCTTCCAGAAGTGAGAGGTGAATCTTGAATCTCGGTCGAAGACAATACTTACTGGAACTCCATGCAGCCTGACAATGTGTCTAATATATAAATCTGCCAGCTTCTCTGTAGATAGGCCCACTTTGAAAGGTAGAAAATATGCAGACTTGGTCAGTCTATCTACTATCACCCAAATTGTATCCTTTCCACTAGGTGTCCTTGGAAGTCTAGAAACAAAATCCATTGTGATATGTTCCCACTTCCACTCTGGAATGGGTAGGGGTTGAAGCAATCCTCCAGGTCTTTGTCTTTCTGCCTTGACTTGCTGGCACACTAAACAACGAGATACGAACCTGGCTACTTCTCTTTTCATGCCATGCCACCAAACATGTGTCCTCAGGTCCTTGTACATCTTGTTGGCTCCTGGATGTATAGAGTATTGCGATCTGTGCGCCTCTTGCATAATTTCTTCCCTTATGTCTCCTTGAGGTACACATAATCTATCGCCATGCCTCAGTGATCCATTGTCATGAATTCTGAAACCTTCTACTAATCCAGCTTGCACTTGACCTTGAAGGCTCCGCAGGCCTTTGTCTTGAAACTGAGTTTCCTTGATCTTGTCTATTAAAGTAGACTGAATCTGCAAGTTCATCATTTGGCCTTCTTTTCCTGGGAAAATTACTTCAATACCTAAACTTTCCAAGTCCTCGAGCAAGTGTCGGTCCATAGTCAAGTACATCGCCATAGGATATCTGCTTAGAGCATCAGCAACTACATTGGCCTTCCCAGGATGATATTGAAGGGTGATATCAAAGTCTTTCATTAGTTCCAGCCACCTTCTTTGCCTCATGTTCAGCTCTTTCTGAGTGAAGATATATTTTAGACTTTTATGGTCCGTAAATATTTCCACCCTTTCTCCATAAAGATAATGCTTCCATAGCTTAAGAGCAAAAATGACAGCTGCCAATTCTAAATCATGAGTTGGATAGTTCTTTTCATGAGGTCGAAGCTGTCTAGAGGCATATGCTATTACTTTCTTGTTCTGCTCCAAAACACAACCTAGACCTTTTCCGGAAGCATCACTATAAATAGCGAAACCTCCGGTTCCAGAAGGTAAGGTCAGAATAGGGGCAGTAGTCAGCCTTTTCTTCAATTCCTCCAAATTATGCTGACATTCATCAGTCCAGGTGAACTCTTCATCCTTCCTTGTTAATTTTGTCATGGGCTCCGCAATTCTTGCAAAGTCCTTCACAAATTTCCGATAGTAGCTAGCTAGTCCCAGGAAACTTCTAATCTCAGCTACAGAGTCTGGAGTGGGCCAGGATTCTACTGCCGCTATCTTCTTAGGATCTAATGCTATTTTATCTCCAGTCATAACATGTCCCAAGAATTCTACTTTGTCTAGGAAGAAAGCACATTTAGATAATTTCCCATAAAGTTTTTCCTTCCTCAAAGTCTCCAATGCTAACCTCAAATGTTCTTCATGTTCTTCGGGGGTCTTAGAGTAGATCAAAATATCATCAATAAAGACCACTACAAATTTGTCTAGATATTGCTGAAAGACTCTGTTCATCAAGTTCATAAAAACTGCTGGTGCATTCGTCAACCCGAACAGCATTACTAAGAATTCGTAGTGTCCGTTCCGGGTATTGAAAGTAGTTTTAGGGATGTCTTCCTTTCTCACCCTTACTTGGTGGTAACCAGACCTCAAATCCATCTTTGAAAATACCCGAGCTCCACTCAACTGATCAAATAGGTCATCTATCCTGGGCAGGGGATACTTATTCTTAATTATTAAGGCATTCAAGGCCCTATAGTCAATACACATTCGGGATATTCCGTCCTTCTTGGGCACAAATAATACTGGAGCTCCCCAGGGTGAGACACTAGACCTAATGAAGCATTTGTCTTCTAGTTCTTTGATTTGCTCATTTAGTTCTATTATCTCCTTCTTGTTGATTCTGTAGGGATTTTGAGATACTGGTGCGGCTCCCGGCACTAAGTCAATAGAGAATTCAACTTCTCGGTCTGGGGGTAAGCCTGGGAGATCCTCAGGGAAGACATCAAGGTATTCATAGATGATAGGTAGTGGCAATTCTTGTGTTACTAGGGCTCCACAAATTTTGTTATTACCCATTTCTCTAGAACCTCTAGCAAATTCAAATTCTGGCTTGTCAGGGGGCCTGAAGATTATACTACCTCTGTGGCAGTCTATAGTGGCATGATGTTGACTCAACCAATCCATACCCATTATAATATCAAAACTGGGAACTGGCATTACGAGTAGCCTAGCATACAGTTCTCTTCCACATAATGTAATAGGACAATTCTTACAGGCATCACTAACCGGGATAATTCCTCCACCGGTAATAATCTTATAACAATTCCTAAGGGGTTTAGTGATTAAGCTATGCTTCATAAGGAAATCTACTGAAATGAATGAATGTGAAGCTCCAGAGTCAAATAAAGTAATAGCTGGTATTGAATTTATAAGCACAGAACCTGTGATCACGTCTGCTGTGGCTTCAACTTCTTCCAGAGTCATTGCATAAGCACGGCCTTGCTGCGGTGCACCCCTCTGTTGCTGCTGTTGGTGCTGAGCAAAGCGTTGTTGTTGTGTTGGAAGCGGGGGTCCCCTCTGCTGTGCTGCTGGGGGCCTGGCCTGGACTGGAGCCTTGGGTGCAGCGGTGCGTCCTTGAGCAGCTGGACAGTCCCTCATTTGATGCGCTACTGAGCCGCAGTAGAGGCAGGCACCTAGCCTCTTCCTGCAGACTTGCCAAGTATGACCTGGTTTTTGGCAAAAGTTACAAGCAGCAGCTTGTTGGTTCTGTCCTTGAGACTGGTGTTGGGGTGCTGGAGCTCGAGGGAGAGGACACTGAGTTTGCTGCGGGGCCCTCTGCTGTTGTTGTTGTTGAAATAGACGTTTGTTGGGTCCCGCATTTCCGGTATCTCTCTCCCATTTCAGTTTATGCCCCATATCTCTCTCAACGCCTTGTGCCACGCTCAGGATTTCCTTATAAGTGTGAGCTCGACTGGTGGTGACAGCAAGGCGAATATCCGGAGATAGCCCCTTCTTGAATCTACGGGCTCTGTCCTCCGGGGTACGAACTATGTACTCCGCAAAGTGGCTCAACCTGCTAAATTCAGCAGTATACTCATCAACAGACAGGTTACCTTGTTCCAGTCTCTCGAATTGGCTTTCGAGAGCTTCACGAGCAACTTCGGGGTAGAATTTCTCCTTGAATAGCCTTTTGAAGTCCTCCCAGGTGAGGTCAGGAGCAGATAGTTGGGGTTCATCTCTGAACCAGGTTCGAGCAATGTCGAACAGTTGCAGGCTTGCGGACTCCACTTTGAGATCATCAGGAACCCGAGCAGTCTTCAGGAGTCTCTCGACATTCTCTATCCACTCATCGGCATAGAGAATGCCCTCAGTTCCGTAGATTTCCAGGGATCTAAGGTTCTTGAAGTCTTTGGCACTCCCTGGCCTCTTGAGTGGCGACTCCTGGGACCTAAGAGCTTCTGAGAGGCTGGTCCGCAGAAGTGCAGTCTGTTCTTTCTGGGATTCCACCAGTCCCTGGAACACTCTAAGTAGTTGTGCCCCATCCAGAGTAACTGCCAGAACAGATGGAGGCGTCGGGAGTACAAGAGTCTCGGGCACACTCTGCTCAACTGGTTCTGATGTGCCTCCTACTGTGTTCCTTGTCTGGACCATTCTGAAAGATTAAGGGATAGGGAAGATCAGAATAGAATACTTGGAATCAAAGGCGATAGGAAAATTGAGCAGAAATGATATCAAGATTTGAAATAAGGACCCTATACTGTGAATGAGCTTTTCCTAGAATCCTCAATCTTATTCCATACCCTGTCCTAGGGTATTACCCTATTTAAGGATAGGACCTGCATGGGCCACCATAAAAACGTGTCACGACCCGCACCCGGAAATTCGGGCACGAGTGCGTGGGTACGTCCAGCCTACGCCGCAGAGTCGGCGGTAGTACGCTGTCTAGGTCAAATCCAGATTTACTAAACTGGCTCATTCATAATTAACATAGGCAAGATAATAATGATAACAGAAACTTAAGATTGCAACTGAAATAAATACAACAGATTCAAATGTTTTAGTACAGAAATTCAGAATAAAATCGGGGACAAACCCGATTAATAAGATAAGAAACATAAATAAAAGATAGCTACTGCTAGCTATTCAGCAGCAGGGGTCTCCTGGGTGGGATATGACTCCTCATAAGTATCATCTGTACCCTCATAGGGACCATAATAAGTAGGGGCAAGGTCCTCATCATCGCCTACATCAACAGATCCAGTCAGGAAAGGAGCAAAGTACACAGTGCACAACAAGATTAAACTAAATATTTATGACAATTAAATTGAATATCATATTGAGAAACTGCATAACAGAACATTATTATCTCAGAGTTAAAGCTGTAAACAGGAATATGAGAAGGCAGAAATAAATGAGACAGGAAATGAAACTACAACAGTCAGCAAGATATATAACAAGACCAGAAACTATCTGTGTGAACTTGTGTTTGTTTTTAGAATACATAGTTGGCATGTAGGGGTTTATAAGGCTAATCCGGCCGTCATAAATGGCTATTAAACAGGGAAAATCGAGATCCGGCTGAGGTACAGTCGCGTACCAACAACTATTAAACATGGCAGGGGAAAGGGTAAACTACATGCCTTCTAGTATTCTCCCACCCACATGAAAATAAGACATGAACTCCAATATTCAAGACATGAAATCCAGTATTTCTAACACTAGGTGTAATCATCAAGGGTACTAGTAAAGCCGATAATTAATTATCATAATATAAAGATTTAACTTGAAGTGCAGGTACTTGCCTGTTGTTTGGATCTGATTAATTGGTTCTTGGGGAAATTTTTAAAGATGAGTCCAAAAGCTAAAATAGACATTACCATCACACTCAGAAGATGTCAAATAGCTAAAAATGCCTGTCCTTGGGTCCAATTTGGAGACAAGGGCAAAAACGACAGTTTCGGGTCAAAACGGGCTCCGCCGGTGGGCCCCCTTTGCACCAAAAAACGTGTCCGGGTCAATGGTCTCCAAATTTACCAAACTTAGTGTCAACAGGTCAGGAACGCTGATACGAACCCAACGGAACTTCCAGATTTGGATTCCGATGAGCCGAACACAAAATCGCCCGTCGAGCGGGGCCTGTGGGGCCCAGGACACGCGATTTCGTCAACGTTCTCAGAATCGAACCAAACTTGACCCACAGGACCAGCGTATCGCTACGAGTCCGATGGCGCAAGTTTTGTCTCGATCTGACGAGTGTACAAGAAGTTAGGGCAAATTACAGAAAAGTCGGATATGGGGCGATGTCCACGGATACGCGTTGATTCCGGTGTGCACGCAGACCCGAATCAGCTTTCGCAAAATCTCACACGTCCGTATCGACGACGCGCATGTATCTGTGAAGACCGTACGCGACCAAGTCATCCCGTATGGCGGGGCGCACTCAGTACCGGGGTGAAACAGGGTCTGGTTTTTCCTGTTTTTGGATCGTGGTGTGCGATCACCACAGGACGCGATGCCCCGAACGGTTTGTCCGGGTACCGAGAGGGTCATACAGGCTTCACAACGCAATTTACGGAATTGAAAACGGAGCTACGAACGAAAAGTTACACGCACCTGTAGGGGACCCGAAAATCAGGGTCGAGTCGTGTCCGACTCGTGTCGGACACGGGAAGGAGAATTAGGGCTAGGGTTAGGGTTAGGGTTTGGGAAGCTGTGGCGGTGGCCGATGGTCGGCACAGCATTCGGGCGGAGGCGGCAGCGCGGGGGCGGCCCAGGGCGGCGCTGCGGCTGCTGTCGACGGGGAAGAAGAGGGGGAGGCGGCTGGAGGCGACGGCGACGGCGGTGGCAGGGTGGCTGGGCAGCGGCGAGGCGGTCGGCGAGGAGAGGGACGGCGGCGGCGCTCGGCTAGGGTTAGGGTGAGGTGGCTGGAAGAGGAAGAAGAAGAGGGGGGGGAGTTTAAGTAGGCGGAGGAGGCCGGGGGTCAGCCGGGAAGGGTGGAGGGTGAGGGGGACGTGGCGCGGTGGACGCGGAGCAGCGCGGGTCAAGCGGGGGAGAGGGGAGAAGGGGACGGGTAACGGGCGGCGGGTTGGGTTCGGGTGGAAAATAATAATAATAATAATAATAATAATTATTATTAATTAATTAAATAAATAAATAGTTTTTAGGCATTTAAAAAATAGGTCTGAGGCCCAGAAAAATCCAGAAAAATTACCCTAAGTCCATTTTTTTATTTTACACCAAAAAATATTATTTCCATGATATTTTAATATTATTTATTGATAATTAAAAATCATTTGATAATTAAGAACCTTGATTTTAATTACAGAAAATTCCCAGAAAATTCCAGAAAATTGGAAAAAATCCAAGTTTTAATAATTTTGAAAATTCAGAGGGTTTACAAATTCCCACATTTTAAATCATCCAAATCACTCAACTTTCCTATCTCCAAGAGCAACTCCCTAGCCTTCTAAGTGTCGAGTGCGGTCTCGGCCTAGAAGTCTACAAAAGTTGTAAAGATCTTGTTTCAACTAGTTCACTCTCTCTCTCTCTCTCTCTCTCTCTCTCTCTTGATGTGAAGTTACGAGAATTTGGATTAAATCTCGTAGTTGTAAAGCCTTCAGATCAAAACTTATGATTCACTATTGGTGATTATAGTGGATAAATTTTGAGCGAGAGTTCTTAGGACTGGACTAGTCCTCTCAGAGGGAAACCAGTATACATTGCTGTATTTTCGTTTGCTTTCTCTTAGTCTTACTACTTTATATTACTGTCTTGCATATACACTGTTAGTTGCCAGCTACCTTCACTCTACTTAATTTTTATTTAGATAGATTATTCCGCTACACTCTATTCACCCACCTCTAGAGTTGTCCTGCGGTTCTTCAATTGGTATCAAAGATAGTTCTCTTGATATTGACTTAGCATCCTGAGAGACTTGTGGCAACTGTTAGATCTATGCACACCACCAATGGTGAAGGCCAGTCCATAAATAGGCCGCCCCTATTTGATGGTACTAACTACACGTACAAGAAGACACGTATAAACTTTTACTTAAAGTCACTTGATTTTGACCTTTGGGCAATCATAGTAGAATGGTATAAGAAGCCACAAAAATAGTCATAGATGGCAACTTTATAGAAAAACCTCATAATAAGTACACAGATACTAAACAAAAATAGGTTAGTCTTAATGCTAAAGCTATTAACGCTCTATTCTGTGCTGTAGACAAACATAATTCAATAGGGGATCCACTTATGGCACTTTGCACGAAGTTTGGAAACTTATTGAGGTCACTCATGAAGGAACCTCACAAGTAAAGGAATCAAAAATAAGTCGACTGATACAAGAATTTGAAGCATTAAAGATGAAGCAAAATTAGACGATCACTCAAATGTTCACAAGATTCTTTGATATCGTCAACCCTCTATCCTCTTTTGGTAAGGAGTACAATACTGATGAGAAGATTCGCAAAGTACTCAGAGGACTTACCAAGAATTGGAATCCCAAGACCACTACAATCATAGACAAAAATAATCTTACTACGATGAGTCACGAGATGATCATGGGCAAGCTGATGCCTCGCGAGATGGATCTCAAGGAATTTGGAGATCCCACGCCAAAGAAAAATATGATTGCTATCAAGGCACATTACAAGACGGTCACCAAATACGGCTCCGACGACGATGAATCTCAAGATGAAAAAGTTGCCCTAATGTCATGACCCGCACCCTATGTTGGGATGCAAGTCAAGAACAACACCCAACCTACGCCGTAAAATCGGTGGTAGAATGCTGTCATGGTCAACTATACTATCTAAATATCTCATATCAAGTTATAAAATCTGCCAACTATATCTCACACAAAACTCATTCACAAATCTAAAGTACGAGAAGATATGAAGGAATTCTAACATAACTATCCATTCAATATATAAAAATACCAATAGAAACAATAATAAAAAACTCAAATATAAGCTGGAATCAAATTCGGTACCAAAATGCTCAAAAATTAACTATGAAAACTAGTGATCCAGATAAACCTTCCGATAATCACTCCAGAACTAGTGGCTCCAAGTCTGCACCATCTATAAGTCGAAGTCTATAGTATATCGGACACCAATCTCTCGGATACTTTAAAAAATATTTTTTAGTCAGGAATGGTTCGAAGTATATCTCTAACAAAAGTTCTAATCAATGATATAAACTATGTAGCAGTAAATATATGTGAATATACAAGATGCGATATACATGTACAAGAGATACGCAATAAAGACAATATTGGAAATAAATACAAGAATGAACAATATGGCAATGAACAAGAATACTAATGACTAAGTTAGTGAGTACTAGCTTTAACATGTGGTCGGCTTGGGAACTTGCACAGGAATAAATGGCCTGGTTAATCATACGTGCGGTGTATGATCAAAACTCACAAGGAACAAGACTTGTACAAGGAGGGTATAATCACATATCTACACTACATGCTCCCCAACCCCAACTGGTATAGTGGATCCAACCATGGTATACTATGGCACGGGATTCCACAAGAAGATAATGACTTTTCCAGAGAATCAGTGTCTGTATATGCACAAGATAATCAAAGAAATAAGACTTGCACAAGATACGCCATATACAAGGAATAACATAGCATGACGAGATCCGGATATACCAATCTGTGTAACCATCGTGTCAAAAATATGGATATCTACACTAGATACAATGAACACAGAGGATATCATAAATAAGAAACTATCAGAGAATGTGCTCGCCTGTGGTCTCAAGTAATGAATGTCAAACTGTCTAAACTGGTGTCAAACAGACCTATATATGGAATATTGCATTAATACAAGGTTCTAGAAGAAAATAAGTTAAACTAGTCAACTTCTAGGTCATAAAGCCATTTCTAAGTCAAAATAGTCAAACTAGGTCAACTCTAAGTCAAACCGGTCAGCTATAGTCAAACTATGGTCAACTATGTCAAACTACCTATTTCTATGTTGTATGAGTCTATCACAATGATGTTAGGTTCATACACTATGAATCTAGGTCATATAAACTATATCTTAGGAAACTAGGATACCGTATCTCTGGATACGTAAATCAATAGGTAAAACACCACATAAAAATATCAAACAATTATTAATTATATAAAATCCTAATTACAAACTTTAAATATATATCTTGTTTTTTGAACCAACTTGGTATCACAACACTAAACCTCTATCTTGATACCCAAACCCAATACCTTGATTATCCTCCAATACCTTGATACTTACCTTGGTATCTCAAGGTATTTGTGAAATCTAGTATATATTAACTACCCCTCTAGCTATATATGTATGTATTCAATCCAATATAACTACTATTATGTACTAATAGGAATATAATTACTAACTATCAACTAAACACTAACTACTAATACATATACACATATATACATACATACATACATACATACATACATACATATAACTAAAGATACTCATAACAATAGATAACTAGCTAACTAAAATATACTAACTCCCAATAATATTATATGCTAATAACTAACTATAATACATATAGTATATTAAAATACTATTAGCAATTAGGAACATATTTATATATATATTAATTACCACACACACATATATATATATATATATATATATATATATATATATATATATATATATAAATATCTATACATATATATATAATATATATAAAATTGTCAAACTATCGCTAATGGCCCCAGCCTGCTGTCGCTGAAACTGTTGTTGTTGCTGATACTCTGCTGTTATTGTAAAGGATTTTTGCAGCTGTCGCCAAAGCCGTCGCTATAGCCTCTGATACTACTGCTTTCTGCGATAGTTTTCCTACTGCTGTCGCTATTACTGTTGCTAATGCTGCTGCTGTGCTGTTGCTATGCTGCTGCTGTCGCTAATGCTATTGCTGTGCTGTTGCTACGTTGTTGGTGTGCTATTGCTACACTGCTGTTGTTGCTATTGTTGTTGTCGCTAAAGAATATAATATATATACATATATATATATACAACTATAAAATTTCTACATACATTCTATAAATACTAATATATATACATATATATATATATATATATATATATATATATATATATATATATAATTACTACATATATTTATATATATATATACAAGCTCCTCCGCATACATATATATGTACATCTCCACAATAATACTTACAACACTTATTATAGTATCGTATATGTATACGTATATATATATCATACAATTATATATATATATAACATATATATATATATATATATATATATATATATATATATATATATATATATATATATATATATATATATATATATATATATAATACATATATAAATGCACTACTACATTTAAAAGCTAAAACATATGTGGAGAAATCGTTACATAAATATAATATAACTAGATACAAAAATCTATGATGCATAAATATATAAATATATATACACAACAATATATATATATACACATACATATAATTACATATTATAATGACTAAAATAATGGAAATAGATCTAGAATTAAAATTGCACAATCACATAGAGTGTATCACACCCGTATTCCACTAGATCTAGGATATGCTTGCGACACGAGTCACCACACATCCAAATGTACCCCAAAGTACACGAGCAAGTCTAATACATTATTTATGAACAATACGAAGAGTCAAATACAAATCTACGTGTCTGTGTCAAAATGTGACATGCACAAAGTCCCGTGTCGGAGGGAAAACCCCCAAATAAACACGTATCACCAAAGTATTGATATACGACCTACACGTACCCAATTATGGACACGACACTAGCCCCAAACACACAAGCACATGCCAAATTGATGTATGGGACCAATTCACAAACACAACAAATGTCAATATCGGAATTCTCCCAAAATTGACACAAAAAGTAACATAACTTTCTCAATAGGCCTCCTATGAACACAAAATTAAATCCTATGGGTAGCCTATGCATATGGGTTGATTTATCATGGTTAATTCTCTAATTTAGAACCTAATTTAGGGGGGAAACTTAATTGTACTATTGAGAGATGGATTTCCAATAAAACCTCCAAAATTGGTAAAATGAGCCTTCAACTTGTAGATCCTTGCTCCTCTTTATAGATCCATGCTTCCTCCTTGTAGATCCTTGCTCTACTAGTCTCCAATGGTGATTTAGGAAAGAATTTTGGTGGAAATTTGGTAGGGATTTGATGGAATTAGGTTGAGAGATATTCTAGATCTAGATTTGGAATAAAAATTTAAGAGAGAGAGTTTTTATCCCCTTTATATGGGCCTCACTTGCCCCCTCCATCAAGCTAGTATGTAAAGTCTAAAATACCCCTTGGGGCCTCTCTTGAAGAAATTAATTAAGGAGGAAAGCGTCTAGTCTAATGGTTTAACATAATTAATCATCTTCCTAATAATTGGGCTTCTAATTATTAGGCTCAATTCTAACTAGAATTAAATATTGGTCCATGAGTCTAAACTAAACTAGTTAGGTCCACTAACACAAGTCCAAAAATAAATCTAACATGCTAACCATAAATAAATAATATAATAAATAAATATTTAACATGCATAATATTTAATTAATTACCAAAAGACTAAAATACCATTTTCTAGAAAATATGGCAGTGACAAATCTACCCCCCTTAGATGAATTTTGTCCTAGAAATTAAAACTCTCACCCGTCTCTCTTAGGCCAGTCATATCCCATTCATAAAAATATTACTATGGTCAAACCCCATCAATCACAGTCTAAAATAATATATATCCTATAACATACAATCCTACCATTCTACTGAAAGATAAATCATACCTGGATATAGTCTCTTAACTATCTTGAAATTCAGTCTTTGTCCTGCTGAGTTTCTTCTTCTACTAGTGAGGTAATCTGCTATGCCACCTCTGGCCTATTCTATCATACACTATTAATCATTAATCTTGTCAAGATATTCTTAATACTGAGGGTACCAAATACTCATGATATGATCTAATTCTAGGTCATGGACATGCTTAACTCACTGGCACTTGCTACTTAGGATACTATACAAAATACTGCTAAGATACTACCTTTTTGTTCTGTTTCAATCACCAAAATTTTTTAATCATTTTCTTGCAAGGAACACTTGTATACCTTTTTAATCATGTGTTTTATTAGCACACCCTCGTCCAACTTTAATACTCCCAATAGGATGTAATACTTAAATCTTGTTACTGTCTACACAAGGTACCAGCTTTCATATGTATTTTTAGATGACATCCTCATACCAAGTTACTCGTGTCTCTCCTCTATATTATTATATTAGTTACTAAAATGCTTGCCTAAACTTTCATAATACTTGAGGTACTCTGGCTTTTGTTACTAGGGTATCTCTTTCTATATGATACTTGGTGCAACTCATCCTCTAACATTTGTTAATCATCTTAAAGTTCTCATCTGTACATTAGTATTACAATAAATACACAATTGCCTTCTAGCCATTAAAATACTATGATATCTTACTGGTGTCCTTATACCCCTCGGACTATTCTCTGATACATACGACCTCTATAATCAAATTTAGCAAGGTACTATACTTACTAAACTTACTCCTATATATATATATATATATATATATATATATATATATATATATATATATATATATATATATATATATATATATATATATATATATATATATATATATATATATATATATATATATATATTGTCTCTCTCCTCTACTGCTTGGATTACTTATACTATTACTCCCAAATATTTTTCTATCCATATTAACTGATACACCAATCCAATATCATTACACAAGGTACTTACTGTTAATAGTACATTACTCAACTAATTCCTGATATAGAAACACTAGCACTCTTGATATAGTAATACTAGCTTCCTAACTATACAATATTTGTCCTTAATATTATAGGACACTAGTTCATCATTATATCACCTCATTATACTCACTAGAAATTATGATTACTTGCATCCGATGCACTAGTTATTAACTTCTATAATACACATATTTCACTTCACTCTCAAAGTAGACATATGGTTCCATTTCTCTATTGATGTATGTGTATTTCTCCTCAAACCTTTTACAGACGGATACACAAATCAGTGATACACTACATATCTTATATGACCAATCTTGATATTTCTTAACCCATGACATACTATTAACACTCAAGCTTACACTTTCTGATACTCATGAACTTCCACACTGACACTCATCACTGTTTCGGATAATAAACGAGAGAGAATATAGAAAATGAGGTCTTATACGAAAACCCACCCTTTCTTCGGTGTTTACAAACAAGATTGTACAATTTAATCCTATACGAGGATATCTAAGTACAATTTATTTAATCTGGGTAAATATTGCTATAGGTGTCTGATCTGCAGTCGATCACTTTAGCCCTTGGACCACACGATGATGAAGAAGTGCCATGGAAGACAGAAAGCAGCTTTGCAGGTTGCTAAAGAGGGTGGATGCCCGATGCCAAAGTCGTCGATCCCTTCTCTTTGCCTGAGCTCTAGATTTTTCTCTCTCTCTCTTGACCGTTTGACCTTCGATCTTTGCGACCGTTGGATCTGATACTGGATTTTTTGATTAATTTTCTGACCTTTTTGCTCTGTTGATAGAGGTCTCTATTTATAGAGTTTTTAGTGACAGTGACCACTTAGTCGGCGTAGAAATCGAGTAGTGGAAAGTACAACACCCTTTTACACGACGGTTTAAAATAACCAATTCCTGCATATAGATGACCTTTTGAGTGAGCATGTGATGCACGTCCAACTAAGGGACAGAATGCGTATATCTGCTGCGAAGATCACGGCGTAGAAGCCACGTAGGTAGTTATCCCTTGTGTAGAAGAGGTTGGCGTAGAAGCCAATGACTATCACCATGGCATAGAAGCCAAGTAGGCATAGAAGCCGAGTAGGCGTAGAAGCCGAGTGGGCATAGAAGCCGAGTAGGCGTAGAACCCGAGTGGGCATAGAAGCCGAGCAGGCGTAGAAGTCGAGTGGGCATAGAATCCGAGCAGGCGTAGAAGTCGAGTGGGCATAGAAGCCGAGCAGACATAGAAGCCGAGTGGGCATAGAAGCCGAACATGCGTAGAAGCCGAGTGGGCATAGAAGCCGAGATGATGTGGACATTTTAGCCAGAATTACGGCTCTTGGAGATATAATCAAATCCCTTGCATTAAATGAAGAGATCTTCCCCTATCCTGCGCATTAAATGCAGAGGCTTGTCTTTAAGATTTGCCATCATTCTGCGCATTAAATGCAGATATGCGCCTTGAATCCTGTACAAAGAGTAACTACTGACGTGGCGGTCTGTTTCCTTCTGCGGAGCATAAGAAGCTCACGTCTGCCTGTGTAAAACTGGCCAGTGTATCCCTTGTATGCATAAGAGCAGTTGGCACAAAAGGAATGTCACTAAACGATGGTTTGGTGATATTTAATCAAATCTCGTGCATTAAATGTGGAGATCCGCCATTATACTGCACATTAAATGCAGAGGCGTATTTTGAAGGCCTGCCACCCTTCTGTGCATCAAGTGCAGAGACGTGCCTCAAGAAACTGTCACCGCTCTGCGCATTAAATGCAGAGACGTGCCTCGAGCCCTGTACGAAGAGCAGCTTTTGACGTGGCAGGCTGTTTGTCTTCTGCGGATCGTAAACAGCTCACATCTGCCTGTGTAAAACTAGGCGGCATATTCCTTTGTATGCGTAGAAGCGGTCTACGCCAAGAAAATGGCAGTAAATGACAGCCTGGGTTGCAGTACCGGGTCATCATTATAGTCGTCGCTTGGTTTGTCGTGCAGTACTCTTTGTCAAGAGCCCAGACGTCAGGTTCATTGCATGATCTGACAGGTTCATTTTGAAGAAAACTTAGCGTTCCTCGTACACTTCAATGCTGCATTGAAAGCGGATAAGTTTTACGCCATAAAGGCGATGAAGCACCCTGTTTACGCTGAAGCAGCCTGGACATACTGCATTACGCGGATGGTCCTCGAGCCTATATTTTTACGCTGTGCTCAGCAGAAATACTCTGTTGTACGTTTGATGGCTCTGAGGTCCTCTGTTTATGCTGCCCTGCATCAATATGCTGCGTATAGCTATCCAGCGTATTTTTTATGCTTCTACAATCACCCACTGTGCATTATGTACACAATTTCTAGACACTCTTCTACCTATTGCTTCTAATACATCACTAGCCTCAATATCAGGTGATATACCCATTACTATTACACTCCTATATACTCACATCAACCTGTATCACAAGTTCTACTACTTAGCACAATATAATATTATTCTCTCACACTCTCTCATACACTTATGGGTACCCTTCTACTATGTCACACTTACTAATACCCTTGATGCATATATATTTCTTTACTCTTGACATACCCAAGTATCAATCACCCAATTGTATATTATGCTCCATTGATTTTTAACATAATTTTCTTTATACTTAATTGTTTACATGGCTCACCCAACTACCTGAATTCATGATTATCCAGAACTGGTATGCTGACCCTGATACTAACTCATGGGAACACTACTTATACTCTCTACTCCCCCTTCTATCTATAGTATTTATACTATCTATAATGATACCTATCATAGAACTATTGCTACAAGGTACTATGCTATGGGTTATCTCTTGATTTATGCCTATTGCTCACATGCCTAACCAAGAACCACTTACAAACTCATAAGCCACACTCCCAACAGTCAATACTGATACTCAAGACATGGACCTAATTGGAACTCACCAATTATCATACTAACAAGGACTCTAATAGAAAGAAGCTCTATAAGGAACTGGACTAGGGAGCTGAAGGTATCTCTACTGCTAAGCTAAGTAACAATGGAATAAAGTCCTGAAATAACAGAAATGAATAAGTATTGAGATAATACTTTAAGAACCAATTTAAGATACAATCTGATAATCATACACGTATATCCGAAATCATAACACTCAGAATTCTCGTCACGCCAGTAAGCGTAGCTGCGATAAACGATAGATTCCATAACTAGGGTATGTAACTCTATAATCATGTCATCTAGAATCTTCACCACGCCAACCGGTATGGCTACGAAAAACTTTAAATTTTATAACTAAGATATGTACATCCGAAGTCAGGTCCCTACGTTTTCGCTACACTAGCTAATATGGCTGCGATAAACTCTATGCTCGATAACCATAGTAGACGTTTTACCTTTTTTATGGTCCTCATCAATATATGTCATCAGATGATACCGTAACTTAGTTCGTAAAATTTCTTTCTGTATAAAATCAAACTCAATAACGAACACCAAGAATTTTAAATCAACCGATCAAATAACAACAAATGAGAGTGGACAAAAATAAAAGAAAAGATTTGAAATAAGAATTGTAATAAGATTCTCAAGGGTCATCCCAGAAATCTCTCAAGAAATATATGATTGAGTATCCTCTCTCATCCTAGTGTTTTATGTCCTATATCCTATCGCAGACATACAGTAGTACAACCAAGTCATCGCACTACCATGATATCGTATAACTTGTGAAGTCTGACCTGCATGGGCCACCACTAAAAATGTGTCACAACCTACACCTGGTGTAGGGATGCAAGATGGGAACAACGCCCAGCCTATATCGCAGCATCGGTGGTAGAATACTGTCTTGGTCAACTATACTATCTAAACATCTCATATCAAGGTATAAAATCTGCCAACAATATCTCACACAAAACTCAATCACAAATCTAAAGAACGAAAAGATATGAAGGAAGTCTAATATAACTATCCATTCAATATATAATAACACCAATAGAAACAATAATCAAAAACTCAAATATAAGCCGAAAATAAATTCGGTACCAAAATGCTAAAAAACTACCTATGAAAACTAGTAATCCAGATAAACCTTCCGATAATCACTCCAGAACAAGTGGGTCCAAGTCTGCACCATCTATAAGTCAAAGTCTATAGTATGTTGGACACCATTCTCTCGGATCCTCTGAAAAATATTTTTCAGTCAGGAATGGAGCAAAGTGCATCTCTAACAGCAGTTCTAATCAATGATATAAACTATATAGCAGTAAATAGATATAAATATACAAGATGCCATATACATGTACAAGAGATACGCAATAAAGGCAATACTAGAAATAAATACAAGAATGAACAATATGACAATGAACAAGAATACTAATGATTAAGTGAGTGAGTACCAGCTTTAACATATAATCGGCTTGGGAACTTGCACAAAAGTAAATGGTCTAGTTAATCATACGTGCAGTGTATGATCAACACTCACAAGGAACAAGACTTGCACAAGGAGGGTATGATCACATATCTACACTACATACTCCCTAACCCCGACTAGTATAGTATATCCAACCATGGTATGCTATGGCACGTGATTCCCCAAGAAGATAGCGACTCTTCCCGAGAATCAGTGTATGTACATGCACAAGATAATCAATGAAACAAGACTTGCACATGATATACCATATACAAGGAATAACATCGCAAGACGATATCCGGATATATCAATCTATGTAACCATCGTGTCAAGAAATATTGATATCTACACTAGATATAATGAACATAGAGGATATGATAAATAAGAAACTATTAAAAATATACTCGCCTGATGTCCAGAGCAATAAATGTCAAACTGTCCGAACTGGTGTGTCACACAGACCTATATATAGAATATTATATTAATACAAGGTTCTGGAAGAAAATAAGTTAAATTAGTCAACTTCTAGGTCATAAAGTCATTTCTAAGTCAAAATAGTCAAACTAGGTCAACTCTAAGTCAAATCGGTCAACTATGGTCGAACTATGGTCAACTATGTCAAACTACCTATTTCTAGGTTGTATGCGTCTATCATAATGATGTTAGGTTCATACACTATGAATCTAGGTCATAAAAACTATATCTTAGGATACTAGGATACCGTATCTCTAGATACGTAAATCAATAGGTAAAATACCACATAAAAATATCAAACAGTTATTAATTATATAAAATCCTAAATAGAAATATTAAATAAATATCTTAGTTTTTGAACCAACTTGGTATCACAACACTAAACCTCTATCTTGATACCCTAATCCAATAACTTGATTATCCTCCAATATCTTGATACTTACCTTGGTATCTCAAGGTATTTGTAAAATCTATTATATATTAACTATGCCTCTAGTTATATATGTATGTATCATTCCAATATAACTACTAGTATGTACTAATAGGAATATAATTACAAACTACCAACTAAACACTAACTACTAATACATATACACATATATACATACATACATACATACATACATACATACATACATACATACATACATACATACATATAACTAAAGATACTCATAACAATAGATAACTAGCTAGCTAAAATATACTAACTACCCAATAATATTATATGCTAACAACTAACTATGATACATATAGTATATTAAAATACTATTAGCAGTTAGGAACATATTTACATATATATTAATTACCACATATATAAATATATATAAATATCTATACATATATATATCTAATATATATAAAACTGTCAAACTGTCGCTAAAGGCCACTGCCTGTATCTCTGAAATCGATGTTGCTGTTGATACTCTGTTGTTATAGTGACGGATTTCCGCAGTTGTCGCCAAAGCCGTCGCTATAGCCTCTGATACGGCTGCTGATACTACTGCTTTCTACGACAGTTTTCCTGCTGCCGTCGCTATTGCTATTGCTAATGCTACTGCTGTGATGTTGCTACGGTGCTGCTGTTGCTATTACTGTCGCTAATGCTGTTGTTGTGCTGTTGCTACGCTGTTGCTGTTGCTATTACTGTCGCTAATGATGTTGCTATGCTACTGCTGTTGCTATTGTTGCTGTTGCTAAAGAATATAATATATATATATATATATATACACACAATTCATATATAAATGCACTACTACATTTAAAAGCTAATACTCATATAGAGAAATAGCTACATAAATATAACATAACTAGATACATAGATCTATGATGCATAAATACATAAATATATATACACAATAATATATGTATACACATACATATTATAATGACTAAAACAATCGAAATAGATCTAGATTTAAAATTGCTCAATCACATGGAGCGTATCACACCCGTATCCCACTCGATCTAGGATACGCTTGCGATACGAGTCCACCACACATCCAAACGTACCTCGAAGGACACGAGCAAGTTTAATATATTATTTATGAATAATACGAAGAGTCAAACACAAATCTATGTGTCCGTGTCGAAATATGACATGCACAAAGTCCCGTGTCGGAGAAATAATTCCCAAATCAACACGTATCACCAAGTTGTTGGGATGCGACCTACACGTATCCAATTGTGGATACGATACTAGCCCTAAACACACAAGCACATGCCAAATTGATATATAGGACCAATTGACACACACAACAAATGTCAATATCGAAATTCTCCCAAAATTAACACAAAAAGTACCATAACTTTCTCAATAGGACTCCTATGAACATAAAACCAAATCCTATGGGTAGCCTATGCATATGGGTTGATTTCTCATGGTTAATTCTCAGATTTAGAACCTAATTTAAGGGGAAAAACTGAATTGTACCTATTGGAAGATAGATTTTCAATCAAACCTCCAAAATTGATAAAATGAGCCTTCAACTTGTAGATCCTTGCTCCTCTTTATAGATTCATGCTTCCTCCTTATAGATCTTTGCTCAACTAGTCTTTAATAGTGATTTGGGAAGGAATTTGGATGGAAATTTGATAGAAATTTGATGAAATTTGGTTGAGGGATATTTTAGATCTAGATTTGGAATAAAAAATGAAGAGAGAGAAAGTTTTTATCCCCTTTATATAGGCCTCACTTGCCCCTTCCCTCAAGCTATTATGTAAAGTCTATAATATCCCTTGGGGCCTCTCATGAAGAAATTAATTAAGGAGGGAAGCTTCTAGTCTAATAGTTTAACATAATTAATCATCCTCCTAATAATTGAGCTTCTAATTATTGGGCTCAATTCTAACTAGAGTTAAATGTTGGTCCATGAGTCTAAACTAAACTAGTTAGTTCCACTAACCCAAGTCCAAAAATAAATTTAACATGCTAACCATAAATAAATAATACAGTAAATAAATATTTAATATGCATAATATTTAATTAATTATCAAAAGACTAAAATGCCCTTTCCTACAAAATGTGGTAGTGACACCTAATTACCAGGAACTTCAAAAAATTTCTAAAGATTAAGAGATCAAGAAGAAGGAGCTCAATGACAACAGTAATGAAGAGCAAATATGTTAATACTTCAAGAAGACCGGGCATATAAAGACAGACTGTCCAACCTTAAAGAAATAGAATTGCCATGATATCTCATCCAAAAGAACATCAAAGAAGTATTCAAATACTAGCATCTAGCATGAAAGCAAAGCTAGTGAATCTGAAGAGGAGAATCCTCAAGAAATGGTGAACCTATGCTTCATGGCACTAACTGATCAAGTAACAGATAAAATTCTTATGATGATTTTACATTTGATGAGTTAGGTAATTCCTTTAGTGATTTTCTGGATAATTTTAAAAAACTTAAGAATAAATATAAACATGAAAGAAACTATTTTCATGATTATCAAACTGAGATAAACAGACTTATATCTTTACTAAGTGAAGTAAATGATACTTCTAACAATTTAGAAAAAAATTCTAAACTTAAGCTTAATCACTAGGAGGAACTTGCCATCATTGCCAAGAGCTCTCAAAAGAATACTAAACTTAAGGAAGAACTCGAATCTGAAAATAAGAAGTAGTCCATTACTGCTCATAGAATAAATAATTTCACTACTAAATATGATAAAGTATATGCCACCTCTAGAAGATTAGAGATTAGATTAGGTAAGCAAGTTGAACAGTGCTCTACCCAACTTAACACGAGACACATAGCAAAATATATGAGTACTCACAGCTATTTTTTTTACCTACAATGATAATATGGAGGACCATAAGGCAAATCTAGAGGGAGATGAATAGAGTGCAGCAGAATAATTTACTCGGTTTAAAATTAGGCAGAGTGAAGGTAGTTAACAACTAACAGTTTATATGCAAAACAGTAATATAATGTAGTAGGGGTAACAGAGAGAAAACGTACACACTGCGATGTATACTGGTTTCCGTCTGAGAGGACTAGTCCAGTCCCGAGAACCCCTGCCAAGAGTTTTATCGACTATAATTACCAATAGTGAATCACAAGTTTTGATCCAAAGGCTTACAACTTCCTCACAACCACGAGCTTTAATCCAAAGGCTTGAGAGACTTCACACACGTGCATTTGATACGAACGACATGCATAATTCACACAGAAGAAGATGTTTGACGAACCAAGCTATTACAACTCGATCGACTTCTAATCGAGATCGTACTTGGCACTAGAAGGCTTGAAGTTAATCTTGGAGATAGGAAAGTATAGTCTATGAGGGTTTAATCACTATAGTATAGAAATAATAAGAATGGATGATTTGTTCAGAGTATGAAATTTAATCCTATTTATAGGGTAATAGCAAACTAAATTTGGCCAAAGTTTGGTCAAGGTATTTTGAATTTTTGAATGTTGGAACCAAATAATCAGGGGAATAATAACTAGGTTAATTTCATACTAAATAGGTAACCGGGTTCGGTCCAAGTTCGACACGAATTTGATCCAAGTTCGGCTATCTATTCTATTAAGGTTTGGGTTTGAATGTAAGCTAGTTTAGTTGCTTGGTTCGAGGGTTTATTTGAGTGGACTTGGATTATGCCAGTGCGACTAAATAAACATTAAATTACTATGTTAAAAACTAAGAGCACTGATGATGCCAATCGTCTGAAACAGTTGCTGACTTGATGATACTTTTTCTCTTGATTGTTGTTATCCAATGATAACTAGATCTGGAAATCAGAACCCCCAGGTGCGAGGATCCGGATAAGTCGTAGGCAGTTCAAAAAAATCTTCAGATATAACGTTGTCTTTTGCTCATCAATTATTCCGTCATAGCATATGTCCATACTGATCTTACTTATTGCTTCATGCAAATACATGTTAGATGAAGAAAGAAATATATAGAAGCAAAAATTATAACATTAATGCATAATGCTCCATGCAATCATACATCCCGAACAGATCATAACATTACACGCTATTATGCACGTAAAACTCAACATGCTTGATATAATCAAGTATTTTAGTATAGATATCCACGTAAACCATAGAGAACTACTTCACACACTCATATCTATCATGCTGCACCAAGCACCAATAACATAGCTACATGTCTATTGTGGTAAGAAAGGATGTTTATCTATATTTTGTAGAATTATAAAGCTGGTAGATATGAATGTTTATGCATGGGTACCAAAAACTATGACAGTTGGACCCTCAAAGAAATGGGTACCAAGGGTTACATCTATAACTTATTTTGTAGGTGGACTGATTCTTTCATGCTAGAAGCAAGTGTATTCTCGATAGTTGTTGCTCACGACATATGACTAGTGATGCTAACCTATTTACAATGCTGTAGATGAAGAAAGAATGATACATCATCTTCGGTAATAACCTCAGAGAATATATTATTGGTAATAGTAATATTGGCATCCCTCCCTATCCTGTCATAAAAGATGTTTGTCTAGTAACAAAATTAAAACATAACCTACTCAGCATCGGTCATTTAGCTGACCATGGTTATGGCATTAACTTCGTAAAAGACAAATGTCCTATATAGTAAAGAACCACGAGTAATGATATCGTTGAAGTGCTTAGGGAAGATAATATATATATTTTTTATCTTGCAAAAGACAATAACATTGTAGGCAGATGTCTATACGCTAACAAAGATGATAGCTGGCTTTGGCACATATATCTAGGACATGCAGACATGGACACTATTGCATGACTGTCCACAAATAAGTTGGTAAGAGGCTTATTAGAGATTACTTTCAAAAAAGATATGGTATATGTTGATTATGAAAAGAATAAAGCTACTAAATCTTCCTTTAAGTCAATCAACACTATAATTATCTCTAGACCACTTTAACTCTTGCATATGGACTTGTTTGGACCTAGTAGAGTCGTCATTCTTGGCGGTAAGCTCTATGTTTATGTCATTTTTGATAAATTTTCTAGATACACGTGGGTATATTTTCTTGCAAACAAAAATAAAGAATTTTTTGAATTTGATATTTTTTTCAAAAAGGTTCAAAATAAAAAAAAGGTTTCATGATTGCTCGTATTCTTAGTGATCATGGAGACAAATTAAAAAATAATGATTTTAAAAGATTTTATAATAAAAATGGTTTTTCTCATGAATTTTCTTGTCCTAAAACTCCTCAACAAAATGGTATTGTGGAGCAGAATAATTGAACACTTAGCGATATGGCTAGAGTCATATTAAATCAGTATAACCTTCCAAAATATTTTTGGGCTGAAGTTGTAAGTATAACATGCCATATTTTGAATAGGGTGCTTATTCAACCTATCTAAAAAAAAAACCCCTATGAACTTTGTTTTAGTAGAATCCGCACTATTAGTTACTTTAAAGTTTTTGGCTGCAAATGCTTTATTCTCAATTCTAAAGATTACCTAAAAAGTTTGATCCCAAGGTCGATGAATGTATTTTTCTAGGTTTCGTTGCCAAAAGCAAAGGATTTAGAGTATTCAACAAAAAATTAATGACTGTTAAAAATTAATCAATGTTATATTCGATGAACTCAACACTGAGGTATCAAACGACAATGACGATGAAGATATTCAATTCTCAACCAACAAGTCTTCTGAAGATACAACAGGTACAAGTTATCTGGAAAGTCTACCCAAGAGATTAAAATTCTCTCTAGATTATCCAGAGGACTTGGTAAAAGGTGATGTATCAAAAGGTGTAAGTACATGTTCTTATAATAGAGATACCATTGCAAATGTTGCTTTTCTTCCTCAAATAGAACTAAAGAATATAGGAGAAGCTTTTGTTGATGAATTTTAGATTTCTACTATGCAAGAGGAACTCAACCAATTTGAACCTATTCAAGTTTGGGATCTTGTTCCTAGACCTAATGATTATCCGATCATTGGTACTAAATAGGATTTTTGAAATAAATTAAATGAGGATGGTTCAGTTACACACAACACATATCGTAGCTCAAGGTTACAACCAAGAGGAAGGCATTGACTACGATGAGTCCTATGCTCCTATCGCTAGACTAAAATTAATCAGAATGCTTTACGCTTTTCCTAGTTTTCATAATATCAAACTTTTTCAAATGGAAGTTAAAAGTATCTAAATAGTTTTATAAAGAAGAAGTTTTTGTTAAGCACCACCTAGTTTTTAAGATTTCAAACACCCTGACCACGTATTCAAAGTACGCAAGGCTCTCTATGGACTCAAACAAGCCCCTCGTGCTTGGTATGAGCACCATACCTCCATTCTATTTGGAAACAATTTTTAAAAAGAAAAAATTGATACTACCCTTTTTATAAAATATTCTGCTGACACATTATTATTTGTGCAAATATATATAGATGATATCATATTTGGATCTACAAATGAGATGCTATGTAACGAGTTTGCTATGCGTTTGCAAAGTGAATTTGAGATGAGCATAATGAAAGAACTAATATTCTTTCTAGGATTGCAAATCTAGCAAGATTCACAAGGAACATTCATCAATCAAGCCAAGTACACAAAGGACTATCTAAAAAAGTTTGACATGGACAATTTAAAGCCTATCGGAACTCCAATAGCAACATCCACCAAGCTTGACCTAGATGAAAGTGGCAAACTTATAGACATACGTAAGTATTAAGGTATGATTGGTAGTTTCTTACTACTAGTCGCCCATAGATCATGTTTGTTGTATGCCTTTGTGCTAGATAATAGGCTAATCCTAAGGAATCATATTTATGCTCAGTCAAGCATATCTTTCGATACCTTAAATGGTCTTTGTCGATAGGCTTATGGTATCCCAAAATCACGTCCTTTGACCTTAATGGTTACTCAAATATTGATTTTGTTGGATGCAAAGTCGATCGAAAAAGAACCTGCGATACTTGTCATTTCCTAGAATAGTCTCTAGTATCCTGATTTAGTAAAAAGTAAATTTTTTTTGCATTATCAACAACTGAGGCTGAGTATATCATCGAAGTTCATTGTTGCGCAAAAAGATTATGGATGAAGCAAACCCTAGAAGACTTCAATTTGTACTACAAGAACATTCCTATTCTTTGTGATAATACTAGCACCATTAATCTCACTAAAAATCCAGTATGCCATTTATCCACTAAACATATAGAAATCAAACATCATTTTCTAAGGGAACATCAACAATACGAATATATTTGTTTATAATATGTTGACACGAAATATCAATTAGCAAACATCTTTACTAAACTTTTAGCTGGAGATCGTTTCGACTTTATCCGTTGAGAATTAAGTCTATTAGACTCTGATAAAATATTAGAATCATAAGATGCTTTAAATTCTTACTTAGTCTAAGTTATTCAAAGTTTGATAAATCTTGGATACAAGCCGAAAGTGCCCTTCTACCATCAAGGTGTCAATAACCTTAAGCGATATGGTTTCTAAGTGTCTTTGGACCACCGCTAGCTGGGATCCGACCACTACAGCTACTCCGAGATAATCTAACCCCTTGAGAACTTATGATCTTATAAAGCCTATTTAGCACTTATTACTTGGTATTTATATCAAATTCAAAAAAGCAAAATATCAATTAAAGTTGCATTGTGATTAGGGACATTAAAGAAAATAGAATTCAGAGCAAACTCGGGCTGAGCTCGGACCAAACTCGGTTTGCATTCTTCCAGAATATTCTATTCATTAATATCTTCCTAATTAAGGTTTTTACTAGTTTATTCATACATCTTTTCATGGTTAAACCTTCAGACCAACAAAAAAACTACCTTGTCCACAAACAGAAACCTAGTTTTTCCTCCTATTCTCTAAACCTTTTCCCAATGGCACCCAAGAGAAAGTTAGAACACATTTGCAATTCTCTCTTCTGTCCCATTATGCCAAACATCAGAGAATTCGATGGTTTCATCTTTAGAAACCTAGAAAACTCTATTGATTGGTTTAATGATTTCTCCAAAAGAACCATCTGTCCCGACTATCCTGTTGATTTCCTCCACTATAATGACTATCTACCAACTTCTCAAAAACTCCAACTTGAAGAATTGGTTGTAACCCATTCTCGTATTTTTCTCAATGCTATCCAAATGTTCTATTGCAACTTAGCATATAAAAACAACACTATCACTTTTAGAGTTCGTAGTATTCACAATGAATTCGATGTGAATGATAGAGGTAAAATCTTAAGCATTCTTGCTGAAGGTAAACCCCTTGTCAACATTATGCAAATTCAATTTGAACACGACTTAACTCTAGATTCTTTCAAAAATATCCTTTGAGCCCTTCATGAATATCCACTTAGCAAATTCCATACTCGTTATCTAAATGGTCATTTTTTTGAAATGCACCGCATTATCTTTTTTACGTATCTACCTAAGATGACGTACTATGGTAACGTCTCATACTTAGAAATATCAGTCTTATACCATCTATATATCTCCATTTATTTTAATGTTCCCAGACCATCATCTCTCAAATTGTTCTCTATCGTAAGAAAGGGCATCCACTATTTTACGCTATGTACTTGCCAACCATTTTTAGCTACTTCAACATTTCTTTGGATACTTGCCCTCATCTCGATGAACCTTTATCTATTAATAGAGTGTGTAGGATTGAACCATCTTTACTTCTTCCTTATAACTCATCCTCAAACTCTAATACACATCTTGTTGATTCCTCTACTACTGCTGCTGAGGCACCGCAAACTTTGAAATCTATTTTCAATCTATTGCATGATCGTTTCCTCAAAGAAGACGAATGCTATCGTATTTTTGATCATCGCCAAACACTTCAGTCTCCATCCCTTGGCAACACTTTAATAGATATCGAGTACACCCTCTCCCAGCACCCATTTAAAATATTTATGATTCTCCAAAATCCCTACCAACCAGGATTTCGCATTAATCACTCCTATATTAAGAGATATTTGGACCCAGCCGATGCTTTCTTTGATCCAAATAGAATAGCTGAGCCTGGTGATGAAGATGCAGACAATAACTTGATTCTATAATAGATTTGAATATTTTAGACATAGTTTGGTTGATCTACTATGATGTTTCTAGTAAACAACTTTTGTGCATGTCTTTTTTGTTCGAGAACTGATGATTAATAAAAAGTAATAGATTTTACTATTTACTATTAAACTTTTGGTTCTTCTTATTATTGTTGTTATTCTATATATATTTTACTCTCTTCTTTCTTTGTCATACATAATACCTCACCAATTTCGGGGGAGTGCGCAATTTAAATCAAATAACAACGGGGGAGAAGTATAACATGATACTGTATTGGAAAAGAATAAAGATGATACTTGCCTCAGAATCAGATGTTGACTTCAGTATATCAAATTGCTCCACATACTATGGGGGAGCCTTTCTCACTCAAAGCTTGCAGTATCATTCATAGTTTGTCAATTATCAAAATTGACAAGATTGTTGGCCCATTCGGTCTTAGTCAACTAGATTTTGATAGTTAACAAAATCATGCATCGATATATTATAATCCAAAGACTCAACACTGTCGCTATATGCTGATTGTACTGCATCATTGTAATATAATTTTTAATTTAATCGAGTGTAGGACTTGTGTACATCGAGTCGCACTAGCATGACCCAAAGTCCACTCAAAGAAACCCTCGAACCTAGCCACCAAATCAGCCTACATTCAAACACATATCTTACAAGAATAGGCAACCGAACTAGGGCCAAATTCGTGCCGAACACGAACCGAACTCGGGCCGAATTGATCACCTATATAGTATGAAATCAACCCAGTTATTATACCCCTGAATTCTTGGCCCAACGTTGGAAAATTTGAATTAAAACCTTCCCGAACTTTGGCCGAATTTGGTTTTCTCGTACCCTATAAATAGGATTAAAATTCCCATTTTTCAAATCATCCAACTCACTCAACTTTCATCGTTCAATCCTCTAGTGAAGCAATACCACTTAGCCTTAACTTGTCTATCTCCAAGGGAAACTCCTTAGCCTTCTAAGTGCCAAATGCTTGAAATTGTTAGGCTGAATGCTAAAAACAATTTGCTTGACCTTTGGTTGCAGAGAAGAATATATGACATATTATATTTTTTGAGCCTAACTTTTGAGGCAGGACATATTTATAACATATATATCTATTATGAATGTTAACATTGTTAGAGGGAAGGATGGTAAGTTGGTTAAGATTTATTTATGTTCATAAGTATATTTGTTTATCAATTGTTTACCAAGTCACTTGTATGCTTTTATAACATGCTTATGGAATATTGACTTATCCTAAGGTAAGATTAAAAAGCCCACATAATAATTAAATATGCTCTTTACATGTTAACCGTGTTGGTTTGGTACAGTTGGTTAGACGCTACTCACTGACACAACAATGTACTAACATCCACCAGTTTTGTAGGTGCTATCGACATCGCAAAAATAGAGTTTTTGGATGGAGGGTGTAAAATTCTTATTTATTATAAATTGACAAAGAGTAAAAGAAAATACTTATACAAGAGGATCTAAGTACAAAAAGAAAGATATGGACAAGTATGATGGTGGAGATCGAGTACTACAGTGGCTCCTTTATTCCGTTGATGATCTGAGATCAAGGAGGTTGATGAGGCTTCTAGCGGGGCTCCTGTCTTCTTCTTCTCCTCTTTTACGTATGGACGCTATGTGTACGTGTGTCACTTTTACGTGTAGATCTGGCTGTTGCTTTCATCTAAAAGACGCTCGCTATATATATCCCTAGGAAGGCTTTATATAGACGCATGTACGCGGGCTTCATGTTGGCATATGGAGCTGTAGGCATATACAGCGTGAAGCTTGCCACGTGTCAAGCAGAGATCTAGGGTTGTTGTCGCCCATACTACTGTTGACACATGTCATGCCCTTATTTGGATAGCTATGATTGCACCTTAGGAATACTTTCACTTGGCCCATGAAGAGCACTTTAAGGGGTAGTAGCGCATGACACTGCTGGCACATACTAAGATGCATAGTGGCGCATGGCACTGCAGGTACATTAGACACTAAGATGCATAGTGGAGCATGGCACTACGGGCACATGAGACACCAAGATACGTAGTGGTGTATGGCAACGCGGGAACATGAGACACTTTTTGGATGGTTGGTCCTAGAGCGAGTACAATAAAGCACATGAAGCTGGACCCATGAGGCGCATGGAGCTGAGTCACTGAGGCGCATGGAGCTGAATCACCGAGGCTCACGGTGTATATTTTTTATGGTTCTACAAGCCCCCTTCAAAGTTTTTGACCTTTAAACTTTATAAGTTTTAAAGTTCGAAATACTTTAAACAGAAGCATGGAGGATATAGGTGCAGGAATCACTTTGGGACACATGTGAACCCCCCGTATGTTTGGTGCAACGGAGTACGTTTCCTGGCGCAATAAGTTTTTTGGCGCAATTGACTATCGGGCAGATGGAGATATTACTTAGACAAGCACAGCTAGTTGTGTATAGGACTTCTGGGCGCATCAAGCCACGGAGGAGATTTATCCATTGACTTCTAAATTTATTCCGCAGGTTCAGTGTCTAGCAATTAGTGAGCCATTAAATTCTTCCTTGCTATAAATAAAGGGCTATGGAGGAAGAAAATAATGTGTATCTCTCTCTCACAATGTCCCTGTTGAAGTTGGGCACGGGAAAGTCAGTCGAGCAGTTCGTCGACCCTTTCCCTCTGATAGTTGACCACGCTTCGATCCTCGATGAAGATGAGGAATAGGACTTATACTCTTCTTTCTTCCTTCTTTGGTCACTTTGGACATTTTTTGGGCATTGCGGGTTCATACTATCTTGCCACTGTCGGCACTGCTTGGCTAGACGTGCATGGTCGTTGCTGAAGAGCTTTATCCTGAGGATGCACTGACGGCGAGGGCTCTATCCTGGTAGCATGGGTGAGGCTATCTCCGGATACGAACATGGAGGATGGGCTAAGAACTGATATGCGACCACGGTGTAGATGCATATGCACCCCTTCTTGCTGAAGGTCACCTTTGCACTGTGGCAGCAATATGCTTGCCTTATGGGACTCGAAGACTGTGTGTAACATTCCTGGGTGCATTTAATAGCTGGTCCGTTGAATGTCGCATTATAGTTTTACAATCATTCTGACTTTGGTATGCCCAATTGTGTAGGAACTATCTTCGATTGCTCTGGTTATGATAGAACCTGGAAGGATATCATAGTCATCGTTGTGCATGGTGAACAAACACATTACCAAAAGGATTGTTCGCGATCTTCCAACCTAGCTTACTGTAGCTTCCCTCTGTATGCGGCTAGGTGGTGATGGCTGGATCTCGGGTTGAGTCCTAGCGACTCATCTGAGTGGCAGCAACGAGGCTATTTATCCTAATAGGGATTTTATGTTGCATCCTTTCACATGACAGAGTTGGGTCTGTAACAACTCATCTCTGAGTTGCATGCTCCCTAACTATCCATCAGTACATATTATTTTCTCTCCCTGTGGCTTGCACTATGGAATCTTGCTGAAGTGATAACCCAAAATTCGTTGAGCTATCGACTTCTCACACGTTGGTATCAGAAACAGCACATAGAGGGTCTCATTCTTTTCACATGTACCCATGACCTTGAATATTAATGAAAGTCCTTGAATGTAATGGACTTCTATTTGTACTCATGATCTTGAAAATTAAATTTTTTTTTGCCTTATTGATATGACTATCTTGGGTATAAGTGTTATACCATAGGTAATATGGACGTAGTATAATATCATAATGGTGATAACACCAAGCCCTATCAGAGGTAATATGGACATAATAAGTTAGATTGGTTCCATTAAGGAGGTCCGATGGAGACAACATCTGCAATGGTAGAGATACTGTGGTATAGAACCGATAGTCAAGCAAATTCGCAGAGTACGACCATGGAGGATTGTTATATAGAAAAAAAATAAGTCAGAGGTAATATGGATGTGGCCGCATTCTTGGGTAGCTTGTAGTTTAGAGGTTATTTCGATGTGAACCACTAGCTCTATATGGATTTTTGTGAGGATAATAATAAAAGGGACGAGTGAGAGGTAATATGGAGGTGACTATCTTCTTTTAGTAGAGAGAATGACTCATAGTTCAGAGGTAATATGGACGTTAACCATTTGTCTTCATAAAAGTTTTTTGAGGATCAATTACCTATTGTGTACTCGAGAGTTCCGAGTATGGATAACAGATTTATCCGCTTAGTACGGACGATACATAGGGACAATATGCTGAGGAGGATGCTAATGATAGAAATTGTCGTCTCACTTCCCTCTGCTAGGGGTAGAAGAGACTATTTTTTAACTTCCTTGATTAGGCATAGTACTTCTTTGAGAACTTGCTTTTGATGGGCATCATAAGTAAGTCACTGTTGGGTTTGGTGAGTCTATATGCACCACTGGAATAGATCGTCCCTACCACGAAGGGTCCCTTACCACATGGGTTATAATTTTCCTACCTTCTTGTGGGTCATGACAATCGGTCTTCTGACTGTGAGGACTTGGTCGCCCACTAGAAATATCCTTTCTTTGACCTTTTTATTGAAGGCATTGAAAATTCGTGCTTGGTATAGCTCAATGCGATGTTGAGCCAATTGGCATTTTTCATCAAGCGCTTATAATTCTAGCAAGCGTCGACAATGATTGTCTTCGGTAGTCAGTTGATTAGAGAGTACCACCTCGTTAGGGTCTGTTGATGTCATGTTGACGGACAATATTCTCTTGAGTAAGTCTTTGATGCTGGTATCAAAATCCCAAGAGGAAGACTGTGAAGAGTGGTATTGTACTTTATCTTCCTCCTCTGAGTCTTCTGGAGGTGTGGGTGGAGTGACATTCCCCAAACCATGACCGGTTTATTGATATTATGTTTCAGTCTTACCCTAGGGGGCAAAGTGATGCAGTGGTAAGCATCGTCCTTTGTCGTAGTTCAGGCCTTGGTCGCTTTTCAAGTTGTATCCCATCTTTTGGAGAATACGCTTAGTCTGTATACTATAGCGGTGAAGTTGCATTCTATCACTTTTCATTTCCGGCTCTTTGTAGTCAAATTTTGGCGTCCTTCAATTTTCTAAAAAATGATAGGTTTGTCCCCTCTCTTCCTTGCTGGAATAATAAAACAGGGGTCATAAAAAAAATCAGATCTGGTTGGTCGCATGAGGAGTGCCTTCTTGTATATGAAGGTGTAAGCCTATAACATGTTAAAAAGAATAGGTTGCGCTCCAATGCATAAAGATATAGCAACTTAGAGAGAGGCCTTTGTTGAGAAAATATGGTATCTTCTCTAAATGGATTATATCATCATAGGATGGTACGTTGGAAGATGTCGCAACATATTCTTTTAACTCATCTTCTTCGATAGTCGTTAGTGACGTCTATGGTGCTGGAGTTATTTTGCGGAGCTTTACCACCAGTTGTCCTGGAGTTTTTCTGGTAATAGGATTCTTGTCTGGAAGATTCCTCTGCCAAAGAAGAGTGAACACCAAAGGTTCAGGCCTCTTCTACGAAGTTTAAGCACTAGGGGAGCAGTTATACAGGGAGGGCATCCTTTGAGACAGACTCTTAGAGGATCTCTAGAAGCTGTGGCCATATCGGCCTCATCATCAGGATTGCTACCTTCTTCATCTATGTGAATTTTCTTGTACAAGATTGAGTCCGAGTAATATTCCTCTACCACTTTGAAATGATCTACGTCGACAAATTTTGTCTTGACCATGCCGTCATTACTGACGTATTTAAAGCATTGATGGAGAGTGGATGGGACGATCATATACTCGTGTATCCATGGGTATCCTGTAGGAATGTGTATGGAAACTCTAGAGGGGGGGTGAAGAGAGTTTATATATACAGTAGAATAATATCACCTGTTAAAAAAAATTTTATGGCATGCAATGGTGATCAACTACTAGTAGTTAGAATATATCTCATGTGTAAGTGATACTATTAGCAGTGTGTATGAATATAAGACACACACACACACACACACACACACACACACACACACACACACACATATATATATATATATGTAGTAGAGTGAGAGAGACCAAACATAAACACCAAGATGTATTCTGGTTTCCTCGGAGCGGATTAGTCCATTCCCGTGAACTCTAGTTCAGAGTTTTATCCACTGTAATCACTAATAGTGAATCAAAATCTTTGATCCGAAGGCTTGTCACTTCTTTACACCACGAGATTTGATCTGAAGTCTCTTTACAATACTGTAGACTTCTCGATCGAGACCTCACTTGGCACTAGAAAGGCTAGGGAGTTGCCCTTGGAGATGGAAAAGTTAAGGCTCTTTCTCATAATAGGATAAAAGGATTAAGAGAAGATAAGTTAGTAAAAATATAGAAATGCAATCCTCTTTATAGTGTATTATCAAACATAATTCGGTCAGAATTCGGATAGGGTTCAATTCAAATTTTTGAAAGTTGGACCAATAAATAAGGGATATTACTACTGTGCTGATTTATACTAAAGTGGTAACCGAGTTCGGTCCGAGTAGCGCATGAATTTGGCCCGAGTTTTTTTGTAAGTATGGTCGACTTTGTTAATGAATGTAGCCTAATTTGGTGGATAGGTTCGATAGTTTATTTGAGTAGACTATTTATTTGGGTATAGGTACATTGATTTGCTAGTGTGACTCATCTTACATCGATCCTAGACTAAAATAAGTAAAAGATTATATTTAAATATTGAACCTAACTTGATATAAATAAATCTTGAGCTGGTGCAAAGTCTGACTTTAGTATTGCCGGAGCTTTATATGTTTTGCATCGAGTATCTGCTTCTTTTGTATTTTAGACCTAATGTTTGATGATTATCAGAATTAGGTTGACTGTGACCATTTTGTGCCAACAATCTTCTCCATTATGATAATTGATAAACTACGCCAAAATACGCATAGGTGAGTCTGAATTAGCATTTGATGCAAATTATTTTAAAACGTAGAAAAGCTCCCTCTTAAGTAGATCTTTCCGTTTATATGAGCTTAAGAAAAGCTCCCCCGTTAGTAGATCTTTCCTTTGAATGGGTACACTTGAATGACCTGTAACTTGTCATTTCTTTATAGCAAAATAGGTGTAGGTATATCAAGCATATCATGGATACAGATATAAATATATCACAGTTCTAAATCCTCAGAGTGTATAGTCTATAATTTATATTTATCATCAGCCATAATTTATTATTTTCTCGTTTCTTCCCCTTTGTCAATTTATCTTAGGAGGAAATAAAACTTTCCCGTAATGAATGTTCATGACAACTTAAGAAGAAAAAAGACATATTAACCAGAGAAATATATCATGCATTTAAGTAAAACAAGTATCAAGACTAGCAAAATATCTAGATACAAATAACCAAAATAGTACAAAGAGCAGATATTTCTAGTACACTGAATAAAAGTCCACATAGCTAAAAGAAACTATCATAAATGATCATCAGCAGTATCAGCAGGTGGGTGATCATCAAAATATGCTCTGGTAGGGTCAAAGTAATACTGAACAAATGGATCATCGATCCTGTAGCCTAAGCAGGAAAGATCATGAGCCACTGGGTAAGGTACAGTAGGATGATGGACTAGGGGATAACGAAGATCATGTAGGGAGTTGGCCAATGTGTGGGCCTGGATAATAGTGCGATAAGACTGTTCGCGAAGCTGAGTGATAATTATAGTGTTTTGCTCCTGGTGTTGAGCAGCTATCATCTCGTTTTGTAACCTGAACTACTCGCAGAACATCTCTTTGATCGAGTCAAAGGTAGCAGGAAGTGCAAAGGATAATAAAGTAGGAGCTAGAGCAGGAGAAGATGGAGCTGGGTCAGCTGGTGCATCAGAATCAAATCCGGATGAGTCATCCTCTTCAGAAGCAAGAGAGGTAGGCTGAGTCATGTATGATTTGGTGAGATAAGCTGGCTCAGATAGATAAGTGGGTTCTTCCATAGGAATATAGAAGTGCTAAAAGATGAGTGGCAGATACATGGCATAAGGAAGTTGACGTTCGTGTTTGCAACATTCAATCATCTTCCTAATCATGGTCTTGGGAAGACTAGAGTGGATGTGAAGAAGTGATATAAAGCAGACATCTCCCTATTGGTAACTTTATCCTTAGATGTTTGCTTGGGGATGATAGCAGAGTATACGATTTGGTGAAGTTCGTAAAAGTATTGGTTGAAATAAAGAGCACGAAACTTCCAGTCGGGACAAGGATGAGGGGCACAAAGTATGTCCCTAAAAGAATCAAGAGTGATGTCGTCTCTGAGATTGAGTTGGTCGATCTCAACTAGGGCTTCTCCCTCGTTGAAATTTCAAGGATTTTACCCAAAGTTATATCGTCAAATACAATGTTAATTTCGTCCACTCTTGAAGAAATAGACCATTGATCATAAGAAAGATTAAAATAAAATATGCGAATGACGTTCAAATTAATGGGTTTTCTAATTTTGACTAGGCGATAAAGATTGAATTCTATAAGCTTAGGTTTTTGTGCATAAAAAGTAGTAAAATTGATAGGATTTCCCTTGCAAATATTCCTTTGCATAAAATTATTAAACCACAAATTTGAGGCATCGAGAGAAATTAAAATATAGTCATCATATTCACCGGGGTTTGGAATAGGAGAAAATTTGGGAATATTGAGCATCATCACTTGAGGATTGGGAAGAGGAAGTTTCATTTGCTTTTCTCTTCTTTTTTCCAAATTTAGGAGCCATGAAATATGTGGGATTGTGAATGTGAAGGATTTACCTTCAAGAGATAGAAGGAGATGAAGGAGAATTACAAGAAGGGTCGTAGATCCCAAGTTTGGAGAAAAAATAGCCTTTGTGAAAGGAGATCACCAAACTAGGGTTTAGGAGGAAGGGTGATGTTCTCGGTTTGGAGAAGAAGAAATTTGGGAAAAGGGAGTTATGTATATAACCAAATCCGAGAGCTGCTGCTGCTTTCAAATACTAGAACCAAGTTCGGACCGAACTTTGTACGAGTTCTGTTATGGTCAGGATTTTAAAATTATTGTTTTATGGTATGATATATTTTTTTTATGAAAACATACAAGTGATTTCATACTAGTAAATAAATTTTAGGTCTAAAACAATGACACGCTATATTATCTGTGATTGTTTAGACATATAATTTAAAAACAATAGTTGTATTTTTGCAGTAAATTACTGAATGAACGATATTTGTATTTAGAAAACATTTATAAATAGCTCTTTGTATATCATTACTTAGTGAGGTCTTTGGTTATCATTAATTAGCTGTAGGGGCTGGTTCCCAACTATCGGTGGTCCGAAGACTCTTAAGTACCGTGTCGCTTAAGGTTGTTTACACCTTATTGTCAGAAGGACCCTTTTGGCGATTAACAATAATTTCTACACCTTTAGAGCATAATATTGAAGAGTCATTTAAAAAAAGTTTCTTCGTACACAGTTAAGAGAAATTATACTATGGCATGATTCATTATTGGATAAGTACAGTATACTACTATATAAAAATTTTGTGTTACCAAAATGACTTAATAGTCATGATTTATATTGGTGCAATTGCCATAAGAATGTTCATTATAGCTTTTTGCAATCACCAACTTTCTCCTTTAATATTATGTCTTGCTACAAATCGTTCCACCTATATGATTAGAACAAGACTTTGGTATCCAGTATTTGGATCCATAGCGATTAGTTTTTGGAACCCAGATGAAAATATTCATATTCACCAATCTTCGTGCTTTGCAAAAGTGTAAGCAGTGTCCTTTAAATCCACAGTAGTAACATGTAATTGTATTGTTTGGGTTAAAACTAGGTGCATGAGCATGGCATGTCACATGATTATTTTTCTTTGGTCTGGTGTAGATAAAGGCGTGATTATGTGATTTACCAATCATCTTATCTCTCCTTTGTGAGTGTCTTGTGTCTTTTTATTTGGTCAAGTGTCATTTGTGTCCAGTGCTAGATTGGGCTATAGGTTCTATAACCTGTTTACCCAGTCTATTCTCTAACTTTTTAGAGCTAACAAGTTGTCACGACCCGCATCCGCTTTTCGGATACAAGTACGTGGCCAAGCCCAGCCTATGCCGCAGCATCGACGGTAGTACGCTGTCTATGATAATAATGGTACATCAATCCAAATAAATAATATTTAATCACAAATTTAAATCTTTTCTCATTCACAACATTTACATAGTTTTACAAGATTCTTAATTTATAATTAAATCATAACTCGGGAACAAACCCACTAAATATCAAATCCAAAGAAGTTGTTATACTATATAAATTCTAATATTGGCCTCCAAAAGCATCTCGATCTCCAACAAAATCCAATGAGCAAGATAGCAAGTCACCTAAAAATGTTTACCCAGTCAGGATGGAAAGAGTACAACCCAATAGCAGTTCCAGTTAATTGACAAGTACTATAAACAGTAAATAGTTATAAAATACTTGATAAGCATATAATAATGGAATAGGGTACATCATAAAGGAACAGTTAAATAAAGAAATAATAAAAGACAAGAAAGAAGAACAGAGAAGCATATAAAGACAGACAGATATATAAACTAGGAAACTTGTCATGCAAGTGTGCAATCAGCAAGTATAGATTAATCTAGAATGACTACATCTAACTAGTGTTTTGAAATACCAAGTTGACATGTGAACGGCTAGGGGCTAGTATCCGGCAAACCACACGTGTCGTGTGTGGCTGCTATTATTTCAGAAAGACCATGGGATGAAAATGGTAGTTCACACGTCTCCTAGGTATTTTCTCGCCCGACTAGTACTCATGGATCCAAGTCTAGACACGAATAATCTCAATAGTCCAGAAGATGTCAACAGGCAGAAAATATATTAGTCCAGTAATACATTAGTCCAAAAAAAGTCAAATTGGCCTAAAAATACGTGTCTCACAAAAATGAATCCATACAATACCAATCTGTGTATCCATCATGTCAAAAATTAGGTAAAATAATACTATAAATATGCATCATAAAAAATATTAAATAATAAAAACTATCAGAGAATATACTCGCCTGTGGTCCTTAGCTGGTATGAGTCAAAATCCAAGTCCAAGTCCAACTCCAAATAGCCTATGTATTACAAATTTACCATGTCAAAAGATATTTTATTTTATTCTAGTAATTACTCTAAAATTCTATTTTAATCTTATTAATCTGATTTTTAGGTCAATTCTGAAATTTTGTCCGAAGAAACTAAAATTTATGAACTCGAGACTCATGGCACGCAAATCGAGGCAAATTGTTGACCAAAAAGTCAACTGGCACAAACTCAACTTTCATGCATGATTTCTTGTACATTTTAGCATCAAAAACATGCTAAAATTTATGGCTCATCCGGATTCAAATTCATTTGGAAATTATTGCACATACAAAATCACATTGTGCAACGGTAGTTGATTGTTAACCTAGAAGTTGTACAGAATTAACAGCATGAAAATATTTCGTATTAAATTATGGGAAAAAAATATGCCAATTATCTTGATATTAGCTTTCTGAAACTTTAAACGGTTCATGATTCTAATTTCTGGTTCCCCCGAAATCGTGAAAACACCGAGATGCATCAATTTTCGTAGATGTTGTGCTCTACGAATTTTTCAGAATTTAATATTCAAATTTTTGTGAAACAATTTATATATTTAGAAAACTAACCTCAATACGTTCTAACGCAAGAAACTGAGCTATGAGTAATGGATTTTGGAAAATGAAGAAAATCCTAGATGATATTCCCTCAAATCTCTCTCTCTAAAATAATAGGATAATTAAGGTTATTATAATATATATATATATATATATATATATATATATATATATATATATATATATATATATATATATAGATGTTGGCTGACATACGGCTGAATGAAAAGTGATAGGCTGATACGTGTCAGAATCTAGTTGGATGGTTTTGTTTATATTATTTATTTTTGATTTGTCTTTATCAAAACATTATTTAAGTCATTTCTAAATATAAATAACTCAAAATAAACAATAAAAATAATCTAAAAAATTTGAAAAAATTACAGAAAATATATTTTGAACCCAAAAATCCTAGAAAAATACTTGAGGCAATTTTATTTTCATAGATTTCAAACTATAATTAGGAGAAGCTCTAAAAATTAGCTTTACCTATTTAACTAAAAATAAATATTAAAAATATTCCCAAAATTCTGAAATATTTTCAGAAAATATATAATAAAATTATAAACAATAGAAAATTATGTGGCTCCATTCTATATTTCTGGACTTGCACAATAAATTCTAAAAGTCCTAAAAAATTAGTTATTAGCCTCAATAAATCCCAATAAATTTTAAAATTACTCAAAAAATTTTAGAAAATTATACAAAATAAATTTGATTATTTAGAACCTAAAATAAAAGTTTGGAACATTTTTAATTATGTTTGTCACTAAAATAAAATTTTGAAAGTGCTAAAAAATTACTGTTACTAGTTTTTAATTAACCAAAAATTATGAAAAAATTCCAATAGCCCCAAATTAACCTAATAACAACATTTAAGCAAGAATTTCAGGATACGGAGGTTACAAGTCTACCCACCTTTAAAAATTTTTGTCCTCGACATTAAAATCCTTAATTATTTTTTTTACCATCAAAATTTAAATTCAACAAACCATATAATCATGAAGTAAATCCATATTGTAATTTCACAAAACAAAAAATTTAATTCTAAAAACATCATAATCCTGAAAATCTTCAAAATTAAAATCAAATTTCATTCTTATTACAATCTCCTCCAAAATTTTAAGTTAATAACTAAATACTCAAAAAATTTAATATCCAATCCTCTAATTTAAATCCAATCAATGTATATTTATAAAATTTAAAATCTTATCCTAAAAATTTAAATTCAAACACTAATCCATTAATGATCTTATTCCTCGATTCTTTTTTCACACATTACTCGAACAATATAATACTTAGAAAATCTTCAAATACAACATTCAAAATATAAATTTTAAATTTATATCTTATAATCAAATACATATAATGATAATCTTCTTAAATTCCTCAAAATTTAATAAAAAATCCAATCATATCATAATCTTCATAAAAATATGTGATTTAATAAAATCTTCAATTCTGCCATATAAAATTCTCAATTCTTTATTTAATGTTTATACCCAAAATTTAAAATCCTTAATAATATTTTTTTTATGCCACCATCAAAATTTAAGCAATATAATCATGAAGTCAAAACACTATTATTATTTAACAAAGTCCTTAAAAATTAATTCATCCTCATAACTTAAAATTTTAACGTAAATCTTCAAAATTTGAATTTATCTTCAAAATTTAAAATCTAATAGAATTTTTCTCTTAAATCAGTTTTACAAGTCATTATTCTTAAATACAATTTAACATTATTTTCTTAAAATTTAAATCTCATTTATAACTGTCTTCAAAAATTTAATAATTAAATCATTCAAATTTAATATCGTATCCAAACTTAAATCCAATCTTGAATTTTAAAGAAAAAATTAATTCCATCCTTAAAAATTAGAATTTCATATTGTAGTTGTTTCTCACAATAATTTTATGAGTCCCAATAGCCATAATTTATTTTGTTCTCACTTCTATTACGTATATGAATTCTCGATATTTAAATTAATGATCATCCTTAGAATATCGATTAATGATTCCATCCTAAAAATTTAAAAGTTAAATCCAATCTTCAAAGTAAATCCTACTAATATATATTTTATAAATAAATTTAAAAAAAATTCAAAGTCTCATCCTCAATATATGAATTCCAAATCTACTCCATCAATCATCTCTCTCAAAAAAAAAATTAAATTTTGATTTCAAATTAAGTCTTTAAAAGTCGAATTCAACAAGTTATAAAATTAATCTTTGTATTATTATTTTTTTTGTTCTAACTCAGTCCATAAACTAATCTCAATATTATATTGAACTCATAACACTCAATTTCTCAACATTATCCTTGAATTTCTTGAATTATATCTCAAAATTTTCATGATTATCCTCAATTTTAAAAACTTTCAACATTATCCTCAAATTTTTTTTGTAAATAATCAAATATGACAACTTCTACCCACGTTATAATTTTATCCTTGAAATAAAATTCTCAAAATTTAACTCCTCGAACAATTAAAATAAAATGTATATGCTTTCCTAAAAACTCAAATATTCAAATATTGAAATAAAATTTAATCACTTCCAAAAATTTTATAGCTTTGACTATGTTTATTGAATTGAATTTGAAACCTCAAAAATTTTAAATACATAAAATCTCAACTCCTCAAAAACTTTCAAAACTTGAAATTTATTTCCATTCTTCAAAACATAAATTTGAATCCACATCTTGTAGTCCAATAGCTCTAATGTTAATCATTTTAAATTAGACAAAATCATAAAGTAATAAATCTATACTCAAAATTTTAAATCAAATACTCAAAATTTAAATTCTTCAAACTTAAAATTGAATCCACTATAATAATCTGCAAAAATCTTAAATTCCATAAATCATAAACATTAAACTAGAATTTAACTACTAGAGTTTATCTAGCATCAAAATACCATAATATATAGCACTTAATTTTCTCAAATTTATCTACTAGAGTTTACCTCAAAATTTAATATTTATACCTACCTTAATTACGTAACCTTTGAAACAACTTAACTACCCAAGCAATAAAATTAAAATAAGGCCTTCCTATTGTATACCTAGTCCTAGTCATTCTCCTAAATTCAAATCAATTGAAAGTTGTGAATGAGCACTTTCTCCTAAAATCTTATTACTAGTCGCATGATCGCAGTAGTACGACTAACTTAAGTACTACAACGAGTTCACATTATTTACAAATCAACTTGTCTCTCCTTTGTGAGTGTCTAGTGTCTTTTTATTTAGTCAAGTATCGCTTGTGTCCAGTGCTAGATTGGGCTATAGGTGGTATAACCTGTTTACCCAGAAAGATCATTAATCTTAAGTGAGGCATTAGAGTACTTCTCCTTCTCCTATATTAGGTCCTCCTTAAGTTTAGCATTTTTTTTATTTCTTTCATCAAATCAGGCATGATCTTCTATAAGCTAAGCTTAAGTTTGGCGAGATTTCAATAGATTCATCAGAAGAGGAGTTTTCTCTAGCTTTCTTAAGTAAGCAAATAAAGTGATCATTCTTAAGCTGATAAGATTTGATATCTTTTTGAGATTGCTTATAGTTATTTTTAAGCTTATTAAAATCTTCAAATAAATCATTAAAAGTATCAGACAATTCATCATACAAAATATCTTTTGCTAGTGAATCATCATTTACCTCGCTTACCATTAAGCACAAGTCTACCGTATATTAAAAGTTATTGTCATTCTCTTACTGGATGTTTGTATCAGTTCGATGACTTACAGTACGGCATAAGTCTAAAGTTTCTTTATTGCCATTACTGTTGCTTGGAGTATCAGCATCTTTCTCTATACTCGTTGCTTGCTTAGTAGGATTCAAGCTTGTTGTGTCTTGAGGTCCTTCTTCATCATCGCTCTCATATGTTTCTTCCAGCATTTTCCATATTTTATGTGATATTTTGTACTTGAAAATGCTTTTGAATTCATCTTCTCGTAAAGCACAGTAGATCATGTACATTGCTTTTATATTATCGCTTGCTGCTTTCTTTTCATCTTCGGTATATTCATCATCTACTTTTTTAACTCTTTTGTAACCATTAGTAACATAAGTCAATAAGTCTAAGTCAAGAGATTTTAGGAATGCTCTCATGTGTATTTTCTAGAATAAATAGTTAGTGCTATAAAAAATATATGGCTTATCAAGGAGTTGGCATTCACTATTGATGGAAAATAGTGATCGTGTTGTTGCCATGTATTATACTCTTTGGACGTTAATCCGATAATCAAGAGAACTTGCTCTGATACCAATTGTAGGACCGTATAATGCAACTCTAGAGGTGGGTGAATAGAGTTTATGTATGCAGCATAATAAAATTACTTTTTGAAAAAAATTATATGGCAGGCAATGGTGATCAACTACTAGCAGTTAGAATATCTCATGTGTAAGTGATACTACTAGCATTGTGTATGAATATAAGACACACACACACACACACACACACACACACACACACACACACACATATATATATATGTGTGTGTGTAGTAGAGTGAGAGAGAGCAAACACAAAAACCAAGATGTATACTGGTTTCCCTCTGAGAAGACTAGTACAGTCCCGAGAACTCAAGCTCAAAGTTTTTTCCACTATAATCACCAATAGTGAATCACAAGCTTTGATATGAAGGCTTTTCACTTCTTTATACCACAAGATTTGATCCAAAGTCTTGCAATTTCACAGCTAGAGAGAGAGAAAAACTGATGGAGCCAAGCTCTTTACAAATTTGTAGACTTCTAGATCGAGATCACACTTGGCACTAGGAAGGCTAGGGAGTTGCTCTTGGAGATGGAAAAGTTTAGGCTTAGATGTTTGCTCACAATAGGATAGAAGGATTAAAAGAAGATAAGTGAGTAGGAATGTAGAAATCCAATCATATTTATTGTATATTAGCAAACAGAATTCGGCCAGAATTTAGATGGGGTCCAATTCAAATTTTTGAATATTGGGCCAGGAAATCAGGGATATTACTACTGTGCTGATTTTATACTAAAGTGGTAACCGAGTTTAATCCAAGTTCGGCATGAATTTGGCCCGAGTTCGGTTGTTAAGTATGGTAGACTTTGTTGATGAATGTAGCCTGATTTGGTTGATAGGTTAGATTGTTTATTTGAGTGGACTGGTTATCTGGGTATGGTTACTTTGATATGCTAGTGCGACTCAGCTTACATCGATCCTAGACTCAAATAAATAAAAGATTACATTTGAATATTGAACCTAACTTGATATAAACAAATCTTGAGCTGGTGTAGAGTCTGACTTTAGTACTGCCAGAGCTTGATATGCTTTACATCGAGTATCTCCTTCTTTTCTATTTTAGACCTAATATTTGATGATTATCAGAATCAGGTTGACTGTGCCACTTTGTGGCAACATGTCCTAGGAAGACATTGTAGGATACCTCAACATCGATGACATAACAAGTCACCACTGTTAGAAGATCACCTATTTGGCACTTCAGATGAATCTTGCCAATAGGGTAACTTCTTCCAGCGTTGAAACTACTAATAGTAGTGTTAGTAGATGTTAGCCGATGCATCAGAATTTCTAAGGTTTGTAGCTGACTTCATAGGATAATGCTAAGGGATGAATCGGGGTCATTTTGCATTCAATCCACCCGAATAGCTCTTATATATCCTGTATAATTCAAAGGGCAATCATGCCTATTGTTCTTTAATAACATATCCTGCTGAGAGATTATGATGTTGAAGAGTGTCTCCATCATACTATTGTAGTGGGGACATACTGCAAGATCTTTGCTTGGTGGTTTGACCTTAGCTAAGTAAGAGTCGACATTTTGTAATACCTTAGTGCGTGACGAGTCTATTTGGAGACAAGTAGAAGATCAAAGAAAGACAACTTTGTTGGCGTGTTGCCAGTTGGGACAAAATATCAAAGTTGTAAGGTTTTTCCAGCCCTTGATTTTATCCTTTCGTAGAGGTTTGTCGAAGCTCGTTTCCTTCTACCTTTTGCTTGTCCACTGCAAAAAATAGGGATAGACCCGGATCGAAGATACAAGGTAGAACATTTGGGGGTGTACCATCATCAGGAGCATTGTAGACGCACTGGTAAGCTACGCCTAACCTGGTTACACCGGCGAGAGCTTCATTTGCTAATGGGAAGACCGTATAACATGATCTAGTCTTCCTTCCCTTGAATTTATAGATAGAAGGCACTATTTGCTGCGTTATTTTAGGGACAAGGTCTGGATGAACTAACATGACCTCGCCTCTTGGAGTGGTAAGGGGAACTAACCCATCTACTCGGGCTAGAGGGAGTTTGTCAGTGATTGTTTTGTCTTCATAGTCCAAAGTGAGGGCGTTTGAGTCAATCACTCATTGTATCCTCCTTTTTAAAATATAATAGTCCCACATAGCATAATGGATATATCGATGGTAGTGGCAATACTTGGGGTTGTCCACCTGTCCTGCTTCGTTGGGGCATCTGATGTCAGGTATTTTGAGCTTGTTGTCCTTCATCATTACTTTGAAGAGTTCCATGACATCATCATCATTGAAGGAAAATGTCTCATTTATTCTCGATGGCTATGATGGCTTAGTCACAAGCGAGACTAGACCCTTGGATAGGTTAATTGTCAGGTCTTGCTTCCCTTTACCGTCACGATTATTGGCGGCTGTGAAAGGACACTTTTCTTTCTCTTCAGTGCCGAGGGCTTGAAATCCTAATAAGACGGCATCCTTCAAGCTCTTCTCTATAGTAGCGACACTTAAGATAAATGTCGTCCAGTTACTGAATGGGCCAGATGCCATCCAGAGTCTGATTTATGGTAGAAGGATCTTCCGACATGTATCCATCAGTGTGGATTTGGAAATGCCAGAAGGAAGTTTCAATACTGCCTGTGGAAGTGCTCGATATAATTTCGTGCAAGTTCCTTTTCCCTTGTATGATGTCTATTAGAGAGGACATAGTTACATATATTCCTCTTTCGTAGAATTGGGCATGGAAAAGAACTTTTAGGTCCTCGAAGGAGGAAATATACTTGTTTGGGAGGCTACAAAACTACTCAAAGGCGAAGCCAGGGAGTTCTCCAGCGAACAGGTTGTTGAGTAAGGCATCATCCTGAGGTAAATGGCCTATTATGGATTGGAAGTATCCCTTGTACTAGAGCGGTGACATCTTTCTATCGAACAAAGATAGAGATAATAGCTTATATTTGGGAGGGTATACCACATTATCCCATTCAGAAGGATAGGGTTGTCGGATCCCATGTTTCTGGAGGTTGACTTGGTTATCCTGAGCATCGACGCAGGCACGCAGGTCCCTAAGAGTTTCCTAGATATTATCTAGTCGAAGAGGAGAAGAGGATTGAGGTACCTTATGACTAATTACAATCTGAGGAGCCGGATCCAGCATGCTAGATTCCTTGTTGGTTCTCGGGTCCGGGATCGTCCGTCCCGGAGCTTATGGCTGTGTGGGGACTACACTTTCTCTAAGTTTCAATACTATATATGGACTCAAACCAGCCCCTCGTTCTTGGTATGAGGTCCTTAGCTCCTTTCTACTTGAAAATGATTTTCTAAAGAAAAAGTTGACACTACCTTATTTATTAAATCTCATGATGACAATCTCTTATTGGTACAATTTTACGCAGATGATATTATTTTTATATCTTCTAATGAGATGCTATGTAAAGAGTTTGATAAGTTTATGCCCAAGGAATTTGAAATGAACATGATGGGAGAACTTACTTTCTTCCTTGGATTACAAATCAAGCCAAATTCTCAGTAAATATTCATCAATCAAGCAAAGTACACAAAAGATGTGCTAAAGAAGTTCGATATGAACAACGTAAAATCTATTAGAACTCCAATAGAAACATCAACCAGACTTGATCTTGACAAAAATAGCAAACCTACAGATATACGTAAGTATCGAGGTATGATTAGTAAAATTTTATACTTAACTACTAGTCGTCCAGATATTATATTTTCTGTATGCCTATGTACTAGATATCAGGCTAATCCTAAGAAATCATATGTATGTATAGTTAAGCGTATCCTTCGATACCTTAAAGGTACTCAGATGGCAGACTTGTGGTATCCCAAAGCCACATCCTTTGACCTTATTGGCTATTCGGATGCTAATTTTGCTGGATGCAAGGTCGATTGTAAGAGTACTAGCGGTATGTGTCTTATCTTGGAAAATTCTCTGGTCTCTTGGTTTTCTAAGAAACAAAATTATATTGCATTATCAACTACTGAGGCTGAGTATATCGCCGCAGGACGTTGTTGTGCACAAATTTTGTGGATGAGACAAACTTTAGAAGACTATAATTTATCCATTAAAATATTTTCATCTTTTATGATAACACTAGAACTATAAATCTCACTAAGAATCCAATATGTCATTGACGCACTAAACATATTGAGATTAGATACCAATTTTTAACACTTTAACTGAATGGTAATATCTGTTTAGAATTTATTGACATAGAACATCAACTTGCAGACATTTTCACTAAACCCATAGCTGAAGATCGCTTCAATTTTACTTGACATAAATTTGGTATTTTGGACTCAGATACTATATAACTTGTTTGTTTCATTTATCACTCTATATTTCTATAAATATTCAAATTAATTTGGGTACAAGACGAAGGGGCCTTTCTATCAAAAAGGTGTAAATAGCCTTAAGCAATACGGTACTTAAGTTTCTTCGGACGACTGTTAGCTGTGATGTAGGACCGTTAGGGCAACTATACAAGGGAGTGAATAGAGTATAGCGAAAGTAATAACCCAATTAAAAAATTAAGCTATATAAAGGCAGTAAACATACCAACATATATAACAATTAAGAATATGCACAGTAAAGAAGAGTAAGAAGAGCAAACGCAAGCACCGAGAATTTTATCATAGTTTCCCTCTGAGAGGACTAGTCCAGGTCAGAGAACTCTTGCTCGGTGTTAATCCACTATTTATGAAATATGTTACACACGTGCCTTTAATCCGAAGAGCACGCCAACTTCTTACAACACGAGTTTTGATCCGAAGAACTCGCGACTTTAGACAACCACAAGCTTTTGATCAAAAGAGCTTGCTGACTTCAAACTTGTATGCAAGACGAACTTTAAACCAAGTTTTACAACTTAATCAGACTTCTAAATAGAAATAACACTTGGCACTAAAAGGATGGGAATTGATCTCAGGAATAGAAAATGTTTATAGCTCAGGCTAATACTCAAGAATAGATGAGAAGAATAAAGCATGGATGAGCGAATTGGAATAGAGAAATTCATCTTTATTTATAGGATTTTCATGAACCGAGTTCGGGCAGAGTTTGGGCAAAACTAGGTCCAAGTTCAGTCACTTAACATTCATAAATTTGAATGTTAGAACCTGGTCATCCGGAAAAGGAGGCTGACTCGGTTTTCTGGTTTGACCCTGACCAAGTTTGGCCCGAGTTTGGTCTATGTTTGGTCCAAACTCTGTTGGTCTATTTCTAGAATGTTGGATCCAGGTTTGGTTTGGTTCAGGCTATTTTGAGTGGACTAGGTTCTGGTTTAATATAGATGCCAAAATTTAATCCTTAATGAACTAGTCTGATCTAGTCTGATACTGAATTCCTAGTATTGGTATCAGAGCGGGTTCTCTGTATATATGTTTTTGCTGCCCATACCAATTGTTCCTACAATTGGTATTAGAGCACGGTTCTCTTGATAAATAATTAACACCCTAGAGCAGATCTATGGCAACTGCACAACCAATTTACACCGATAGTTGTGAAGCCAACCCATAAATAGGCCATCCCTATTTGATGGTACCAACTACACATATTGTTAGACACGCATAAGCTTTTATATTAAATCTTTTAACTTTGACTTATGGACTAATGTTATTGATGATTACAGAAAGCCTACTATCATTTCTCTTCTTACTTCTAATGTACTTAAAAAACCTTATTATGACTACATGAAGGAAGAAAAAGTAGCAGCTAGCCTTGATGCTGAGGCAATAAATATTTTATTTTGGGCTTTAAAAGAAATTGTATTCAATCATATTTCTGCCTGCACAACATCTCATGAGATCTGGAAACTCCTTGAAGTTACTTATGAGAAAATGTATGAAAGCGAGGCAAGCAAATCCGAAGACGAAGAAGAAAGTCCTCAAAATACAAATAAGAGCAAATGGCACGAAAGTGAAGCTGGCGACTGAGAGGAAGAAGAAAATACTCAAAATGCTGCAAACATATATTTAATGGCATTTGAACAGGTGTCTACAAATCCTCTCTATGAATACTTTACCTTTGAAGAGTTATCTGATGCTTTCAATAATTTATTTGAAGATCACAAGAAGCATATAAATAACTATAAGCAAGCTAGAAAAGATATTAAGTCTTATCAGCTTGAGAATAGAAAGCTTACTTATCTTTTGAATTTTGTTAAGAATACTTCTACTTGTGATGATTCTACTATATTGTCCACACTTAAGCTAAACTTACATGAAGCACTTGAGTGCATCGAGAAAAATACTCAAGAAAATTCTAAACTTAAGGCGTAGTTAGAATCTTAGAAGAAGAAATATTTTATTGCTACATTTAGAATAGATGCTTTAACTGCTAAATATAATAAAGTGTACGACACCTCTAAAAAGTTAGAGATTTGACTTGGAAAACAGGTAATGGAACCTATGACTCAGTTTAACACAATATACGTGACTCTTCATAAAGCCATGCGTAGCAAATTATTTCTAAAGGAAGCAAGCAAAGCTAGAGCTTTATACAATCACGCCTTTATTTATTAACAACCATGGAAGAATGTTCATATCACATATCGCACCTATACACCTACTTCAAACACAAATAGTCATGTTACATATCACTATTATGGTTTGAAAGGACACATATCTAGACAGTGCTATGTTAGAAAATAAGTTGATATGAATTGGGTTCCCAAAGCTAACAAATGTGGATCCAAATTTACTTGTATACCAAAGTATTTGCCTAATATTGTAGGTGATGCTTCTTTAGTCAGGACTCAGCACTAAGGAGAACGTTCGTGATTGCAAAGCTACTAGGGTCATATTCCATGCAATTGCACCAACTTAAATATGGCTACTGGAGCCACATTGGTAACGTGCTAATTGATTCTTCCTAGAATGGCTAAAATTATAGAATCTATCATATTTTTTTATCAATGTTTTATTACTTTCTCTTATTGATATCTTTAGTTGTTATTTATTTAAATCAATGTGAGATGTGACACTAGCATGCCTAGTTAAATTCTTTTGTAACTACTTCTATCTAGCTTGACTAGTTATTTAGCTAAAATATTAGCTCATACAGTATTTCACACACTTTTTATTTGTAAGACATCACTTTTACAAGATCATCAGTTAAACGGGGACATTGGCTTATAATTTGTTGACACGGAACATCAACTAACAAACATCTTTACTAAATCCCTAGCTAGGGAATGTTTCAACTTTATTCGTTAAGAATTGGATATTTTGAATTATGACACTGTATGATAATATAATTTGCATTTATATCTTTCAAAAAAAATTCATTCAAGTAAAAATTATTTTGGGTACATGCCGAATGGGCCCTTCTGTCAAAAAGACGTACATAGCCTAAGCGATACAATTTTGAAGTGTCTTTGTGACCACCACTAGCTGGGATCCGGCCCATACAACTAACCCTAAGATGACCAATACTTGTTTGAATAATAATTTGTTAAGGACTATTTTGTAATGTTTTCAAAATATAGTTGGGAATCTGAGCTCTATTCTCTGACTTAAAGTTGGAAACTGCAATTTCAGTCATTGATGCAGTGCTTCTAATGCTTGGACTTTAGTTGAGATGGATGTTGCTGATGTTCTAGCTTAGTTCATTTTGTTCTAACTTTCACTTACCTCGTATATTAGCTATTAATTATGTTGACCTAATTGTGCATTTCTTATCATTTAGTTTTTTTCTTAAAGTTATTTCTGATTAAATATTCTTGTCTTTTTGGCTGAAATTTTGGATCCAAGATGTTTATAGTAGTTGAATCCATTCATGTATGCCTATATGATTTATTGTTTAATATTTTCTTTTGAGAATATTAGGATATCAGAGAGAAGTTGTTTAATTATCTCTTGTACATGACTATATTTGAATATTTAGTTATGTCTCTTGTATTATTGTTACCAAATGTTTAATGGTAATTTATATGCTATGTATTGAATATATCTACATTTAGTTACCTTCAATTGTTAAGTATATAAGTCATTATTATAATATGCAAGTCATTATTCTTTTGTTGACATTTTAGCTACTTACTATTTATTTAACACATGATCATGTTATATGCTTTATGTTCTCACCTTGTCTTTATGATTTTTTTTTTCATTTGTGGGGGAGCCGTAAACTGGCTATCTTGACAAAGGAAAAAAAATATGTCAAATATGTGCATATTCACTAACTTCTCATGTACTACGGGGGATCTTATGCACATATAGAAGCTTAGATAATATCTTCTATTACGGGGGAGCTTTTTTTAAATCATGTCAAAGGGGGAGAAGTAATCTTACTTATGCAATGCTGAAACCAAAGCGTCAGTCACCTACTTTGCCATCGCATGTCCCATCCCATAGATATAGGGGGTTCTAGATAGGAAAGAGAATTTTTTCCTTACCGTGCTTATTCTTCCTTCTTTTATTTCATCAACCACTCTCTGCTTGCGGACATTGTTCGACTTCCAAGGCCCCCAAAGGCAAGGGAAAAGGGAAGATGCAGTCGGTCGTGACCATGACATAGGTCAATTGTTGCTGAGTCGGTGCATCCCGACATGTGGGGGTGGTCAAAGGTAATGGTTGTGAGGGTTACTTGTTGTACTTTTGTATACCTTTTCTTTTGATTTGAAAACACCCTTTTGTACGGTTTGCTGTATGGATGGGCCCCCACCCATCTGGAGCATCCGTAGATAAATCCAATGATAAAGTACATGGACATTGTTGCAAAGCTTTGTCTTGTAGATGCACTAGATTCTTACCAAACTTTCACGCATGGGCGTGGCCATCTTTCGGACGTCCATTATTAAGCATTTGCTCGAAAGAATATGTGCCACCTTTCTTTGTATTCATTTGTATGGACAGTTTATTTTACTATGCTATGTCCATGATATGCGCTGCGGGATCATGAGTTATTTTTATGCTCATGGTTGTAGACAGTACTATGTTGCGCTGCTTTCATGGCCATGCGCCAAGGGATCATGTGCGCATAAATAGTTTTTCCTTAGTATCCACCTGATATGACCGGTTACTCTGTGTGCATTAATTTTTTGAGATGCTTGATACTCTATCCTTACTGGATTATATCTTCTATTTGCTTTGTTTTATATAGTATCGATGACAGTGCCTTCATTGGACGAGATCATCTTTATTTCTGCCCTTAGTCTGTTGGGTTTAGAAATAGTTGAAGAGGTAGTCAATTCGACAAAATATTTTACCATGGCTGGCCAACAATCGAGGTGAATAAGACTTATTGAAGAACAAAACTCCATTTTTCTTCAATGTTTGATGGACCCAGGAAAGATCCCCAGGGCAGACGGGTCTAAAGAGTGCTTCTTGAAGCCACAGTTCCTATTTGGGCATAAGGTGAACAATAAAGATGATACGAAGTAGAATTAATAGAGGAATGGTACTTTGAAGCTAACGATGTAAAGATGTTGATCCCTAATATTGAACGACAATTGTCACTCTCGGCCTTTATATGTCTCGCCTTGAAGAGGGACATGAACTGGGGGCTTACTCCTACTCAAGGCGAGATGCTGACCGGCCATTTTAAAATTAAGACGAGCACTAATCAGAGATAGACTTTCGGATATGCCCAAGATAGACCCTCTAACTCCCTATGGGTGTTATAGCCCGGTAGTCTAGTTAGTAAGGTGGCTCCAAAATTTTTGGCTTTTGACACATCCAACTTTTTGAACTTCCTTTTTAACAATAAACTTTCCTATCCGCAGGATTCCATTCGAGGGACTACCTGGACTCACATAGATCATGAATGGAGCGACCAGACCATGTGGATTCTCTCAACAAATTAGGAAAACCTGAGAAACCTGGGTCTATACTACGCTCTTAGGGCTACTCAGTACGGGCTATAGGTGAACCACCATATGTTCCTTGATCGAATTAAAATATATAATTGCCACTCTAGAATATTCTTTACTCTAGGCGGAGAGATGGGCCTGGCTCTTCATGAGATGTTCGAAATATCCAAGCTTTCATGGGGCACCAAGCCATACGAGGAGTACCACCCTTGCAAGGAGAAGCTTACAGCCTGGGAGGCAAAGGAGCCCAAAATAATGGCTGTATATAAAGAACTACTGTGCCACCACTATATAGGTCATCGCTTGGACAGGACGGGGGCTTCTCCTTATGTTACCATCTAGAAAATGTATCTTTTCTTGGAGCATCAGGTAAGAGATGAGAATGACTACTTCGCCACTAGCGAAGCCTCCACAACAGAGGTTATACAAGCTTTGGAGAAATCATTGAAATAAAATAACCCGTGGTGGATGCATTCGGCAAGTCAGACCCTGAGATCTTCTCATATTTTTCCCATGATATATTTGAATTATCCTCAAAAGCGGCACTCGTGGGCTACCTGAAGATATGGCTTCGAAACTATATGATTTCGGGTAGCTCAGGATCTCTTAAAAGAGTAAGTAGGAACCTTATCCTGCCGGCTGTAAATTTTATCTTTCGTCGCAGACTTGCTCACCTCTCTGCAATGGTTTGTAAATTCCAACACAGGATACGAGAATTCATGGAGAACCTGACGCCAAAAGGACAGAATAGTGGTGACTTCCCTTGGGTAGAGTTACCTTATAACTATTTGATGGGTTGGTTAATCCTGCACCACCCTGCTGTAATGAACCTCGGAATGCAGGAGGATACCCATGAGGGTAATGCCTTCCATCGTTGATACCACGGGATAGAGTGGCGCCACTCAGGTATGCCCATTTTTTGGAAGGTAATGATTCGTATGAATAGCTACGACTTCTTTGTAGTACCTCCTTAGTATGCGGACATTACCGAAGGTAAAGATCTTGAGGACGTTGGGACCATGTTTTCTAGTCTACCGAGGAAAGCTTTCCACTGGCTACTATCGATCTGACCTTTCTATTTGGTGTATCAGAACAAAGATAAAGTATATCTAGAGCAGTATCTTCTGAGATGATTCGCTCGTCAATTCGACTATAGCCAGTTGTTGTCAGGTACCCCAAGCTCAAGTCTGGGGTACGTGGCAAGAATGCATGATGGTGCCCGGACTTGGTAGTATTAAAATATAGGGTGTACCAATACACCGTTTATCAAAACCTTACGGAGGCCTGAAACTCATATTTTATATGTAGCTGTAAAGTTTTATTGTTTGACAAATAACTTATCTTTGGGCTACGACCGAGTTCAGAGTTTTATTGCTAGGACCAATCTGGCTAAGTTACGTGATGCCAATCAGAGATCCTTGTCCTACCGGCCTTGGAAGTCCCTTTGGTGACCCAAGGTGGGGACTCGTCGGCGGAGCCGACCGTTGTGGTTTTGACACGGCGGTATATCAGTAAGGTAGTCTCTCCGTCCCTTCAAGCGAGTGATGAAAGCTGTCATTTATAAGGGGTCTGGGATAGCATGACCTTCTCTCCTGGCTGTCAAATGGGCCGGAGGGACGTCTTCAGTGTCGAATTCATCATTATTAGCATCATATCTTGTGTATATATTTCTCTTATCTTTTCATTTAGTCTATTTGTGCTATTAACTTCCTTCCTTCTTTATGCAGGGGTCCACGCTACGGCTAAGCATTCCAAGTCGAGGTTGAACCAAGCTCCACCTTCTCCAGATGAGAATGCAAAAGTGGTCGTTAGTCCTTCCAAGGAACCCTTACATGAGGATCCTTCCTTAGAGGACCCTAATCTTTAGGAACCTATACCACAGTTACCCCTGGCTGGGGACTTTGATGATTTGGACATCCCTTTAGATGAGGACATTTTGATCGATGGTAAGCCTTTGTTTGACTTCACAATGGATGATTTCTCTACCCTGATAGCTAATTATGATGATGGGGGAGATCCCTCAAGGCAATCGGCTCCTTCGGGTATGTCCCCTCTGGCTTATTCAATGGATAACCGATCACATAATAACTAATATTTTGATGTACTTAGCTAGTATTTCTCTTTCTCTATTCCAGTTTACACCTGCCTGCTGATATAGTCATTCCCTTATTTATTTACAATCATTATTGTAGGTGATATAATTATCTGTGTACCAATTTTTTTGTTGTTTCTAGAATTATTTTCATTTTATATTTTCATTACTTACAATTTTATTGTCTTTATCATTATAATTGAAACTGCAGTTAGTTTATCTGCCTTGCTTCAATCCATACTGGAAATATTGTTTAGAGGATCTCGAGGACTTTTTTCCATATACTATGGACCGAGATTAGATGAGGGTTACATCAACGAGCTTTAGGAGGATCCCGTTCCAGTAGTGGATCCATTAGTAGTGACTTAGAGCCTAGCATTTATATTGTATTTGGATTGTTCCATTTAGAGATACTTTGAGTTATACTATTTGAGACTTATGTTGTATTTGAGTTAGTTAGACTCTTAGATTTATTGCTATTATTTGAGATGTTAGTTCTAAACTTGTGTTGGGACATCTTTTATATCATATTATATTATTATCATGCCAATTCTTCTTTCTTATAGATTATTGTGATTTAGTATTCATATATCAATCATATATTCATCTTCTCCTCTTTATGGAGTTGAGATTATTATTGACAAGTTATGATATTCAAATTGTCAGATGTGATAGATAATATTATGACCTAGACTACATTCTACCGTCGATACTTCGGTGTACGCTGGATGTACCTACGTACTCGTACCCTTATTCCGGGTGAGGGTCGTGACACATTTTTATGGTGGCCTATATAGGATTAGGTCGCATCTAGTACGATATTGTAGTAGGGCTCAGACTTGGAGTACTACTATGAGCCTGCTATAGGATATAAATATATAATGAGAGTATACTCAATCACAACTAGAATACTTCCAACTATTGATTTTGTTATCTTTATCACTCTGAATATTTGCTTTCTTTGAATATTATTGTCCTTCATTGATGATATCGTATCTTGTGCCTTATTTGACATCTTCTAGTTTTGATTTATCTTCAGGGTGCCACCGAAGACATGATCCCAAAGATCAGGACCCGCCGCTTCAGAGAGGTTTACCACCACTCGACCTACCACCCGGGTAGCTAGAGTTGCTCCTTCTGCTTCACCTCACATAGGAGTTTCGACAGCTTTAAGGGGTCCTCCTCCCCCATCTTTCTAGAGGGCTACCCATTTGTTATGGAGGACCTTCCTTTACCGCCACAGTTTCCTTTTCCTGGAGGTGTGCCTACTAACGAGGCACAAGTTTTTGCTTTGATCTAGGTCATGGTAGATTCCTAGAGGATGTCGACGGAGGCCCAGCTTGTCCAGGATGAGTCAGAGAGGACGCAGGCAGAGTAAGACCAAGCACAGACTGAGCTGATGAAAGAGCATGGAGAATGCTCACCAGGTGGCCTTACAGACAGTGGAGAGAGTTTCCCAGTAGCAACCTGGTCAGCAGTAGCAGCAGAGGCCAAGCACTATTGTGGACTTCAAGTAGATGTCGCCTCGGGTGTTCAAGGGTACCAGGATACTCTATACTGACAACTGGTTAGAGGATATATAGAGGAACCTATGATTGACCTATATCCCAGAGAGGTTACAGGTCGAGGCGGACGGCAGTTAGATATTTGATATTGCACTGAATTGGTATCGCACGGAGCCCAGGCTTACCGCAAGAGGACTTACTTGGGAGGCTTTCAAGGAGCTTTTCAAGGAAATATTCTTCACCAACGTGGCCCTAGGAGATTTATAGAGTCAGTTTCTTGACTTAGTCCATGAGAACATGTCGGTTGATGAGTAGGCTAAAAAGTTTTTTCGGTTGAGCCGTTTTGCACCATCCATGATTCGGGACCTAAGAGATCGAGCCTAAAGTTCAAGAAGGGGCTGATAAGAGAGATCAAGTCACGCACTTCTGGTCGACGTACCGCTACCTATGAGAGCATCTTGATAGATGCCTTGATTGCTGAGAATGATCTAGATCTCAGGTCCATGAAGGGTCGTATTGTTTCTGGAGGTGCAAGTGGAAGCACGGGAGTGGCTGTCACCCTTACATTTTCATCCAAGGGTAGTTTAGTAATTGTTAATGGGTATTTATTTTAGGATTATTTAGATTTAATATTTGTGCATACATGATTTATTTATTTATTTATTTATTATATTATTAATTATTGCTAGTTATAGATTATTATGGACTTGCGTAGTGGACCTAACCTAATTATTAGAATGCATGAACCAAACTTTTAGATTAGTCTAAATTGAGCCCATGAATTAGGTCCATTGATTAGAAGGTTTAATTAATTAGTAAAACCATTAGACTAGAACCTTCCCCCCTAATTAATTTTTTCATGAGAGGTCCCAAAGGTTATTTGTGACTTTGTACATTGCTTGGGGAGGGAGTTTCTTGGCCGGCCTACATATGAGGAGAAAGAGAGTGCATTCATTTTTTTTATCCCCAAAATTTTAGATCTACATTTTCCTCTTCCAAATTCCCTCCATTTTACCTCATCAATTCTCTACCAATTTTCATAAATCTCTTCCCAAATTCATCATTGAGGTTGCTACACCAAGGATCTACAAGAAGGAAACAAGCAGCAAGGAGGAGGAGGCCAAGATCTACAAGGAGAGGAGCTACTTGGCAATTGGAGGCTTTTTCTTGGGAATCCATCTCCTAATAGGTACAATTCAGTTTTCCCCCTTCTAATAGACTCTAGATCTAAGATTTTACCATGAGAAACCAACCCACATGCATAGGTAACCCATAGGATTTGGTTTTGGGTCAATCGGAGACCTACGTAGAAGTTATGACCAATTTGGTGCCAATTTTAGGAGAATTCCGAGATTGGCACATATAGTGCTTGTCATTATATCTAATAGATCTAATTGACACTTGATTACTTTCTTGTGACTAGTGTCGTATCCACAATTGGATACATGTAGGCTGTATCTCCATAATTTGATGAAATAGGTTGATTTTGGGGGTTTCCTCCAATACGGGATCTTGTGCATATCACATTGTGACACGGATTCGTAGATACTCTAATTACTATACATATTGTTCATAATTTATGTTTTAGACTTGTTCGTGTCCTTTGAGATACGTTTGGTTGTGTGTTATAGCCGCATCGCAAGCGTATCATAGAAAAAGTGTGATACGGGTGCGATGCGCTCCATGTGTTTGTTGTTTTATTCTTATTACTATACATACATGTGTAATTACATATATATATGCTATCTATGTATTATTTAGAGTATATCATAGTGTATATTGAGTTATTTATATGTGTGTGCCTATATGTATACTTATTAGAGTATGTAGTTGTATATATATATATCTATCTATATGTTTATATATATATATATATATATATATATATATATATATATATATATATATATATGTGTGTGTGTGGGAATATGTATATACATATAGCTAGTGATTCATATGTAGGTGTATATGTATATATATGTATTGGTATATATATATATATACATGTATGGTAGTATTATGTATTAGAGTTATGTTGAGAGGTTTTATAACTATTTAAGTTTATGGTTTCGGTTATCTACATGTGTATAAATCTATATGTGTGTGTATATATATATTGGTGTATATATTTATATATATATATATATATAATATATATGGGGGTAGCTACATATATGGTTGTGTTTATATGCATAAGGTGTAGTGAGTGTTATGTGTTGTGTTGGTGTGTGTCAGTGAGATCAGTGTGAGTAAGTGAGCAATTAGATAAGGGAGGGCTCGGGCAGTGTCAATGTACACAACATCGAGTGCCTCAGTGCACTCAGGGACAACAGCAGCAGCTCCACAAGATTAGTGCATAGAGAAAGGGGGGAGTCATCAGCCTGCAGTGCACAGAGAAGAAGGGAAGAAGCTGTGCATCTTGGAGTGAACAGTATGTGTAAGAGAGCGTTCAACAGGTATTTTATGTACAACGTTTATATGAGTGCAGCCTTCAGACCACTGTGCAGCAGTAAAACTTTACTGCACAATCCGGGTCTAGTATCTTCATGTATCAGCCAATGCAATATCAGTACAGTTTTTACTGGGCAGTATCCTACTGCACAGTATCGGTTTCAGCTGCAACTATGAATTTCATCCTTATAATTTAGTGAGTTGTTCAATGATATCAGTCCTCTGTGGTGCCCGAGCATAGGACCCATAGGTTCCATGTTTCAGTATTAGTTGGTTGGTTATATTTAATATTTTAGTGTAGTGTTTGTTAGTTGTTAGTTAAATAATTGGTTAGTTAGTTAAGTGATTAAGGTATTATATAAGTAGTTAGTTATGTATTCTATTAGTTGTTTATGTTAGAGTAGATATATACCTTATTAGTCTAACAGTTAACTATATGTAGGTGTGTATTATGTATATATATTTATATAGTATGGACATCATATGTAGAGTTAGCCAGTTAGCTGTGTACATGTATATTGGTTTATAATAGTTGTTTTAGAATAGTAGTTAGTTTATGGTATATATATATATATATATATATATATATATATATATATATATATATATATATATATGTTTTAGCTATGTTAGTTTTTGGGTTGCTTTGAGATACCAAAGGTATTCCCAGGGTTTTGGGTTGATGCCCAAGTTTCAAGTTTAGGTATCTTATTAGGAGTGATACGCATTGGTGCAAGGCCAAGGTATCCAAATAAAATTGTTTTGATATAGTATTATAATGTTTGACTCATATACATATACAAAATAATATTTTCCATATTCGAAACTTGCGTATCTTAGAATACGGCTCTTTGAGTGTTTTATTTAATTCATAGCTTAGCGTGTATAGCATAGCTTCATAGTGTATCAACTTAGTGACTTAGCACTAGACTCTTGCAGCCTAGAATTTATTGGTTTGACTTAGAAATAGTATTTTGACTTAGAACTTCATCAATTTCACTTGTTTCCATTATCGAACCTTGTATTAATGTAACATACCTTATATAGGTTGTGAGACACTGTCTTGGGCATCGAGAGACACACCTTGTTCAGGACGTCAGGCGAGTACATTTTTCTGATAGTTTTAATTCATAATATTATATATATACATGTTCTAGAATTGTATACATTGATCCTGACACAGTGATTTCACGGACTGGGGCAATATGGATCCCGTTATGAGATGCTATCTCCTACCGTATTCAGTGGGTACTCGTGTACATTGTATCTCATCGTATATACTGGGTATTGATGTTACTTTATGTTTACATAGTGCTCAAATTCAGTGTGCTTATTCGTGTACACCCACCGCTCGTGTTCGGTGGTTATGATATTCGTGTAAACCCACTGCTCGTGACAGTGGTTATATTTTCGTGTTCGTAGCGTGTCATGATTGGATCCATCCGTATTAGTTAGGGGTGGGAGAGCAGGAGTTGATTATGTAATCAAAGTCATTGTTACAAATCGTGTACATTCTGGTTATATACCTCATTATAATCCGTCTTACCTGATCATGTTCACCTAACCCGATCACATAATGAACTCGTATTCTGAGGCACATTAGATAGCTTAGATTACAGTTTACTTCATCATATTATGATATTCATATTGTTGATCTATATATATATTCTCGTACATTACCGGTATATATCTTGTCATCATTCATATGTTTAGTGATCTTGTATTTTATTTCTATATATGTTTGTATGCTCGATTATACTATTGAAACTGCTTTCTGAAGTATGTACTTTGCTCCAATCCTGACTGGATATATTTTTCTAGATGACTGGCTTATAGAGTAGTGTCCCATATTCTATGGGCCACAGGATGACGTACCTATTGAGGACACTCTTATTGACCCAGGAGACTTAGTAGTAGAGCCCGGGGAGGTCTAATTGTATTGTATGAGATTGTATTAGACTATTCTTTTGGTGATTCTGTCACGCCCAGTCCCAAAATATCGAGGGACTAGACACGTGGCAATGGCCAGCAGCACACACCGATGGACAAATCCAATTTAATGGATCCATCAGGGTATACTTAAGCTGTAATACAAAATAAAGTCGACTAAACATGCCACAAACTAATCTCATCCATGGAAGATATATATGATCAACAGTAATAAGAAATAAAAATCAACAACCAGTCTCAACAAAGTACTTCGGGGAACAATCCGATATAAATCTGATACATTGGTTCAACAGACCAAAACATAAACGTCTGGATAAAATAGATACTGAGTACGAAACACAGATACTCAGGAAAAGTCTTCAACTATCACCTCATCCTCGGGAATCGGTACAGCTCCTATATCAACTCCTGCTCCTGCTTCTGCTGCTGTCCCGTAAACCTAGGGATAGAAATCCTCCGCTAAACCTGGGGACATCATCCGGAATCCAGGTCCTCAAGGGACATAGCAAGGTACAAAACAATACAAGCCAAAATAAATGTAGTACAATAGTAAATAAAATATATAGGGTAAATATGTAACCATCTATGTGAAATACAAGTGAGAGCATACTAGTACTTAGGCTGAGACCGCTACAAGCTCTGTGTCGGGGAGCCGGTAGAAGTAATATCACGTAATGGGCCTAGCTCTGATGTAGAGTCTACAGCCTCACAATAATAAATATATATAAATAAAATAGCCTGTAGCCTGTGTGTCTCTGGCCACCCAATGTAACCACACGTCTCATGTCCATAACGTCTCATGTCCATGTCACGCGAGGTCATAGCTAATGCAACAAGTCATATAATATCTATGAATATAATATCTATATCACAATCCTGCAACCTACACAGAATCACCTTGAATATTTTAGGAAGATTTTGTCTCATAAATAGTATTAGGAGCCATGGGTATGACGTACATGATAATGCAAGCAAGAGAATGTAAAGGGTCACGATATCCATCTCTAGGTGACGTTACACAACTCCGCGTACGGGGTTGGCACCCGAATATTATTCGGACGCTAAGTAAGTCATACGGTCCTAGGTTAAGCATGTACAACAATTAATTTAAGTCAAAGAAATAAATAGCAAAACTGCAAAGTTGGTAAGGTACACTTGCCTGGGGTTTGAATACCAATAGTTATCCCTGTATCAGTGGATTCTGCAGGTACTCCTCCAAAATCTATAATAAATATCACTAAGAGGCTCAAAAAATATTAAATAGCTAAAAATGCCAGTCCTTGAGTCTAATTTGGACACAAGGGCAAAAATGATATTTTCTGGTCAAAGCAGGGTCCACATGTGGCCCGTTTCGCACCAAAAAATGTGTCAGAACCAATGGTCTCCAAATTCTTCAAACTTAGTGTCAACAAGTCCAGAACGATGATACGAACCCAACGAAACTTCCAGAACTGGATTCCGATGAGCCGATCACAAAATTGCCCGTCAAGTAGAGCCGTGGGGCCCACGATACGTGATTTTGTCAACGTTCTCAGAATTGAACCAAACTTGGGTCACAGGACCAGCGTATTACAACGAATCCGATGACGTAAGTTTTGTTTCGATCTGACTTGTGTACACAAAGTTACAACGTATTCCAAAACAGGCCGATACGGGGTGTTGTCGGCGGATACGCGTTGATTCCGGTGTGCACACACATCCAAATTAACTTCTGCGAAATCCCTCACGTCCGTATCAGCGGTGCGCACCTTTCGGTGAAGATCGCCCGCAACCAAGTCGTCCCGTTTGGTGGGGCGCCCTCAGTTCCGGGGAAAAACAGGATGTTATTGTTCCTGTTTTTGGATCGCAGTTCGCGATCGCCACATGACGCGACACACCGAGCGGGTTATACGGGCATCGAGAGGGTTACGCAGTCTACGCGTCACATCAGACAGAATAGAAAACGGGGCTGTGAGGAGAGAGAAAATGGTACCTGAACAGGGCTACACAGAACTGGGCTTTTCCGTGTTCGCGAGGCGACACGACACAATGCGATACGGTACTGTGTCCTAGGGTTAGGGTTCGATGGCCGGAGACTCGTCGGGGCTGCACGGCTGCTGCGGCCGGGGGAGGAGTCTGCTCGGTGGAGGCGGCCGGGCTCGAGGCGGCGCTGGAACTAGGGTGCTGCGGGGGCTCTAGTCGTCGAGTCGGCTGTGGGTCAGGGAGATGGTGAGAAGAGGGTAGCCGGGGCTAGGGCAGGGCAGCGGGGGCTCGTCGGTCGAGGGGGTTAGGGTTCAGGCGGCGTAGAGGTGGGTGGCAGCGGGTTTTATAGAGGCGAGGAGAAAAAGTTTGGGGGTTAGGGTTTCGGTCGGGTTAACGGGTCCGGGTCGGTTTTAATTCGGATCCGACCCGACCCATTAAGAATTTGGGTTCGGTTCGGTTCTCCATGGTTCGGTTCAGGTTGGTTTGGTTTATTTTGAAATAAACCGGATTTAATTTTAGGGTTTACTTGGTTTAATTTTAACTTAGTTTCTAGGTCTTTAAAAATGTTTCCGGGGTCCAATAAATTCCCGAAAAATTACCCTATGTCTAGTTTTTCATTTTACAACTAAATATTATTTAATATTAATTAACATCATATAAAAATTATTTTAATTTCAAAATATCTTGGTTTTATTTAGTAAAAAATCCCAGAAAATTCCAGAAAAATTGTGTAAAATTGCTTTTAAAAATTCCTGAAAAATCAGGGGGTTTACAATCTACCCCCCTTAAGAGGATTGCGTCCTCGCAATCAAAGAATAAACTACTAAAGGAAAAAACTATAGAAATTACAAGAATGCTTAGGTTATACCTGCATCTGCGAACAAGTGAGGATAACGTTGGCGCATGATATCCTCTCGTTCCCAAGTAGATTTGCCAGGCGAGTGATATTTCCAAGCTACACGAACCAGTCTAATTGTCTGTCCTCGCAATATCTTCTCACTGATATCGAGTATGCCAACTGGTTCTTCTTCATATCTCAGGCTAGGGCCCACTGCGATCTCAGAATGATCGACTATGTGACTTGGGTCAGTCACGTACCTTCTCAGCTGTGAGACATGGAATACATCATGCACTCCCTCTAAGGATGGAGGTAATGCAAGACGATAAGCCACCTCACCAATGCGCTCAAGAATATCAAATAACCCGATGTACCTTGGGCTCAACTTGCCTCTGCTCCCAAATCTAATAGTACCTCGAGTGGGTAAAATCCTCAAGAATACGTGCTCTCCTTCTTTGAACTCCAGGGGACGTCTGTGTGTATCAGCCCAATGCTTCTGTCTGTCCTGAGCTGCACGAAGATGATTCTAAATTTGTTTTACCTTCTCCACTATCTGTATTACCAACTCTGGACCCAATATTTGATGCTTACCAACGTCACTCCAGCATATCGGCGATCTGCACTTTCTACCGTACAATTCCTTGAATGGTGCCATCTGGATGCATGCCTGATAATTGTTGTTGTAAGAGAACTCCACCAAGTAAAAATAATCTTTCCAAGACCCTCCAAAGTCTAGCATACACGATCGTAACATATCCTCCAAGATCTGAATCGTGCGCTCCGATTGACCATCTGTCTGTGGATGGTAAGCAATGCTAAATTTGAGTCGGGTGCCAAGACTCTCTTGCATACTTCGCCAAAAATGAGATATAAATCTTGAATCATGATCCGACACAATACTAACCGGCACTCCATGTAATCTTACGATTTGTCGTATATACATGTCGGCTAGTACCTCCATGGACTGTCCAACTCTAAATGGCAAGAAGTGTGCCGATTTAGTGAGTCGATCCACGATAACCCATATCGCATCTTTTCTACTAGGGCTTCTTGGAAATCCTGTGACAAAATCCATAGTGATATGTTCCCACTTCCATTCTAGTATGGGAAGCGACTGCAACATACCAGCATTCTTTTGATGCTCGGCCTTTACTTGCTGGCATACTAAATATTTTGCCACAAATCGTGCAATCTCTCACTTCATTCCATGCCACCAATAGTACTGCCTTAAATCTTGGTATATCTTTGTTCCTCCTGGATGAATAGAGTACATAGAGCTATGTGCTTCAGTCATTAACTCCTGTCTCAATTCTCTATTTGGAACATACAGGCAATTTTCGTACCTCAATGTCCCATCCTCATGTATGTGAAGTCCCGTCTGCATGCCTGCTTCTGTCTTCTCTTTAAGTCTTCAAAATCTAGCATTAGTGGGCAATGTGTCTTTAATCCTTTCCATAAGTGACGACTTAACTTCGAGATTAGCCAGTAAGCCTCTTTGTCTTTGTAAAATAACCTCTATCTAGAGCTCCTGTAGATCTTTCAATAGCTGAGGCTGCATCGTCAAGAAATAAGCCGTGGGCTTCCTGCTGAGTGCGTCTGCTACGACATTCGCTTTTCCTGGGTGATACTGCAGATCTATATCAAAGTCTACCATCAACTCAAGCCAACGTCTCTGTCTCAGGTTGAGCTCCTTCTGAGTATATACATACTTCAGACTCTTGTGATTAGTAAAGATTTTTACCTTCTCTCCATAAATATAGTGTCTCCAAATCTTTAGTGCAAATATTACTGCAGCTAGCTCAAGATCGTGCTTTGGGTAGTTCTTCTCATGGACCTTCAACTATCTCGATACATAAGCGATAACCTTTCTATGTTGCATCAAAATACATCATAGTCTACTACCTGACGCATCACTATAAACAACAAAACCTCCTGACCTTGAAGGAAGAGTGAAGACAGGTGCTGTTGTTAATCGCCTCTTCAATTCTTCAAAGGCCTTCTGGCAATCTTTCGTCCATGCAAACTCCTGGTCCTTACGTGTTAACTTTGTCATAGGCTCCGCAATTCTTAAGAAATTTTCTGCGAACCTCCGGTAATATCCAGCAAGTCCAAGAAAACTTCTCACTTCTGCAACTGATGTAGGTTTAGGCCAAGTTTCTATCGCAGCAACCTTCTCTGGATCAACTGAAAGTCCTTCTCCTGAGATTATATATCCCAGAAAAGGCACCTTATCCATACAAAACTCACATTTACTGAGTTTGGCATATAACTTCTCCTGCCTCAACGTCTCTAGCACAATTCTGAGATTGTAAACCCCCTCACCCAAAATTAGGGCTAGGTTGAACCAATTTGAATTAGAACACGGCATTTAATTTAATTACGGAATAATTATGACACGTAGCGCACCTTACCGTTGCTCGATAATTGGAGCACCTCACTAGCCGTTGCCTTCCAACAACTTCACAACCTCATCCTAGACATGTCCGCCTACTATTCTGACTCTTGTGCAACTTATAACATTGCTCTCTGATACTATATTTTAGCCGCACAACAAACGTCGCAGACGTTATTTATTAATTATAAATAAATTCTCAATTTTGTACCCTTGTGCGTCCCAACTGAAATTGGGGACACAATCTGGACCGTTTTGTGCAACCCGAATTTTATTAATATTCTACACTGTCCCCTCTACGCCCCTGACAATTATGGCCGCCTGATTTAATCCCATGTACTCCTAATTAATTCTAGAATATCGTGCGCGGTTCAATTTAATTAATTAAATCTAATTTTCGTCTTTGTGCAATTTTCTAATTGTTGGGGGACTTTTATGCAAAAATGCACTGGGGTGTCCCCACCAATGGACAATTCATGAGGAAACCTATTTTTCCCTTCTCGTGGATTTTTCTGTAATTTGTCGGGATGTGCAACGCACACCTCGCCCCATTTATTTTAATCCTCCATCCTTGCATTTTAAACAATGTAATTATAGCCCTCCCAACACCCCATGGCAAGCCCAAGGCCCACTCCAAGAAGAGTTGACCAAGCCCACATTGCCCTAGGTCAACCCAAACCAAGTTTTACATGAGTATATAAATAATTCTTTTCCCCTTTCTTTATTTTTCCTATTTTTCCAAACCAATTCCCAGCCGACTTATTCTTCTTCTCCTTCATGTTAATCTCCTCCATCCCATCTTCCCGAGCGGAGACCCCTGAGCAGGCTTTCCCTCGCCGGAGAACCACCCCAGCCGCTCAGTCCGGTCAACCCACGCCCTCGGCCTGCATCTTCTTCCCCGACCCCGCACCTCCGTTCATCTTCCCGTTCGTCTCGGCCTCTCCACCCCGGCTGCACACGAATCGCCTCCACCCTCGTCTTCGTCCCGAGTCATCTCCCTCGACTCAACTCCTCGCGTCAATGACACCCCGACCGGAGCGACTGAACCACCCCCTCCTTCCTCTCTGCCGGATCACTGGCGTTCAGCCGCACGTCGCCTATGGCGGGAATCTCTCTCTACTTCAAGACCTTCCCGCCATTTCCTCCTCCTTCCATTTCCAGCCGGCGGTGAATTCACAGGAACCCCAAGCCCCTGCCGGTCCTCCCGCCATCGTCGTCAATCAAGATCTTCGCCGCCGGGCCTCACCAGCGCCGCTTCCTCTTCGTAAGCTTGCAGAGAACCCCCTTTAGAACAACTGTAATCTTCGCCGCCCTCAGCTCCTCTGGGTCCCGCTCGCGTCGTGGCCGTGGTATCCTTCCCATCGGAAGAGACATTCATATAGCATCACTCGGCGATGAGATAAGTGTTTCCAAGCGATTCGAGATATTGGAAGTGAAGCTGAAGGAAGTAGGGATCGAGTGGGTTAGTGTCGCCAGGCAGTTCTCAGCTATGATGTGTCCCACGTGTCAAGGAGGAATAGAACAGGAGAGAAGTTTCTCTCTTTTTATCCGTGAAGATGGAAAAGTTGCAGCGTGGAAATGCCACAGAGCAAAATGTGGTTGGACTGGTGGTGTACATGATGGCAAGGTACCTAACCAGCATGTCAAAAATAAGCAAATCAGAGTAATAACAGAGAAGGAGCTTCAACTTGAACCTCTTTGTGAGGAGATTCGTGGATACCTCAAAGAGAGAGGCATCTCAGCTGAAATGCTTCGAAGAAACGCTGTCATGCAGCGTAGATACCTGGATCAGACTGTCATCGCTTTTACATATAGACGAGATGGAGTCCTTGTCAGCTGCAAGTACAGAGGCATCCCCAAAAAGTTTTGGCAGGAACATGAGACGGAAAGAGTATTTTATGGGCTCGATGACATAAAGTATGCCAGCGACATTATCATAGTTGGGGGTGAGATGGATAAGCTCTCCATGGAAGAGGCTGGCTACCCTAATTGTGTTAGTGTTCCAGGTGGAGCTCCTTCAAAAGTTTCTGAAGTTTTACAAGAAGAAGAGAAGTATTTATGGAATTGCAAAGAGTATATGGATAAGCAACAGACACTGATGCTCCTGGCCAAACTTTAGCTGAAGAAATTGCAAGGCGCCTTGGTAAAGAAAGATGCTGGAGAGTCAATTGGTCAAATAAATCTGATACTGAACTTTACAAAGATGCAAATGAGGTGCTCATGTAAAAAGAAGTGGGAATGAGCAAGGTGTTTCTATTGGCTGGAGAGCTTTGAATAGCTTGTATAATGTTGTGCCTGGAGAGCTAACTGTAATCACAGGTGTTCCCAACTCTGGCAAAAGTGAATGGATTGATGCCTTGTTGTGCAATATCAATGAAACTGTAGGATGGACCTTTGCACTCTGCTCCATGGAGAACAAGGTTCGAGATCATGCAAGGAAGCTTTTGAAACACATTAAGAAGCCATTCTTCAACGCTGGGATATTGGATTTGTTCTGCGCAACTTCTGGAGCAGGTTATTGGTACATCGCAGCTCTCTGGCCAGGCAAGTATACCTTGCCATTGTACTGTTATTTATATTTCATATGTTGCATGCATCTTTATTTTCTGTCTTTAGTTCATATATTTTAATTGTTATATAAAATGCACGCGACGGTGACGTCGCGATATGTTTTTATTTATGTATTTGCATTGACCTTGTTCATGAGACCACCCCATTATCATATAGCATCATTTGGTTCATTGGCCGTGACACAGTTGTTACACGAGTTGTGAGTCTCATGTAGATCACGGACTTGCGTGCAGGTTTGGCCTCCTGTACGTGTGGGCCGTGCGTTAGGAATAACTGCTGTTAGAAACTTTGCATGCTAGAAGACTTAGCAGTTATTAGAGGTTTATGGACATAGCTTATTGTAGTACGGTGGCCCCATCCTTGTCCTTGTTTGGTTGCAGGATTGGGCTAGGGTACTAAGAATAGGCTATGGACCAAATCGTGTCATGGACATGACATGCTTAGAGCATGGGGTGGGGAGAACAACAAGTACCGCATTTGAGCTCCTTTACACATTTTCTCCTGTACGCCCTGATTCTCCGCTGGAGATACGGGCCATGATGACCACTATATATTATGTACTATCAGGCGGGCCACCGGCGTTCAAAAGACGACGTGCCTTTTAGGCCCCTGGATCTTCAAAAGAGAACTATGCCAAATCCCAGTTTTCAGCCAGATAGCTCACTTGTGGGGAAAGTTGTTCTTAACTGCATTCACATAGATGGTTAGGCGACCCCAATGGATGTTTATTTTCAGTACTTTATTGGCATGTGTTTAAGTATACTTGTTATGTCCCTCTGAGGACCTGGTCCGCTGCCAGGTGTACCTGTTCTTGAGTATTTGCAGGAGCACAGATTTGGAAGGATATAGATGCTCCGTGGATGTCTTCTCTTCGAGCCGTGATTGGTAGCTGGTACTTATATTGTTGAGTGAGTTGTACTATATTGTATTTACTTTTCCCATTCGAGTTGGTAGTGGATTTGTTTCCATCCAACTATCATCTTTAGATACTTCTTGTTGAGATCTAGTTTCTTAGATACTGGCTAATTATTTCTATATGATTTTGGTGGATGAGATTTAGATTTTACCCTGTGACTTGTATTACATTTTTACCACTTGTGGATTTGATATTCATAATACAGCGTACGTATGGATTTGGTTTCCATATATTGGAGTTTCCATATCCATGCGGCTGGCATGCTTACGTGTCCTAGTCCTACGTATTTTTGGGACTGGGGCGTGACATGTTTTTGTGGTGGCCCATGCAGGTCGAGAGCATATTGTCTCGGTTACGTTACTGTACCGAACAAGCCTGCACCTAGGACTAGAATATAGGATCTCATCCACAATTGACTATGATTCATCTTCCTCCTCTCTGCTCTATTTTGAACAAATGCATCCTGCTTGATTCCTATGCTTCCCTAATAGTTCTTTAAGTATAGCCTTCTCCTAGAATATAGAAGTTCCTGTTGTTAGATGATAATTATGGTAGCACACTTATTTAGAATACAACGAGATTATAGATACACCACTAAGTTTAGAATATCTAGCGAACCCTAGAATTCCTTATCCCTATAATTGGTTTACCATTACCCCGGATGTATTATGAGGACTTGAGAGTAGTATAGACACTACTAGAGTTAGTTAGAAGGTTACCATAATGTTGGCCCCTAGCATTGAGGAACCAATAGAAAACCAAAACTTAATATTTGGACTGAACCTAACCTTCATAGTTAGATAATATTGGAACTATAAACTTAGATCATTGTCTTATTATTAGTAGACAACACCTTGGGAAACCTAGAGGAATATAATCAACACTTTTTTCTTGATCATACCTCGAACATAGCAACTAGCATACCATCCCCTTAGAAAACCATGATGCTATCTAGAGCCCTCCATTTAATTTCATATATGGTTCCCCTGTGGCCTTAACGTTCGCTAATCACGCGACGACTAAGCTATGTTCTTCTTTTCTCCATCTCTCAATTCGTGCCACCTGACGCCTCTAATTATAAGACCAAGTGATTGTATTCTACGATAGGATATATAGTTTGCTATAGTCATAGTTGTAATCTTGAATTTTGAATTGCGTGCCTTGTAGTTAGAACTTGATAGTTGAGTATTCATCTAGATCATAATTTTATGGGTATCCCTTAGTTTTAAATTGCGTAGCATGTACCCCACCTCATTACGAGTTGTATTCCCTTTTTCCCTTGAGACTAGTAACCTTCCATTCTTACTATTGACATATGTTCTATGAGCACCATGATTAAGACTTAGGATGACCATTACCTACATAAATAGGAGACCCTAATAAGTACCAAGATCTTTCCTCATATACCCAAATAAGAGTTCCTGTTTTATTTACATGTGCAAGATTATTTTGTAGGACCCTCTTAAGACTGTCACCGTATTAGTTTAATTCTTCTAAGTTGGGTAGTATGCCTCACAACCTAGTATCACATAGTCCACTTGACCCATCGAGGTAGTGTAACTGAACGACATTAATTGTATGCTAGCATTAGACGACAGTGTTTATTCCGACAATAGAATTTAGAGGCCCTGTCCCTATTGGTCGACTATCAACTTAGACAAGGAATTAGTATGACAACTGTAGAGATTGTGTAGCCTTTCATTATTATTGCTTATTTTGCTTTTGTTTTTGTGAACTTGAATTGTTATGAACCTTCTTTCATCATAATCTAGCGTATTCACATTTGTTGTACTACCTTGACTTATGCTGCTATTATAGCCTAGTTTTGCAAGCATATTCTTTATCGAGCTTGCCCATGGCATATGTATTATTGGGTGCACACAATGATACATTGTCTAAATCAGAATCGGTGTATTATGGTCTGATCAACCGTAGTGCACTTGGTTCGCTCTTTGTACTACTACTTTATGTGGATTGAGATATGTAGTGATTAGTAGACGAATATACTTGCCCTAGACATGTCTAAGCGTATCGTATAGGCTACATAACTGTACTAATACAAGCAAGCGAATATGGATTTACCAAATAGAATTTCAGTCCACAGCTGCCTTGACAATTCCTATTGGATTCCTTGAAACGCCTTGATCCCTATACTTGCATTCTATTACCTCTCCCTTGAACTTTTTATTATTGATCTACGTCTTTCCTTATTTCAGAAAGACGAAACATCTTGCTTGGTATAAGTTTGATAGTACTAGATATACCCCACAGGCCAGTCGCTTTGCTTGGTGACCCTCTTTCATAAATGATTAAGGGAACATCATCGACGATATGTTTGGTGTTAAAGACTTGAGGATTAAATAACATGATTCAATAATTTGGGTCCTAGCTTTCATAGATGTACAACCTTAGAGGATAGTTGGGTGAATTCTAAGTTGGGTAGAAACTGCAATGTTAACTTAAGGAGAATTCTTTATACTGTAATCAAGTGAGGTTAGATAGAGAAACCCTACCCTAGTTTAATTTCGAGGACGAAATTGTTTTAAGTTGGGTAGATTGTAAACCCCCTCACCCAAAATTAGGGCTAGGTTGAACCAATTTGAATTAGAACACGGCATTTAATTTAATTACGGAATAATTATGACACGTAGCGCACCTTACCGTTGCTCGATAATTGGAGCACCTCACTAGCCGTTGCCTTCCAACAACTTCACAACCTCATCCTAGACATGTCCGCCTACTATTCTGACTCTTGTGCAACTTATAACATTGCTCTCTGATACTATATTTTAGCCGCACAACAAACGTCGCAGACGTTATTTATTAATTATAAATAAATTCTCAATTTTGTACCCTTGTGCGTCCCAACTGAAATTGGGGACACAATCTGGACCGTTTTGTGCAACCCGAATTTTATTAATATTCTACACTGTCCCCTCTACGCCCCTGACAATTATGGCCGCCTGATTTAATCCCATGTACTCCTAATTAATTCTAGAATATCGTGCGCGGTTCAATTTAATTAATTAAATCTAATTTTCGTCTTTGTGCAATTTTCTAATTGTTGGGGGACTTTTATGCAAAAATGCACTGGGGTGTCCCCACCAATGGACAATTCATGAGGAAACCTATTTTTCCCTTCTCGTGGATTTTTCTGTAATTTGTCGGGATGTGCAACGCACACCTCGCCCCATTTATTTTAATCCTCCATCCTTGCATTTTAAACAATGTAATTATAGCCCTCCCAACACCCCATGGCAAGCCCAAGGCCCACTCCAAGAAGAGTTGACCAAGCCCACATTGCCCTAGGTCAACCCAAACCAAGTTTTACATGAGTATATAAATAATTCTTTTCCCCTTTCTTTATTTTTCCTATTTTTCCAAACCAATTCCCAGCCGACTTATTCTTCTTCTCCTTCATGTTAATCTCCTCCATCCCATCTTCCCGAGCGGAGACCCCTGAGCAGGCTTTCCCTCGCCGGAGAACCACCCCAGCCGCTCAGTCCGGTCAACCCACGCCCTCGGCCTGCATCTTCTTCCCCGACCCCGCACCTCCGTTCATCTTCCCGTTCGTCTCGGCCTCTCCACCCCGGCTGCACACGAATCGCCTCCACCCTCGTCTTCGTCCCGAGTCATCTCCCTCGACTCAACTCCTCGCGTCAATGACACCCCGACCGGAGCGACTGAACCACCCCCTCCTTCCTCTCTGTCGGATCACCGGCGTTCAGCCGCACGTCGCCTATGGCGGGAATCTCTCTCTACTTCAAGACCTTCCCGCCATTTCCTCCTCCTTCCATTTCCAGCCGGCGGTGAATTCACAGGAACCCCAAGCCCCTGCCGGTCCTCCCGCCATCGTCGTCAATCAAGATCTTCGCCGCCGGGCCTCACCAGCGCCGCTTCCTCTTCGTAAGCTTGCAGAGAACCCCCTTTAGAACAACTGTAATCTTCGCCGCCCTCAGCTCCTCTGGGTCCCGCTCGCGTCGTGGCCGTGGTATCCTTCCCATCGGAAGAGACATTCATATAGCATCACTCGGCGATGAGATAAGTGTTTCCAAGCGATTCGAGATATTGGAAGTGAAGCTGAAGGAAGTAGGGATCAAGTGGGTTAGTGTCGCCAGGCAGTTCTCAGCTATGATGTGTCCCACGTGTCAAGGAGGAATAGAACAGGAGAGAAGTTTCTCTCTTTTTATCCGTGAAGATGGAAAAGTTGCAGCGTGGAAATGCCACAGAGCAAAATGTGGTTGGACTGGTGGTGTACATGATGGCAAGGTACCTAACCAGCATGTCAAAAATAAGCAAATCAGAGTAATAACAGAGAAGGAGCTTCAACTTGAACCTCTTTGTGAGGAGATTCGTGGATACCTCAAAGAGAGAGGCATCTCAGCTGAAATGCTTCGAAGAAACGCTGTCATGCAGCGTAGATACCTGGATCAGACTGTCATCGCTTTTACATATAGACGAGATGGAGTCCTTGTCAGCTGCAAGTACAGAGGCATCCCCAAAAAGTTTTGGCAGGAACATGAGACGGAAAGAGTATTTTATGGGCTCGATGACATAAAGTATGCCAGCGACATTATCATAGTTGGGGGTGAGATGGATAAGCTCTCCATGGAAGAGGCTGGCTACCCTAATTGTGTTAGTGTTCCAGGTGGAGCTCCTTCAAAAGTTTCTGAAGTTTTACAAGAAGAAGAGAAGTATTTATGGAATTGCAAAGAGTATATGGATAAGCAACAGACACTGATGCTCCTGGCCAAACTTTAGCTGAAGAAATTGCAAGGCGCCTTGGTAAAGAAAGATGCTGGAGAGTCAATTGGTCAAATAAATCTGATACTGAACTTTACAAAGATGCAAATGAGGTGCTCATGTAAAAAGAAGTGGGAATGAGCAAGGTGTTTCTATTGGCTGGAGAGCTTTGAATAGCTTGTATAATGTTGTGCCTGGAGAGCTAACTGTAATCACAGGTGTTCCCAACTCTGGCAAAAGTGAATGGATTGATGCCTTGTTGTGCAATATCAATGAAACTGTAGGATGGACCTTTGCACTCTGCTCCATGGAGAACAAGGTTCGAGATCATGCAAGGAAGCTTTTGAAACACATTAAGAAGCCATTCTTCAACGCTGGGATATTGGATTTGTTCTGCGCAACTTCTGGAGCAGGTTATTGGTACATCGCAGCTCTCTGGCCAGGCAAGTATACCTTGCCATTGTACTGTTATTTATATTTCATATGTTGCATGCATCTTTATTTTCTGTCTTTAGTTCATATATTTTAATTGTTATATAAAATGCACGCGACGGTGACGTCGCGATATGTTTTTATTTATGTATTTGCATGGACCTTGTTCATGAGACCACCCCATTATCATATAGCATCATTAGGTTCATTGGCCGTGACACAGTTGTTACACGAGTTGTGAGTCTCATGTAGATCACGGACTTGCGTGCAGGTTTGGCCTCCTGTACGTGTGGGCCGTGCGTTAGGAATAACTGCTGTTAGAAACTTTGCATGCTAGAAGACTTAGCAGTTATTAGAGGTTTATGGACATAGCTTATTGTAGTACGGTGGCCCCATCCTTGTCCTTGTTTGGTTGCAGGATTGGGCTAGGGTACTAAGAATAGGCTATGGACCAAATCGTGTCATGGACATGACATGCTTAGAGCATGGGGTGGGGAGAACAACAAGTACCGCATTTGAGCTCCTTTACACATTTTCTCCTGTACGCCCTGATTCTCCGCTGGAGATACGGGCCATGATGACCACTATATATTATGTACTATCAGGCGGGCCACCGGCGTTCAAAAGATGACGTGCCTTTTAGGCCCCTGGATCTTCAAAAGAGAACTATGCCAAATCCCAGTTTTCAGCCAGATAGCTCACTTGTGGGGAAAGTTGTTCTTAACTGCATTCACATAGATGGTTAGGCGACCCCAATGGATGTTTATTTTCAGTACTTTATTGGCATGTGTTTAAGTATACTTGTTATGTCCCTCTGAGGACCTGGTCCGCTGCCAGGTGTACCTGTTCTTGAGTATTTGCAGGAGCACAGATTTGGAAGGATATAGATGCTCCGTGGATGTCTTCTCTTCGAGCCGTGATTGGTAGCTGGTACTTATATTGTTGAGTGAGTTGTACTATATTGTATTTACTTTTCCCATTCGAGTTGGTAGTGGATTTGTTTCCATCCAACTATCATCTTTAGATACTTCTTGTTGAGATCTAGTTTCTTAGATACTGGCTAATTATTTCTATATGATTTTGGTGGATGAGATTTAGATTTTACCCTGTGACTTGTATTACATTTTTACCACTTGTGGATTTGATATTCATAATACAGCGTACGTATGGATTTGGTTTCCATATATTGGAGTTTCCATATCCATGCGGCTGGCATGCTTACGTGTCCTAGTCCTACGTATTTTTGGGACTGGGGCGTGACTCTGAGATGCTCCTCGTGCTCTTCGTGGCTCTTGGAATATACTAGAATATCATCAATAAAAACAACCAAAAATTTGTCCAAGTACTGATGAAAAACTCTATTCATCAAACTCATGAACACAGCTGGCGCGTTGGTTAAACCAAACTGCATTACTAAGAACTCATAATGTCCATACTTGGTCTTGAAGGTTGTCTATGGTATATCCTCCTTCCTCACTCTAATCTGGTGACAACCGGATCTAAGGTCAATCTTCGAGAATACCCTCGTACCACTCAACTGATCGAATAAGTCATCAATACATGGTAAGGTATACCGGTTCTTAATAGTTACAGCATTTAGTGCCCTGTAATCAATGCACAGGCATACTATTCCATTCTTCTTCGGTACAAATAGTATGGGTGCTCTCCAAGGTGAAATACTAGGCCAAATAAAACCCTTCTCCAGAAAAGCATCAACTTGTTCCTTCAATTCCACCAACTCCTTAGGTGCTAGCCGATATACTGATGATGTGATAGCCTCTGGTCCTGGAGTTAAGTCTATTGTGAATTCTATTTCCCGATCAGGTGGTAAACCTGGAAGATCATCAGAAAATACATCCACAAACTCTGATATGGCTCTTGGATAACCTGACTCCCCTTCTACAGATAGTACCCTAAGAGTAGGCTGAACACCTTGCTCTATAGCTCCCCGAATAAACTCAAACTCTGGATGACCAGGTGGTCTAAATATAACCCGTCCAAGTCGGCAATCTAGGATCGCATGGTACTGACTTAACCAATCCATACCAAGTATAATATCATAATCCGACATTAAAAAGATCAGAAATTGAGCTCGCATCTCTCTTCCACAGACTACTACCGAACAAGATCTACAGATATCACTAACTGGGATAATTCTACCTCCCGTAAGAATTTTCTTAGTCTTCGGAAGAGGTGCGGTAGCTACTCTATGGGTGGCTACAAAGCTAGCAGCTATGAATGAATGCAATGCTCCAGAATCAAATAAAGCTACAGCAGGTAATAAAGCTATTAATATAGTACCTACTATAACTTCTCCTGCAGTAGCTTCCTCCTCAACAGCCAATACAAATGCTTGTCCTCGTCCCTGAGCTGGACCACTCTGCTGCCAAGCCTGCTGAAATAGTGCTGCCAATGGTAGCAGTGGTGGCCTCTGCTGATACCCTCCTGGGGCTGGTGGTTTGACTCCTCCAACTTCCGTCTGTGGTGCTCCTATTGCTGGATAAGCTGGCCTTGGTGCAGGTAAAGCTAGTCTTGGTGCTCCCTCTCTACGTTCAGAGCAGTCTTTGGCTGTATGCTGGTTAGATCCGCAAATCAGGCATAGTCCCAACTTGCGTCTGCACTCCCTCTCGATATGGCCGACCTTGCCACAGTAGTGACAAGTAGGAAGAGATATGGCCCTAGGTGCTGCTCTCTCTGGTAGATTCCTCTGGGGTAATTTTGCAGAATCCCCCTGTGATGCCCTGGATGGTGCTGATGTGAATGGCCACTTCAGACTTGACTCCCTTCTAGTGACACGCTCTATGCGTCGTGCTGCAGCAAGGACATCGGTGTACGATGTAGGTGCAACAGATCCGATCAACCTCTGGAGCTCGAACTTGAGTCCGTCTAAGAACTTCTCTACCTTCTCTTCTTCAGTAGGAATTAGAGAAGGGGCAAAGTGACTCAGGCGAATGAATTCAGCATTGTACTCTTCCACCGACATATTGCCTTGGATAAGGCGGTTGAACTTGTCTCAGAGTTCCGACCGGGCAACAGCTGGGATATACATCTCTTGGAAGAGTCTGGAGAACTCTTCCCAAGTGACTCGGTCCTGTCCGAGCCTCCTCTCTTCTGATAGCCACCAATGATGTGTATTATCAGTCAACTGCATCCTGACAGCAGTCATCCATCTCTCCCTCAGAAGTTCAGCTGCTTCCAATTGGTGTTGTGTGTTCGTGAGCCACTCGTGAACTTCAGTTGGCCGTTCCTTGCCAGAAAAGGTACGAGGCTTGAGATGACGAAAATCGGTGATAGATCCCGTCGATGGTCGCCTAGCTGGTGGGTTCGCCTGCTCCAATGCGGTTACTAGGCTGGTTCTCAAATACTCTGCCTCATGACGCTGAGCCTCTTGTTGAACCTGCTGTTGGGCTTGCATCATGGCATAAAATATTTAAAATATCTGCTGCCCGTCCATGGCTTGCCCTGGTAGAAAAATAGGCATCTGTGGAGTGAACTATGGCAGAGGTGGGAGGTCATCACGTCGAAACCTTGAATTATGCTGGCCGGCTTGATCGCTTTGAGAAGATTGTCCTCTATTCTCTGGGGTCACTCCGTCTTCATAGGTAACCACAGCATCGTGTGGCGTACCCAAGGGATTCTCATCTCCGATTCTTGGATCCATTACTCTGCATCAAAAATATAAACTATAGGAACGCACAGAGGAATCAACGCAGGATGCAAATTAAGTAATTAATTCGAATTCGATATGGAGTTAAAAAATAATTCAAACAATGGATGAGATCCTATAACTTATCCTATCCTTAGTGCAGGCTTGCTCGGTCCCTAAGTTGAAACCGAACGATTTAGTCGTAGACCTGCATGGGCCACCACAAAAACTATGTCACACCCCAGTCCCAAAATATCGAGGGACTAGATACATGGCAATGGCCAGCAGCACACACCGATGGACAAACCCAATTTAATAGATCTATAAGGGTATACTTAAGCTGTAATATAAAATAAAGTCTACTAAACATGCCATAAACTAATCTCATCCATGGAAGATAAATATGATCAACAGTAATAAGAAATGAAAATCAACAACCAGTCTCAATAAAGTACTTCGGGGAACAACCCGATATAAATCTGATACATTGGTTCAACAGACCAAAATATAAATGTCTGGATAAAGTAGATACTGAGTACGAAACACAGATACTCAGAAAAAGTCTTCAACCATCACCTCGTCCTCGGGAATCGGTACAGCTCCTGTATCAACTTCTACTCCTGCTTCTGCTGCTGTCCCGTAAACCTCGGGATAGAAATCCTCTGCTAAACCTTGGGACATCATCTGAAATCCAGGTCCTTAGGGGACATAGCAAGGTACAAAATAATATAAACCAAAATAAATGCAGTGCAATAGTAAATGAAATAAATAGGGTAAATATGTAACCATCTATGTGAAATGCAAGTGAGAGCATCACTAGTACTCAGGCTGAGACCGCTACAAGCTCTATGTCAGGGAGCCGGTAGCAGTAATATCACGTAATGGGCCTAGCTCTGATGTAGAGTCTATAGTCTCATAATAATAAATATATATAAATAAAGCAGCCTGTAGCCTGTGTGTCTCTCCCCACTCAATGTAACCACACGTCTCATGTACATAATGTCTCATGTCCATGTCACGCGAGGTCATATCTAATATCATAATCCTGCAACCTACACAGAATCACCTTAAATATTTCAGGAAGATTCTGTCTCATGAATAGTGTCAGGTGTCCTGGATATGACGTACTTGATAATGCAAGCACGAGAATGTAAAGGGTCACGATATCCATCTCTAGGTGACGTTACACAACTCCGCGTACGGGGTTGGCACCCAAATATTATTCGAATGCTAAGTAAGTCACACGGTCCTAGGTTAAGCATGTACAACAATTAATTTAAGTCAAAGAAATAAATAGCAAAACTGTAAAGTTGGCAAGGTACACTTGCTTGGGATTTGAATACCAATAGTTGTCCCTGTATTAGTGGATTCTGCAAGTACTCCTCCAAAAGCTGTAATAAATATCACCAACAGTCTCAAAAAATATTAAATTGCTAAAAATGCCTGTCCTTGAGTCCAATTTGGACACAAGGGCAAAAATGACATTTTTTGGTGAAAGCGGGGTCCACATGTGGCCCGTTTCGCACCGAAAAATGTGTCAGAACCAATGGTCTTTAAATTCGTCAAACTTAGTGTCAACAAGTCCAGAACGATGATACGAACCCAACGGAACTTCCAGAACTGGATTCCGATGAGTCGATCACAAAATCGCCCGTCAAGTAGAACGGTGGGGCCCACGATACATGATTTTGTCAACGTTCTCAGAATAGAACCAAACTTGGGTCACAGGGCCAGCGTATTGGTACGAGTCTGATAGCACAAGTTTCGTTTCAATCCGACGTGTGTACACAAAGTTACAACGTGTTCCAGAACAGGCCGATACGGGGCGTTATCGGCGGATACGCGTTGATTCCGGTGTGCACGCACATCCAAATCAACTTCTGCAAAATCACGCATATCTGTATCATCGGTGCACATCTTTCGGTGAAGACTGCCCACAACCAAGTCGTCCCATTTGGCTGGGCGCACTCAGTTCCGGGGGAAAATGGGGTATTATTTTTCCTATTTTTAGATTGCAGTTCGCGATCGCCACAGGACGCGACACACCGAACGGGTTGCACGGGCATCGAGAGGGTTATGCAGTCTACGCATCACAATAGACAGAACAGAAAATGGGGCTGTGAGGAGAGAGAAAAGGGTACCTGAACAGGGCTACGCAGAACTGGGCTTTTCCTTGTCCACGAGGCGACACGACACAATGCGACACGGTACTGTGTCCTAGGGTTAGGGTTCGATAGCCGGAGACTCGCCGGGGCTGCACGGCTGCTGTGGCCGGGGAATGAGTCTGCTCGGCGGAGGCGGCCGGGGGAGGAGGCGGTGCTGGAACTAGGGTGCTGCGGGGGCTCTGGTCATCGAGTCGGCTGTGGGTCGGGGAGACGGTGAGGAGAGGGCGGCCCGGGGCTAGGGCAGGGCAGCGGGGTCTCGTCGGTCGAGGGGGTTAGGGTTCAGGCAGCGTCAAGGCGGGTGGCAGTTGGTTTTATAGAGGCGAGGAGGAGAAGTTTGGGGGTTAGGGTTTCGGCCGGGTTAACGGGTCCGGGTCGGGTTCAATTCGGATCCGACCCGACCCGTTAAGAATTTAGGTTCGGTTCGATTCTCCATGGTTCGGTTCGGGTTGGTTTGGTTTATTTTGAAATAAACCAGGTTTAATTCTAGGGTTTACTTGTTTTAATTTTAACTTAGTTTCTAGGTCTTTAAAAATATTTCCGGGGTCCAATAAATTCCCGGAAAATTACCCTATGTCTAGTTTTTTATTTTACACCTAAAAATATTATTTAATATTAATTAACATCATATAAAAATTGTTTTAATTTCAAAATACCTTGGTTTTATTTAGTAAAAAATCCCAGAAAATTGTAGAAAAATTGTGTAAAATTGCTTTTAAAAATTTCTGAAAAATCAGGGGGTTTACAGATTCACACCTTTTATATTATTTATATTAAAGATTGTACCTTTATTCTTTTCTTCGCTATTTTTATTCGTGCATTATTTCTTCCTTAGTTTGTGTTTTGATTGAGATTAGATATTCATGTGAGATACCATATTGCTCCTCCGTTTAGAGTTGAGATGATTGACAGGTACCATATTATATTATTAAGATGCTAGATAGATAGAAATGACCCAGACATCATTCTACCGCCGATTCTGCGATGTAGGCTGGGCGTAACCACGTACTCGTACCCGAATATTCGGGTACGGGTCATGACACGTTTTTAGTGGTGGCCCATACAGGTCAAGATAGATATCGTAGTTATACTCGACTAGAGTACGGCTACGAGCCTGCTTTAGAAAACAAGATTTAGGCGGAGAGTTACTCAATCACACCTAGGAAAATTCCAAAATCTGTTTTGCAATCCTTATTTATTGAATATTGTCTTTGTCACGACCCGCACTCGGAATTTGGGCATGAGTCGTGGGTACGTCCAGCCTACGCCGCAGCATCGGCGGTAGGACGCTGTCTAGGTCACAAACATAGTATATCCTGTCAATAGTCTCAACTCCGTACGGAGGACAATGATAAATAAATCACAGTTCTATAATATACTCAATCACAACTATAACATAATGGCACGATGAGAATTGAAAAGAATTCTAATAAAAACCAAACATAATAAGTCCAACTCAAATCCTGGGTCTAAATGACCTCACAAAGTCACAAAATAATTAATACAACTCAGTCTCAGTCTAAAACAATAAATGCAGAAAAGTAATCTAAGAACAGGCTGGTAAGTTTTCCTCTAGGATAGGCACCTCCTCTGGGATTTCTGGAGTGAAATCTCCCTCTATTCTTGGGCCGTAATGAGTGGGGCAAAAGTCCTCCAGGTCCTCTGAAAATGTTGTTATCCAGTCAGGATTGGAGCGAAGCACAAGCACTAACAGCAGTTTCATTAAATTGACAAAATCTATAAACAGTGTAAGAGATACAAGATGGAAATAAATGCTGAAACTGAGAAGTACAGGAGAAAATGAAATAGACAATAGAGCATCTAGCAATGAACAATAAACAGTGAATGCTAGAACAAATGTATCTGAATAAAGATAAAACATCTAGCTATGTGTTTGAAATATTAGTTTATTATGTGATCGGCTTGGGACTAGATCAGGCTGGTTATATATGATTAGCTATGATTCTTGAAGGTCAGGTTAACCATATGGTTAGCTATGATGCATGATAATGGTCAGGCTAATCATATATAACAGCTATGAAGCATGATGATGGTCAGGCCGCACCCGACGTGAGAAGTGGGGTGAGCTATGATGCATGGTAAGGATTTGGATATGATCACATAATCTACTAATAATTCCCCATCCCCAGCTAGCACGGTGGATTCCAATCACGACTCCTCATGATGGGGATCTAGGGTGCTAACTCGTGTATCCACAGTGTCGGAATCAAGTATGTAATACACTACAATTTATAGAAGTAATCAACAATGAAAACTGTCAGAGAATGTACTCGCCTGTGGTCCTGAGCAAAGTGTGAGGGTCGATGCCCAAGATGAAATCACAATGACCTATTTATGGAAATTCAATGTCAGATATTAAATCAGAAGGATAACATGCTTAATTAAATAAAAGATGGGGTTTCTAGGTCAACTCTGTAGTTTACTGGTCAATACTAGGTCCACTAGTCAAATTTTATATCATACTAAGGATACCTAACTCATACTAGTTAATAACTTAACTAGTAACTTAATACCTATTTGGTATCTAACCTTACCTACTACACATGATACCAATTTAACCAATGCTAAATATAATTGATTTTATACCCATAGGTACAGCCACTGAATACTAAGACACATATATGTGTGTATATATATAACTAACACTATACACTCACAACTAACATATCTATATAACTTAACCATTACTGATTAACATCTGAACAGACATCTAACTCACCTCTATAACTTAACACCCCACCCTAACTTGTTGACTGTATATGAATTAATCAACTAACCAACAGGTTTGCACTAAAATACTAACTGACACCTTAAGTTACTAACTAATACTCATCTCCCAATCCAAATGCTGATACCTACAGCCAAAACCCAATACCACATAGGCACTCACAACCAAACTGCTACAACACAGCATATTGCCCACACACACTGCTCTTGTTTTTTCCCCTTGCTGAAAACACTCTCACCTAGCTATCTAACACACAGACACACACTGCTCACAGAATTTTGGAATACTCACACAAAACACAGTCCTCACAAATCACTCACAGGTTTCAGGATACTGCTACATACAGATTTCTGCACTGAAATTATAATTCCTATCTACTGATACCTATTAACACATCTACACAGTATACACCCTGACACACAGCCATACTCACTGAACCTAACTAGTACACCTACAGTTCTGTGGAGACTGGCACAGCACACTCACTCTTAGTTCTCACACAGCCACATGTATCCATTTCCCCATAAGTCTCTGATCCCCTAATTCTACACACTAGATACACTAACTGACAGTATATACACACACACCCCTCTATAACAACACACACACACACAGGCACTCCACACCAATACAACATACACACAGGTAAAACTGACACAGGAACTCACACACACAACTCACTGAACTTAACACCAACTCACTCTATACACACAGATACCATCTACACACACACACACATGTGCACACAGCTGATACCTGATACACATGCACAGGTAAACACACAGGCACTCACTGAGAATACACTGCTAAGACTCAATTCTACACACACACTTATACTACTTGCTCCCCTTAACCCAAATAACTGATACACAGACATTGTTCATAGACACACAGGAATTGGAGAAAACCTGGACACACAGGTATACATCTAACACTGAATATTGGTAGATACACAGAATTGAATATTGAAACACACAGGTTCTATCCCACTCACCTTCATGGATACCAAGCTCTAACCATCTAATACCATGTTCAGTCCACCCCATCTGGACTGATACTCAAACTGATACCAACACAGTTTACAGATACTTAAACCCCAGTTTTGGGATATCACACACTGCTGTACATTAACCATCTACACCAATGGACTTAAACATGCAACTCACCATTAACACAAACACCCCCCAGCTATACTCCCAACCCGACTGCTCTGTACACACAGCTCCACAACTCCTCACTCAACACACAGTACACAAAACTGCACAGTTACACATAAATCCCGACTGCACAGGGAATCCCCCTCTACAAAACACACAGCTATACATACTCTACAACCATAGATATAGATAGAAACACACATCAAATCTATAAACCTATGTATAAATATATATATACATCAAAATAGCAAGATTCGAATAGATCTAAAACTAAACACCCTACTAAACATATCACCAAGCACAAGAAGTGCAGAAAGATGAATTTACATAAGAACACATGAGAAACCCAAAACAAAACCCTAAATCAATATCTAACCTACACGTAGGAGGGTGAAATCAGTCTATAAACAACCACCTAGGGTTAGGGTTCCTGATGATTGGGGAAAACCCCATATTGGTCACCAAAACCTAATCAAAAACCCTAAAATTTGAATTACACAGCAAGGGGTTCCCTAATGGCCAATAATCGACAGAAAAACAGAGATTACATGTATAAAATGGGGTTTTACCTGCAGGAAGATGGTTCCCTATGGAAGTTCTTCCTTCCCAAGTCTCCTTGACCCAAGTTCCCTGATTTCCTTGCTTTGGAGGAGGAGAAAATGGAAGCCCTAGGTTTAATCTCGAAAAATAGGGTGGGGAGATGGTTTCTCTAGATGGAGGCTAGGGTTTCTCTTTTCTACATGAAGGATGGCTTTGTGAGAAGCTTCCTTTTTATATTAAACCTAGTTTTAGGGTTTCTATGCATAGTTTTTAGGTTAAACCCCCTGGCCCTCTCATGTAGAACCTAATAGACTCAGGTTAAGTCAGTCTAGGGTTTTGAGGGTTCCATCCTAATTTAAAATTCTAGGGTTTTGCTAGAATAGGGTTTACAAATTAGGGTTTGGTCATTAGGGTTTGCCCTAATGCGTTCTAGAGTTTGACCTAAAATCAAATATCACTAATAATAATATAATTAGTTTATAAAACTCAGCAATTAATTAAATACATAATTATTTAAATAGTTAAATTACACAAATGCCCTTATATGGAAATGTGGTAGTGACAAGTCTACCCTCCTAAAAGAAATTTCGTCCCCGAAATTGGACTGAACTGGAACAAGAGTGAAATCAGAAAAGGAATATACCTCAAGTCTAGAAGAGATACGGGTATTGCTCGCGCATTTCGTCCTCTCTCTCCCAGGTCGACTCCCCTGGAGAGTGATGTCTCCATGCTACGCGAACCAAGGGAATAGTTTGGTTCCGCAACACCTTCTCTCTGCGGTCCAAGATCTCTACGGGCTGCTCAGGGTAGCTGAGCGTCGGACCAACCTCAATCTCCGAGTGATCAAGTACGTGACTAGGGTCTGCCACGTACCGTCTCAGCTGCGACACGTGAAACACATCATGCACTCCCTCTAGTACAGGCGGCAAGTCCAGTCTATATGCCACTGCACCTACCCTCGCAAGAATGCCAAAGGGTCCGATGTAGCGTGGGCTAAGCTTCCCGCCTCTGCCAAAACGAATCGTTCCACGCGTCGGGGAAATCCGTAGGAAAACTAGATCGCCAACCTAAAACAAAACAGTCTCAATACGCAGTCTAAACAAACAAACACAAGCCAGAAAAACAACAATCTATACCTGAAACTCAAGGGGTCTACGGTGGCTGTCAGCCCAATGCCGCTGTCTGTCCTGCGCCACTCGCAGTCTGTCTCTGATGAGTTTCACCTTTTTTGCTGAATCCACGACCATTTCTGGTCCTAACAAGGCTCTCTCTCCAATGTCGTCCCACGATAACGGTGTACGACACCTCCGTCCATAAAGAGCCTCAAATGGTGACATCTCGATGCTGGCCTGGTAGCTGTTGTTGTAAGCGAACTCTACCAGGTGCAGATGATCCTCCCTAGAACCTCCGAGATCTAAAACGCAAGTGCGTAGCATATCCTCGAGAGTCTGAATAGTCCTTTCAGACTGCCCGTCAGTCTGGGGGTGATATGCGGTACTGAACTTGAGCTGAGTGCCCAAGCTAGCCTGCAGACTCCTCCAGAAGTGGGAAGTAAAACGACTATCCCGATCTGAGACGATGCTCACAGGAACTCCATGAAGTCTAACGATCTGACGTACGTACATCTCTGCGAGCCTCTCTGTCGACGTGCCCACCTTGAAAGGTAAGAAATGGGCCGATTTGGTCAACCTGTCCACGATGACCCAAATCGCGTCTTTTCCTCCTGGAGAACGTGGAAGCCCTGAAACGAAATCCATGGTCACGTGCTCCCATTTCCATTCTGGAATCGGTAAAGGTTGAAGCAAACCTCCTGGCCTCTGCCGGTCTGCCTTTACCTGCTGGCATACTAGACACCGGGATACGAAGCGTGCTACCTCGCGCTTCATTCCATACCACCATACGTGCTCCCTCAAGTCTCGATACATCTTGTTGGCACCGGGATGCATCGAGTACTGAGAGCGGTGTGCCTCCTGCAAAACCTCCTCGCGTAGCTCCCCGTTAGGCACACATATCCTCGTGCCGTGCCATAAAGAACCATCATCTGCGATAGTGAAGTCATCCGACACTCCCATCTGAACCTGTGCTCTGATACTCCTCAGAGTCTCATCATCGTACTGCGCAGCTCTGATCCTGTCCATCAGCTCGGACTGTATCTGCAATCCCCATATTTGAATCTCAGTACCGGGAACTAACACCTCAATCACCAAGCTCTCTAAATCAGCCAACAAATGCCTATCTGTCGTCAAGTACATAGCCATCGGATACCTGTTCAAGGCATCGGCGACTATGTTGGCCTTCCCTGGGTGATACTGCAATGATATGTCAAAGTCCTTTATCAGCTCCAACCACCTCCTCTGTCTCATGTTCAGCTCCTTCTGTGTGAATACGTACTTCAAGCTCTTGTGGTCTGTGAAGATTTCCACACGCTCTCCGTACAGGTAATATTTCCACAGCTTTAGAGCGAAGATAACTGCCGCCAACTCTAAATCGTGGGTGGGGTAGTTCTTTTCATGAGGGCACAACTGCCTGGAAGCATAGGCAATTACCTTCCCGTGCTGCTGAAGAACACATCCCAGACCCTTCCCTGAAGCATCACTGTAGATGGTAAAACCACCTGTCCCTGCTAGCAACGTCAAAATTGGAGCTGTCGTCAACCTCTTCTTCAGCTCATCAAATGCAGCCTGGCACTCCTCCGTCCAAACAAAATCCACATCCTTCCTAGTCAGTCTAGTCATCGGCACTGCAATCTTGGAGAAGTCTTGTACAAACCTCCTGTAGTATCCTGCTAGTCCGAGAAAACTCCTGATCTCAGCTACCGAACTGGGGGTAGCCCACGACTCCACTGCCTCAATCTTCTTTGGGTTTACCGAAATTTCGTCACCCGATACCACATGCCCAAGAAATTCGACCTTGTCAAGGAAGAATTCACACTTAGAGAGTTTCCCGTACAGCTTCTCCCTCCTGAGAGTCTCTAAGACCAATCTCAGGTGCTCTTCGTGCTCCTCCGGTGTCTTGGAATACACAAGAATATCGTCGATGAACACCACCACGAACTTGTCAAGGTACTGGTGGAACACCTTGTTCATCAAGTTCATGAATACTGCTGGTGCATTGGTTAAACTAAATGGCATCACCATGAACTCAAACTGGCCGTATCTGGTCCGAAAAGCTGTCTTCGGCGTGTCTTCTTTCTTCACCTTCACCTGGTGATAGCCTGACCTCAAATTAATCTTCGAAAATACCCTCGCCCCGCTCAACTGATCGAAAAGATCATCTATCCTCGGCAGCGGGTACTTGTTCTTGATGGTGATATTGTTCAAAGCTCTATAATGAATGCACATGCGCACTGTGCCGTCCTTCTTCGGTACGAACAATATCGGAGCTCCCCATGGTGATGAACTGGATTTGATGAAGCCTTTGTCCTGCAGCTCCTCAACTTGCTTCTTCAGCTCTGCCAGCTCGCTGTTGTTGACTCTATAGACATGTTGTGAAATGGGCTCCGCTCCTGGAACCAAGTCTATAGAGAATTCAACATCTCTGTCTGGCGGCAAACCTGGCAACTCTTCTGGAAATACGTCCAGGAATTCCGCTATCAGAGGATGTGGCAACTCCTCTTCTTCTGCCCTGGCTCCGCAAAATGTGCTCCTGCTCTGTTCCGCTGCTCCTCTGACTACCTCAAACTCCGGCTCTCCTGGTAGTCTAAACAATACTCTGCCTCCATAACAATCTATAGTAGCATGATGCCTACTCAACCAGTCCATTCCGAGTACAATATCGTACCCTAGAAGTGGCATGACGAGTAAACTCACGCTCAAGTCTCGGCCTCCTACTGACACTCTCTGGTCCTTGCAGTGATCACGAACTAGGATAATACCTCCCCCAGTCATGATCTTGCAAGTCCTAGCTAATGGTTCTGTGTCTAAGTGATGTCGAAGTGCATATGATACGGACACAAAACTATGGGAAGCGCCAGAATCGAATAAGGTAAATACAGGAATACAATCGAGAAAAACTGAACCTGTGATCAAGTCTCCTGCTGGCTCGATCTCCTCGACTGCCATGGCGTATGCTCGCCCCTGGGGTGCACCTCTCTGCTGCTGATGCTGGGCGAACTTCTGATGTTGTGGTGGAAGTGGTCCCCTCTGTTGTTGGCCTCCTGGTACGGTAGGCACCCTGTCTGATCCTCTCTGGGCGGCTGCTCCACCCTGACCTGGACGAAAGGTAGGACAATCCTTCAGCTGGTGTGTCGTCGATCCACAGGATAGACATGAGCCCAATCTCTTCCTGCAGATATCTCTAGTATGTCCCATCTTCCCGCAGTAAGCACACTGGATGGCGGGCTGGTTCTGTCTCTGTTGCTGCTGCTGGACCTGCCCTCGGGCTGGTGCCTGATGCTGCTGCTGAAAGGGTCTCTGCTGTTGCTGCTGAAAGTATGGACGCTTGCCCGGTCCCGTACTACTGTTTGCTCCTCCGGAACCATCGCGTCCCCTCTTGGGCCTGAGGCCCAAGTCGTCCTCGGCTACTTGGGCATCCATCAATATGCCCTCGTAGGTAGCTGTGCGACGTCCCGACGTGCGAGACTTGATCTCCCTTGTCAGCCCTTTTCTGAATTTCTGGGTCCTGTCCCCCGAATCTCTAATCATCGATGGCGCGAAGTGGCTCAGGCGGGAAAACTCCACGGCATACTCGTCGACGGACGAGCTCCCCTGGGCTAAGTCATGGAACTGACTCTCCAAAGCTCCCAGGGCGACATCAGGAAAGAACTTTTCTTTGAAGAGCTCCTTGAAAGCTTCCCAAGTGAGTCCTCTGCGCAAGAGTCTCGGCTCCGTGCGGAACCATGTCAGGGCAATGTCGAACATCTGGCTGCCAGCGGCCTCGATCTGGAGCGCCTCTGGAAGCTGCGCCAAACGCAAGTTCCTCTCGATGTCCTCTAGCCAATCATCGGCGTAGAGTATCCCTTCTGTCCCCTTGAACTCCCGAGGCATCATCCTCTTGAAGTCCACAATGGTGCCCGGCCTCTGTTGTTGCTGACCAGGTTGTTGCTGCTGCTGAGTGACTCTCTCCACAGCCTGGAGAGCCACTTGGTGAGCATTCTCCATGTTCACCCTCATCATCTCTGTCTGGGCCTGATGTGCCTCAGCCTGCACTCTCTGGACCTCTGCCGACGTCCTCTGGGCGTCGACCATGCCCTGAATCAAAGCGAACATCTGTGCTCCATCGACGGGCACACCTCCTGGATGCTGAACTGGTGGTGGTGGTGCCGTCGTGGCTGTGGGGACCCTCTGAACTGGTGGTGGAGGGCCCCCGAATGCTGCAGACACTCCCACATGTACTGGAGATGTAGGAGGTGCTGTTGATGTCTGTCCGGCAGCGCGAGAGGTGGCAGACCTCTCTGAATCTGCTGCTCCGAGTCTCTGGTACCTTCTTGGCGGCATCCTGAAGACAGATCGAAAGATTTAATTAAAGCAATAGATACGATATCATCAAGGGAGGACAGTAAAAATTCTAAAGGAATTAATCATTAAGAGTAGTATTATAAGAATCAGAAATTTCCTAATTGTGATTGAGCATACCCTCGGCCTAATTCCTATTTCCTAAAACAGGCTCGTAGTAATACTCTAAGCGAGCACCACTACGATATCACTCTAATCTGAATCTAAGACTAAGACTACAGACTAGACCGCAGACCTGCATGGGCCACCACTAAAAACGTGTCACGACCCGCACCCGAAATTTGGGCATGAGTCGTGGGTACGTCCAGCCTACGCCGCAGCATCGGCGGTAGAACGCTGTCTAGGTCACAAACATAGTATATCCTGTCAATAGTCTCAACTCCGTACGGAGGACAATGATAAATAAATCACAGTTCTATAATATACTCAATCACAACTATAACATAATGGCACGATGAGAATTGAAAAGAATTCTAATAAAAACCAACCATAATAAGTCCAACTCAAATCCTGGGTCTAAATGACCTCACAAAGTCACAAAATAATTAATACAACTCAGTCTCAGTTTAAAACAATAAATGCAGAAAAGTAATCTAAGAACAGGCTGGTAAGTTTTCCTCTAGGATAGGCACCTCCTCTGGGATTTCTGGAGTGAAATCTCCCTCTATTCCTGGGCCGTAATGAGTGGGGCAAAAGTCCTCCAGGTCCTCTGAAAATATTGTTATCCAGTCAGGATTGGAGCGAAGCACAAGCACTAACAGCAGTTTCATTAAATTGATAAAATCTATAAACAGTGTAAGAGATACAAGATGGAAATAAATGCTGAAACTGAGAAGTACAGGAGAGAATGAAATAGACAATAGAGCATCTAGCAATGAACAATAAACAGTGAATGCTAGAACAAATGTTTCTGAATAAAGATAAAACATCTAGCTATGTGTTTGAAATATTAGTTTATTATGTGATCGGCTTGGGACTAGATCAGGCTGGTTATATATGATTAGCTATGATTCTTGAAGGTCAGGCTAACCATATGGTTAGCTATGATGCATAATAATGGTCAGGCTAATCATATATAACAGCTATAAAGCATGATGATGGTCAGGCCGCACCCGACGTGAGAAGTGGGGTGAGCTATGATACATGGTAAGGATTTGGATATGATCACATAATCTACTAATAATTCCCCATCCCCAGCTAGCACGGTGGATTCCAATCACGACTCCTCATGATAGGGATCTAGGGTGCTAACTCGTGTATCCACAGTGTCGGAATCAAGTATGTAATACACTACAATTTATAGAAGTAATCAACAATGAAAACTGTCAGAGAATGTACTCGCCTGTGGTCCTGAGCAAAGTGTGAGGGTCGATGCCCAAGATGAAATCACAATGACCTATTTATGGAAATTCAATGTCAGATATTAAATCAGAAGGATAACATGCTTAATTAAATAAAAGATGGGGTTTCTAGGTCAACTCTGTAGTTTACTGGTCAATACTAGGTCCACTAGTCAAATTTTATATCATACTAAGGATACCTAACTCATACTAGTTAATAACTTAACTAGTAACTTAATACCTATTTGGTATCTAACCTTACCTACTATACATGATACCAATTTAACCAATGCTAAATACAATTGATTTTATACCCATAGGTACAGCCACTGAATACTGAGACACATATATGTGTGTATATATATAACTAACACTATACACTCACAACTAACATATCTATATAACTTAACCATTACTGATTAACATCTGAACAGACATCTAACTCACCTCTATAACTTAACACCCCACCCTAACTTGTTGACTGTATATAAATTAATCAACTAACCAACAGGTTTGCACTAAAATACTAACTGACACCTTAAGTTACTAACTAATACTCATCTCCCAATCCAAATGCTGATACCTACAGCCAAAACCCAATACCACATAGGCACTCACAACCAAACTGCTATAACACAGCATATTGCCCACACACACTGCTCTTATTTTTTCCCCTTGCTGAAAACACTATCACCTAGCTATCTAACACATAGACACACACTGCTCACAGAATTTTGGAATACTCACACAAAACACAGTCCTCACAAATCACTCACAGGTTTCAGGATACTGCTACATACAGATTTCTGCACTGAAATTATAATTCCTATCTACTGATACCTATTAACACATCTACACAGTATACACCCTGACACACAGCCATACTCACTGAACCTAACTAGTACACCTACAGTTCTGTGGAGACTGGCACAGCACACTCACTCTTAGTCCTCACACAGCCACATGTATCTATTTCCCCACAAGTCTCTGATCCCCTAATTCTACACACTAGACACACTAACTGACAGTATACACACACACACCCCTCTATAACAACACACACACACACAGGCACTCCACACCAATACAATATACACACAGGTAAAACTGACACAGGAACTCACACACACAACTCACTGAACTTAACACCAACTCACTCTATACACACAGATACCATCTACACACACACACACACATGTGCACACAGCTGATACCTGATACACATGCACAGGTAAACACACAGGCACTCACTGAGAATATACTGCTAAGACTCAATTCTACACACACACTTATACTACTTGCTCCCCTTAACCCAAATAACTGATACACAGACATTGTTCATAGACACACAGGAATTAGAGAAAACCTGGACACACAGGTATACATCTAACACTGAATATTGGTAGATACACAGAATTGAATATTGAAACACACAGGTTCTATCCCACTCACCTTCATGGATACCAAGCTCTAACCATCTAATACCATGTTCAGTCCACCCCATCTGGACTGATACTCAAACTGATACCAACACAGTTTACAGATACTTAAACCCCAGTTTTGGGATATCACACACTGCTGTACATTAACCATCTACACCAATGGACTTAAACATGCAACTCACCATTAACACAAACACCCCCCAGCTATACTCCCAACCCGACTGCTCTGTACACACAGCTCCACAACTCCTCACTCAACACACAGTACACAAAACTGCACAGTTACACATAAATCCCGACTGCACAGGGAATCCTCCTCTACAAAACACACAGCTATACATACTCTACAACCATAGATATAGATAGAAACACACATCAAATCTATAAACCTATGTATAAATATATATATACATCAAACATAGCATGATTCGAATAGATCTAAAACTAAACACCCTACTAAACATATCACCAAGTACAAGAAGTGCAGAAAGATGAATTTACATAAGAACACATGAGAAACCCAAAACAAAACCCTAAATCAATATCTAACCTACACGTAGGAGGGTAAAATCAGTCTATAAACAACCACCTAGGGTTAGGGTTCCTGATGATTGGGGAAAACCCCATATTGGTCACCAAAACCTAATCAAAAACCCTAAAATTCGAATTACACAGCAAGGGGTTCCCTAATGGCCAATAATCGACAGAAAAACAGAGATTACATGTATAAAATGGGGTTTTACCTGCAGGGAGATGGTTCCCTATGGAAGTTCTTCCTTCCCAAGTCTCCTTGACCCAAGTTCCCTGATTTCCTTGCTTTGGAGGAGGAGAAAATGGAAGCCCTAGGTTTAATCTCGAAAAATGGGGTGGGGAGATGGTTTCTCTAGATGGAGGCTAGGGTTTCTCTTTTCTACATGAAGGATGGCTTTGTGAGAAGCTTCCTTTTTATATTAAACCTAGTTTTAGGGTTTTCATGCATAGTTTTTAGGTTAAACCCCCTGGCCCTCTCATGTAGAACCTAATAGACTCAGGTTAAGTCAGTCTAGGGTTTTGAGGGTTCCATCCTAATTTAAATTAGTTTATAAAATCAAATATCACTAATAATAATATAATTAGTTTATAAAACTCAGCAATTAATTAAATACATAATTATTTAAATAGTTAAATTACACAAATGCCCTTATATGGAAATGTGGTAGTGACAGTCTTTTAATTTGAATAAAGTTCTGTCCATCATTGATGAAATCGCATTATATTCAATATTGATTCTGTATTTTCAATCTATCTTTAGAATGTCGTCGAAGATGCGTTCCCAGCGATCGGGTGCCGCGACAGCGCGATCAGTCAATTCATCACCCCTGAGGGCAGTACCCCAGACGATGGTCCAGCACCTACATTCAGGAGGTTAGTTTCGCCAGTCCAGGTGGGCATATCGGTAGTAGCTTTCGGAGGTGCTCCACCTCCAGTGCCGAGGACAGGGCAGACAGTTTCGGAGGATATTCCACCTCCACCACCAGTGGTTGTTCAGACGCAGATGTTCATACTTCTCCAGCAGATGATGGAGGCGCAGCAGCGACAGTCAGAGGTCCTGCGACAGGGCATGGAGAACGCTCACCAGATCGCACTCACTAAAGTGGAGAGAGCTACTACCGCCTAGCCACCGACGACACTAGCTCAGTTTATTCTCCATCAGCCGAGGCCGGGTACCATCATCGACTTCAAGAGGATGGGCCCAAAGGACTTCAGAGGCACCGAGATGATTATCTATGCAGACGAATGGATCAAGGATATTGAGCGAAACATGCGGTTGGCACAGATTCCAGATTTGCTACAGATAGAGGCTGCGGGATATATGATGTTCAATATTGCCCTGACATGGTTCTTGACCGACCTGAGGATTTCAGTACCAGGACTCTCTTAGGAAGCCTTCAAAGAGCTTTTCAAGGAGAAGTTCTTTCCATACGTGGCTCTTACATCTTTGGAGAGTCAGTTCCAATACCTTGTCCAGGGAGGCATGTTAGTGGACAAGTATGCGGCGGAGTATTGTCGTCTAGGATGCTTCGTTGAGGGTCAGAACCTTAGAAGCAAAGCAAGGAAGTTCAGGAAGGGCCAGAACCGGGAAGTCAAACCCCACACCAACGGAGATCCCACCGCAACAGAGGATGACTTAAAGTTTGGCTCTAAGAGACAGAGGGACACAGGAGGATCCATCAATTACACGGGTCCAGTGAAGAGGCCTCAATTCTAGCTGCAGAACCAGAGGCCTTACCAGCACCAAAGGTAGCAGTATCACGGGCCAGCTAGAGCGCCGGCTCAGTAGATGCATCAGATCCAGAGGGCAGCATTTTCTTGTACTTTCTATAAGAAGCAAGGACACGGATGGGATGCATGCAGGATAAGGTTAGGCCAATGCTTATTCTGTTAATCGGGAGATCATCAGCTATGGGCTTGTCCCAAAGTCCCAGCTCATCCAACTCAGGGTGGAGGACAGGCATAGAGGGCACCCGCTAGACCACCAGCGGGCCAGCAGAGAGGATCTCTTCCACTGCAGTAGCAATAGTTTGCCCAGCATCAGCAGCACAGAGGAGTGCATTGACAGGGGCGAGCTTTTGCCCTGACTGTCGAGGAGGAGGAGCCGATTGTCAATGTCATCTCAGGTTCTGTTTATCCCGATTCCTTTCTAGCTCATATTTTTTTTTATTCTGGTGCTTTTCATATCTTTGTATCTATATCATTTGCTTTGAGGCATCGTCTTGAGTCTGAACCGTTGGCAAGGACTTGCAAGATCATGACCGGGTGTGGCATCATCCTGGTCAGTGATTTTTGTAAGAACCAGAGAGTTTATTTGGGAGACCATGAGCTGAGCGTATGTTTGCTTGTAATGCCACTTCTGAGTTACGACATAGTGCTCAGGAGGGATTGGTTGAGTAGACATCACACTAGCATCGATTGTCGTTGAGGCAGAGTTTTATTTCAGACGCCAAGAGTGCTGAAGTTCATTTCGTCCGACGAGCAGAGCAGAGCGACGGCGATTTCTGTGGACCTTTAGTCGAGGAGTAGGAGCAGACACTGCCACATCCGTTGATTTTGGAGTTCTTGGATGTCTTCCCAGAGGAGTTGCCAGGGTTGCCGCCGGACAGGGATGTAGAATTCTCTATAAGTTTAGTCCCAGGCGCGGAGCCGATCTCTCAGCATGTCTATAGAGTAAACAACAGCGAACTGTCAGAGTTGAAGAAGCAGGTGGATGAGTTGCAAGACAAGGGCTTTACCCGTTCCAGTTCATCACCATGGGGTGCTCCAATATTTTTTATACACAAGAAGGATGGGTCGGTACATATGTGTCTCGACTATATAGCACTTGATAAGTTTACATGGGGATAGCTACACATATGGTTGTGTTTATATGCATAAGGTATAGTGAGTGTTATGTGCTGTGTTGGTGTGTGTCAGTGAGATCAGTATGAGTGAGCAATTAGATAGGGGAGGGCTCGGGCAGTGTCAATGCATACAGCATCGAGTGCCTCAGTGCACTCAGGGATAGCAGCAGCAGCTCCACAACATCTGTGCATAGAGAAAGGGGGGAGTCATCGCAAGCAGTGCACAAAGAAGAAAGGAAGTAGCTGTTCATCTTAGAGTGCACAGTATGTGCAATAGAGCGTTCAGCAGGTATTTTGTGTACAAAGTTTATATCAGTGCAGCCTTCAGACCGTAGTGTCGCAGTGAAACTTTACTGCACAGTCCGTGTCCAGTATCTTCATGTATCAGCCAATGCAATATCAGTACAGTTTTCACTGTGCAGTATCCTACTGCACAGTATCTGTTTCAGCTGCAACTGTGAATTTTAGCCTTGTAATTTATTGAGTTGTTCAATGATATCAGTCCACTGTGGTGTCCAAGCACAGGACCCATAGGTTCCATGTTTCAGTATTAGTTGGCCGGTTATGTTTATTATTTTAGTGTAGTGTTAGTTAGCTTGTTAGTTGTTAGTTAAATAATTGGTTAGTTAGTTAAGTGATTAAGGTATTGTATAAGTAGTTAGTTATGTATTCTATTAGTTGTTTATATTAGAGTAGATATATACCTTATTAGTCTAACGGTTAACTATATGTAGGTGTGTATTATGTATATATATGTATATAATATGGACATCATATGTAGAGTTAGCCAGTTAGCTGTGTACATGTATATTGGTTTATAATAGTTATTTTTAGAATAGTAGTTAGTTTATGGTATATATATATATATATATATATATATATATATATATATATATATATATATATATATATATATATATATATATATATATATATATATATGTTTTAGCTATGTTAGTTTTTGGGTTGCTTTGAGATACCAAAGGTATTCCCAGGGTTTTGGGTCGATGCCCAAGTTTCGAGTTTGGGTATCGTATTAGGTGTGATATGCATTGGTGCAAGGCCAAGGTATCCAAATAAAATTGTTTTGATATAGTATTATAATGTTTGACTCATATACATATTCAAAACACTATTTTCTATATTCGAAACTTGCGTATATTAGGATACGGCTCTTTGAGTGTTTTATTTATTCTTAGCTTAGTGTGTATAGCATAGCTTTATAGTGTATTGACTTAGTGACCTAGCACTAGACTCTTGTAACCTAGAATTCATTGGTTTGACTTAGAAATAGTGTTTTGACTTAGAACTTCATCAATTTTACTTGTTTCCATTATTGAACCTTGTATTAATGCAACATACCATATATAGGTTGTGAGACACCGGCTTGGGCATCGAGAGACACACCTTGCTCAGGACGTCGGGCGAGTATATTTCTCTGATAGTTTTTAATTCATAATATTGTATATATGCATATTCTAGAATTGTATACATTGATTCCGATACAGTGATTTCACGGACTGGTGCTATATGGATCCCGTCATGAGATATTATCCCCTACCGTGTTCAGCGGGTACTCGTGTACATTGTATCTCATCTTATATACTGGGTATTGATGTTACTTCGTATTTACACTGTACTAGTATTCAGTATATTTATTCGTGTACACCCACCGCTCATGTTCGGTGGTTAGGATATTCGTGTACACCCACTGCTCATGACAGAGGTTATATTTTTGTGTTCGTAGCGTGTTGTGATTGGATCCATCAGTATTAGTTGGGGGTGGGAGAGTAGGAGTTGATTATGTGATCAAAGTCATTATTACAAATCGTGTACATTCTGGTTATATACCTCACTTGTAATCCATTTTACCTGATCAAGTTCACCCAACCCGATCACATAATGAACTAGTACTCTGAGGCACATTAGATAGTTTAGATTACAGTTTAATTCATCATATTATGATATTCATATTGTTGATATATATATATATTCTCGTACATTACCGGTATATATCTTGTCATCATTCATATGTTTAGTGATCTTGTATTTCATTTCTATATATGTTTGTAAGCTCGATTATACTATTGAAACTGCTTTCTGAAGTATGTACTTTGCTCCAATCCTGACTGGATATATTTTTCTAGATGACTGGCTTATAGAGTAGTGACCAGGGAGACTTAGTAGCAGAGCCCGAGGAGGTCTAGTTGCATTGTATGAGATTGTATTAAACTATTCTTTTTGTGGTTCACACCTTGTATATTCTTTAGATTATAAACTGTACCTTTATTCTTTCCTTCGCTATTTTTATTCGTGTATTACTTCTCCCTTAGTTTGTGTTGTGATTGAGATTAGATATTCATGTGAGATACCATATTGCTCCTCCATTTGGAGTTGAGATAATTGACAGGTACTATATTATATTGTTGAGATGTTAGATATAAAAATGACTCAGACAGCGTTCTACCGTCGATTCTGCGGTGTAGGCTGGACGTAACCACGTACTTGTGTCCGAATATCTGGGTACGGGTCGTGATACTGGCTAAGCGTCTCCATTTTCAGCAGCACCAGAGACCGTTCCAACACTATCACCATTAGTACCAGGCTCTAATTCGTGGAAATATTCAGCAGAAGCAACAGAGACAGGCACAACAGACCATTTATTGTGTATTATGTGGAAAGCCAGGACACACCCGGGAGGTCTTCTTGAAGAGGCTGGGAGTGTACCTTTTTTGTGGGTCATTCGTCCACCAGTTGAGGGATTATCTAGCTCATCCTGCTTAGGAAGGACCACCTAGAGCACTGGTTTATGGAGCACCAGCGAGGCCACCATATTTTATTAGAGGGAACCTCCACTTCCGCTGAAGCAACAGAGATTCGCCCAGCACCAGCAACTGTAGAAAGTTACACCCCAGGGCGAGCATTCGCTAAGATCGAGCCATAGGAATACATAATTTCAGGTTCAGACCTTTTTAATTCCTTTCCAGCATTAGGTTTATTTCATTTTGGTGCTTCCCATAGTTTTGTATCTGTATCTTTTATTCTAAAGAATCAGTTAAAGGATAAATACTTGGCTAGGACTTGCAAGATCAAGACCGGGGATGGCATTATCCTGGTCAATGATGTTTGAAAGGATCAAACAGTTACATTGGGAGGATGGGAGTTGAGTGTGTTCTTAGTCGTAATACTACTTCCGAGCTACAATATTGTACTCGGGATAGATTGGTTGAGTAGGTACAATGCTAGTATAGATTATCGCAGAGGCAAGGTGTTGTTTCGACTGTCATGAGAGCTAGAGTTTGAGATTGCCAGAGATGCAGCAGAGCAGAGTGAGAGTATCATCTATGGAGCTATGGTGGAAGAGAAGAAGCTGCCATATCCTTTGATAGAGAATTTATGGATATTTTCCCGAAGGAGTTGCTAGGATTGTCGCAAGATCAAGATGTTGAGTTTTCTATAGACTTGCTTCCAATTACAGAGCCGATATCACATCACGTCTATAGGGTCAACAATAGCAAATTGGCAGATTAAAGGAGCAGGTAGATGTATTACAGTATAAGGGCTTCATCAGATCCAGTTCATCACCGTATGGTGCTCTGGTATTGTTTGTACCAAAGAAGGATGGGTCGGTACGCATGTGTATTGACTATAGGGCTCTGAACAACCTTACTATCAAGAATAAATACCCTCTGTCAAGGACATATTATCTCCTCGATCAGTTCAGCAGAGCGAAAGTATTCTCAAAGATAGACTTGAGGTCAGGCTACCGCTAGAAGAAAGTGAAGAAGGAAGATATTCCGAAGATAGCTTTTCGGACTCGGTATGGCCTGTTTGAGTTCTTGGTAATGCCGTTTGGGTTGACCAATGCCCTGTCGGTATTCATGAACCTGATGAACAAGATGTTATACCACTACTTTGATAATTTTATGGTGGTATTCATTGATGACATTCTTGTGTATTCGAATACACCGGAGGAGCATAAATGGCACCTGAGGATAGTTTTATAGACTCTCAGGAAGGAGAAGCTTTATGGAAAGCTTTAAAAGTTTAAGTTCTTCCTTGACAAGGTTGAATTCCTAGGGCATATAGTGATAGTTGATGGGATCTCAGTTGACCCAAAGAAGATCGTGGCAGGGGGGTCGTGGGCTTCTCCAAGTTCAGTGGCAGAGATCAAAAGTTTTCTGGGGATGGCAGATTATTATAGGAGATTTATACAGGACTTCTTTAGGATTGCAGAGCCGATAACTAGGCTAACCAGGAAATATGTGGACTTTGTCTGGACAAAGGATTATCAGGCTGCTTTTGATGATCGGAAGAAGAGAATGACGATAACTCTAGTTTTAATGTTGCCATCAGGGACAAGTGGATTCACTATCTATAGTGATGCTTCAGGAAGGGTTTAGGTTGCGTTCTTCAGCAGCACGGGATGGTGGTTGCCTATGCTTTCAAGCAATTATGTCCTTATGAGAAGAACTACACTACCCATGATTTGGAGTTGGCAGCGGTCATCTTTGATCTAAAGTTATAGAAATACTGTCGATACGGATAGTGTATGAAGATTATTACGGACCACCAGAGCTTGAAGTATGTGTTTACACAAAAGGAACTGAACATGAGACAGAGGTGGTCGCCGATGTCTTGAGCAGGTATCTTGTGCCTATGTACTTGACGACAGACAGATATTTGTTGGCCGATCTTGAGATATTAGGTATAGAGGTGCTAGTTCCTGGTATCGAGATAGAGATATAGGGATTGTAGATATAGTCTGAGCTGATGGACAGGATCAGGAATACACAGTATGATGATGAGACTCTGAGGAGTATCAGGGCTCATGTTCGAATAGAATTATTAGAGGACTTCACCATTGGTGATTATGGATCATTATGGCATGGTATTAGATTGTATATGCCAAGCAGGGAGTTGTGCGAGGTGGTTCTGTAGAAGCGTATCGCTCTTTGTAATTTGTGCATCCAGGTGCCAAAAAGATGTATAGAGACTTGAGGGAGCACTTATGGTGTTATGGTATGAAGCGGGTGGTAGCGCGCTTCATAGCCAGATGTTCAGTAGGCCTGCAAGTAAAGGCAGATAGATAGAAGCCAGGTGGATTGCTTCAGCCTTTACCCATTTTCTAGTAGAAGTAGGAGCATGTGACCATGGATTTTTTTTGGGGATTTTGCGTTCTCTTTGAGGAAAAGATGCGATTTGGGTTATCGCAGACAGGTTGACTAAATCGGCCCACCTTTTGTCATTTAAAGTGGGTACATCTTCGGAGAAGCTGGCAGAGAAATATGTGCGACAGATTATCAAATTGCACAAAGTTCCTATGAGCATCATCATAGATCGGGATAGTCTTGTTATATCCTACTTCTGAAAGTGTTTGTAGGATAGCTTGGGCACTCATCTCAAGTTTAGTATCGCATATATCCCCAGACTGATGAGCAGTCGGAGAGGACTATTTAGACTCTACAGAATAAGCTCCGCACTTGTGTTTTGGATCTCGTAGGTTCTTGGGAGGATCTATGAACCTAGTAAAGTTTTCTTACAACAACAGTTAGAAGGCTAGGATTAAGATATTACCATTTAAGATTTTATATGGATGGAGATGTCGCACTCCTTTATCTTAGGATGATGTTGGTTAGAAAGCCTTGTTGGGGCCAGGAATGGTCGTGGATGCAGCTAAGAAGGTAAATCTTATTAGAGATATACTTTGGGTGGCGCAGGACAGAGAGCGACATTGGGCCGACAGCCACCAGAGACCATTGGAGTTTGAGGTATAGGTTTTATTTTGTGTTGCTTGTGATTGCTTTGTTTTAGATTACGTGTTAAGGATATGTTTATTCTAGGTTGGCAATCTGGTGTTTTTGAAGATTTCTGTGATATGGGGCATGATTTGCTTTGGTGGAGGCAAAAATCTTAGTCCACGGTAAATTGGACCCTTTAGTGTTCTTGCGAGGGTCAGTGCAGTGGCCTACAGACAAGACTTACGACCTGCACTTGTGGGAGTACATGACGTATTCCATATGTTGCAGCTGAGACAGTATATGGAAGATCCTAGTCACGTACTAGATCACTCAAAGATCGAGATGGTTCTGACTCTAAGCTATCCAAAGCAGCCAGTAAAGATTCTGGATCGCAAGAAGAATGTGCTACAGAACCAGACCATTCTCTTGGGTCGTGTCGCATGGAGACATTACTCACCGGGTGAGTCAACCTGGGAGAGGAATGATGAAATACACAAGCAATACCCTTATCTCTTCGAGCCTTGAGGTATTTTTATTCTTGTTTTATTATGTTCTTGTGCTAGTTTAGTCTTTAATATTGAGAATAATTTTTTTTTAAGGAGGGTTGACTTGTTACTACCACATTTCTAGAATAGGAATATTTTTGTTATTTTGTATTATTATAAATAATATATTTATTTATATAAATATGTATGTTGTATATTGTGCTTATTATCATTATTGGCTAGTAGATTAGACTAGCTAATTAGACATGACACTAGTCAACCTAACTAGACTTGACATGAAAACTTTGACCAACTTATTATACTAATCACTTTAGACCCAAACTTGCTAACTATTCTCACTTATTAATGTTTAGATTGAACCATTCTCACTAGTCACTTTGGACCCAAACTAGATAACCATTCTCACTAATTAAGCTTCCTTACCTAATTAAATTCTTCATGAGAACCAACTAGGGGTAGATGGGTCATTGTGCATTACTTGGGCAAAGGGGAAAGGGGCCAGCCCTAATTATAGGTAAGGAGATTCTCTCTCCTCTCATTTATTTTATCCAAATGTTTTTTAATTAGTGTTCTTCCCCCAATAGATTAATACCTCCACCAAATTCTACCAAATAAATCTCAATTCCTTCCCAAATAATCATCTAAGGGACACTAGGAGTTTTGATTGCTAGGAGCATTGGAGAAGAAGGAGTTTGGCTAGGAGCTTGTGTCCAAATAGTGTCCTATTAAGTTTTTATTGGGAATTCATCTTCTAATAGGTAAAATTATGAAATCCTTCTCTAATTAGATTCTAATTGTTGAATTTGAGCATTTAGAACACATACATGCAATTCAGCTACCTATAGGAAGAAAAACTAGGTTCATATGACCTCTATTATGACTTCTACATTGAGTTTGGTGTCAATTTTGGAGAAATCATAGAATGGTGTACCAAATATTTGTTATTAGGTTTATTAGACCTAATTAGAATTAGATTGGTCATATAGTGGTAGTATCGTATCCAAAATTGGATACGAGCAGGGTGTATCGTGATACGTTATGATACGGGTTGGTAAATTAGAGGTTTTGTGTTGATAGTGTATTTATCTCTAATGTTCATTATAACTAATTGTTTTAGTTGTATATAGATGTAATTGATAGATATATATAGTATTGGTTGTGTGTTAGGAGTTTTAGCAAGTTTTTTGATAGTGTATCATAACAATATAACATGTATCTTGCCTTTGTGCTCATCTAGTGTTTGATATTTTGTATTTGAGTATATGTACCTATCTAATACATGTATATAGTGATTAGTATATATATATATATATATATATATATATATATATATATATATGTATGTATGTGTATGTGTGTGTGTGTCTCTGTGTGTGTGTGTGTGTGTGTTATTTTAGTAAGTGTATAGATTATATGGTGATTAAGCTTTGTGTGTACAAGAAAGAAGGAGTGTGTGTGTTGGTTTTAGATAATGGACACCATGTATGGGTAATTTCTATATGAGGAGGATTGTGGTGTACACTGTGCTGTGCACAGTCGAGTGAGGTATCAGTTGTAATTCGGTGTACAACCATGCATAATTGCACAGGTCTGCAAGGAAGTTAAGGGATGAACACTGAGAGGGTGGCCATGCTCGAGCAATGTCTTATTGGAGTATAACAGGAGTAAGTGGCTGCACTCGTGTACAGGCAAGCACCCATGTGTGTCTTGCTATGAGGGTTTTGTGCTGCTTCGTATGTACTATAAGGTAGGGGAAGTAGTAATGGTGCATGCCTATGTACAGAATTCCACAGTTGCCAATAGCTTGTATTGACTATTAGGACTCGTGTATTTCAGTCAAGTAAGAGCAAGTAGAGTAGGGGATTTGAGTACATATTCGAGTAACAGCAGTAGGTAGTTTTAGCGAAGGTTCGTATTAGAATACCAATTTAGTATGGGTAATGTTAGTATAACATAAGCTAAGATATTGACTTGGTACTAGGGATATGAGTCACTTATGTTATTAGTATTAGTTCTTGTGTGGTTCGTTTGCAGGAGGTAATTTGTGTAACGACAGGCTCCACATTAATACGGATAGCCGATTCAAAAGGCACAAGTGCGATGATTCAACCCGTTTTACTCGGTGAGAAGACTCGCTTGAGGCAAAGGATTTAGACTTGTCCCTTTAGGAGTTCAGACTTAGGCTTTGAAAGGCGCGCTCGGATTATCGCTAGACCTAGGTGAATCATCGCTAAGGTGGGTAGCTACGATAAACTTGTATTTTCTTAGCCTGCACACTTAAAAATATGGACGATACATGTTAGTTGCTTGTGTTACAATATGAAAATAAAACTTGGCATATAATTGGACCCTCGTATGCTACCTTATCTTCAGGCTAGTATACTCCACTAATGCTTCGAGTAGCTCATATACACTCTTTATAGTACAGTGCTTCACATGTTTACACTGCTTATGTCATAAATTATACCGCCTGATAAGCTCCTGTACGGTTTCACTCCTCGCACTACCCCTTAGACCCGTGCTAGCGTAATCACTTATGTTCTAAAGTAAACTATACCGCAAGTTTTCTTATTCTTATGTTGTACACAAATGCAATACTTGTTTTCTTAGATGATAACTTGTACTCGCTGCCTCATTTATTGCTTGTCACATAATTTTATGCTATAATCAAGTAACACGATTCGTATCTACATTCATCTAATCTAGCCAAAAGAGTATCAAAGAGTCGTTCTTTGTAAGTATGAACCTGAAAGTATTCAGGACTGTTAAGTTGCCAAGGTATTTCCCGAACTAAGGGATTGTATCATGTCAAGAAGCAATAATCATAGCTCGTAGAGCAATACTCGTTCAGAACAAGAATAAAAAATTATCATATCGTGAATCTCGTGAATCTGTAGACCCAAGACTTTTATGTTACGAACAAGTTGTACACAAGGTATATTCAATATGTTCCTACGGATGGGATACTGGGGCTGATCCGATCTGGATAAAACATCATGTTAGTCTTCGTGTTCGGGCATTATGGTATGTGACGCCTCATGTACCTTTCGTTATACGTTATTCTCGCTCAAAGACTAAGTAATCTCATTTTTGGGTAGGATGACATGTGACACCTCATGTTTTTTGAGTCGCATACCATTATCGGGCAAGACTACAACTCGACCTTTATGGCTATGCCAGTTACTAATGTTCATATAGATTAAGTCATCCTCGCTTAGCAGCAATCTGCGTGCGAGTCATTGTATCGCATCGGGTAATCTGGAACACCTAAACGGTTTTGGGTATTAGACACTTGTACATATTAATCTTGAGTAATCTTCTGTATCACGTCTAATAATCTATGTATCTAGTGCACCTAAGTCAGAACCTCACTTGTGACACTTGTTTTTGCTTATGTGAATCCTTGATTTTATATATATTCATTCTCAGTTTAACTTGGTTGCCTTGGACAGGAATGGTTAGTTGTTAAGTCTCTCCATGTTACTCTTATATTGCATGGTGCACTGTCATACCAGTTAAGCTTGTACATTATGCCATGAAATAGATTCTAAGGCAAGACTAGAAAGATAACTTAATATATGGTGCATGGAACCTATATAACGTGTTTGGATTTGTCGAGCGGGCGAGAAGACTCCCTACCAGTGTATTCATCTACTGATAACCCACCAGATTGCTTGCAAGGTACAGTTTAACCATATTCAGTGTGAAAACCCCTCGTACATGCTGAGGGGTAGAGTTCGGTCTGGAGCCTTGACATGCTGCATCCGGAGCTAAAGCACATATATAAGAAATAATGTTAGAACATCGCCTATGTATCATTTTATGTTGTAAGCCACTTGGCACGTCTTTATTATTTTGAGAGAGAGGGATTTAGTTACTTGTAATCTCAGCTTATCACTGCTTGTAATACTGATTCAATATCAATAAAGTGCTTATTTGAGTTTCAAACTTGTATTAATTTCAATGCTTCCGCTATGATGACTCTGTAAACTTGTTACTAATCGCCTGTTTGTTTCTTATTTCTGCTGCATTGGAGACTATCTGTGCAACTTTGTAGCTTAGCTATCTCCCCGTCGGATTGAATTCATGGCCTTGTATGGGCGCAGCTTGTGCTCGTGCGACATCATGTCCTGATAGAAACGATCGTCCCACGGGAGTGCTAGCGCGTGCCTAGCGGGGATGGCCGATCCTGCGGGAGATCAGGGCGTGATATATTGGTATCAGAGCATGGCTTTATGTCCTTGGACTTCTTATCGATTCTCTTAGTTTTGAAAGCTCATTCGTGGGTTATGTTACAGACGCTCTCTCGCATTGTCCTATTTGGCTGTTTCATACAATGAGCCAAAAAATTTCAAAAATTGCACATAATTGATATGATTGCTTAAATGGGTTAGTTATGCAAAGACCCTTGTTCTGATTTGTGTTAGACTTTGTGGAAATAGACTCGTGCTAGAATTTATAAGTTATGTGCGAACCCGAATACCTATACATGATTACCAAGGGAGATAGTATGCGAGAAGTAATATCGTTCAGACGCTTAGCTATGTACACAGTCTTTTCGGCTAAGTTGTGTTGAGTATCGCACAGCAAGACCCTTTTGGTGCGAGCTAGTTTAAGAGCGAGATTAGGATATCACTTAGATAAGGATAAGTCAGACTTAGAATGGCAACCGATATAAATGTTATCAGTTTATCTCTAAGGCGAATATAGTGGATTGTGCTTGGATTTTGAGAAATAGCTCGTACGGTATTTAATGTTGATAGATAAAAATCAATATTGTTTACTGGATGACTATCAACAGGGGTATATTCGAGACTAAAAATTATCGAGACGACACTTAAGTATCTCGTAGGAGTTCTAACGAATGACATGGTGGATATGCGAATGAGTGATACGAATACGATTAAGAATTTAATTGGATGACTAAATTTCTGAGTGGTGTATGGATTATTTGGAAAATGTTCGAATGAATTTGAAGATCTTGTGCGACAGTTGGTTTGAATGGTTGATAACATATTGAACAAGTGATAAGGCTTATATCAAATAGGGATTCAAGGTAATGGAATCAATATCTTGGTCGGAAAAAGTTGGTTGATCATACATGTGATTTTGAATTGAATCAAAAATTGATTAAAATTGAGTAGGATATCGCTGGATAGAAGTTAGTTTGATAATGCATATTGTGGTTTCAATTTAATAGACTTGATATGGTATCAATAGTTGGAACATAGCACAGAATGATTCAAGTAAAGGAATGTTCTGGTTCGATAAAAGAGGTAAGCGATAACGAATTGGTCTTGAATTGGACGAACAATCTTAAATCTAGTTCAAAGAATAATATTTGACAATCAGGCCCAGTTGGGAAGGATTATTCTGCGGGAGCGCTGGCGTGGTAATTTTACGTCCATCGGGGCTGATCGAACTCATGGAAACATGTAACATATTCGATGATTATTCAAACGAACTCGATGAAATAGAACATAACGAAGGTGGATAGACTTTGGCTTGAGAATTGAACTTAGTTGTTTGAGGAATGCTAGAAGTAGACTATAGATTTATCGAACGGTAACATTGAAGTTTGACGATTTGGCTAGATGAATTATGATCACGGCATGAATGGTTATTGGTTGAACTTGACCAGATGGATATATATATATATATATATATATATATATATATATATATATATATATAAATTGGATGAAATAAAAGTATAATGATAAGGTGTCTCGATCATTTTGATTATAACAATAATTTTTGACGTTCTTGTCTTATGCGAGCGTAACTCCATACGTCACGCCCGAATTAGGACGATTATCCAGTGAAAGCATTGGCGTGGTGATCTCACATCCAGTAGTTATGATCGAAGTTGCGGAAGACCAGAGCCTGACAATTGAAGGATCATCTTGACTTATGGTTTGACACGATAAGACGAGTTTAAGAATACAAGTGAATCGGAAGTGTTTCATGGATGAGTTAGTCTAAAATATGGAGTAAGACATGCTTGATAGTTTCATGAATGGTTACATGAATATTGTTAGACTACTTAGAGTTATGATTGAGATTGAAGATTTATAATTTAATCATGGCTTGGTTGTTTAGACTTATAGTGGATAGGTAAATTCTATCAAACATATTTGAGGAAATAAACTATAAAAATCTCTAGGCTTGACATACGATCGTGTTAATATGAGTCAGATGATCAGTGCTAGATGTTTAGAAATCTGAGTAAAACGAGCATGGGTAGAATACCCCGTAGGAAAGAATAATAGTTTAACCTTAGGAATTGGGGCGGGCATCGTGCGACAAATTTGCATATGACTCGTGAGCATAAACTGTACCTATGACCTTGTGAGATGACCTAGTAATTAGATAGACGACCCTATGCCTAGTGAAAAAACTTGTGTGACCGAATTTACAGTATTGTTTCAGCAAGCCATGGAACTGTAGCAGTAAGACATAGAGTTAGACTTGGAACGATAAGAGTGTTCTAGAAGTTGATATTTGTCACGAACAAAATGGACGATAGGGCTTGGATGCTAGTCGGTTGATCGGATAGATCGTGCTTAACGGTAGGACAGCGCTTTGTTTGAGTGGGATTAGAAATGACTTTGATTTTGATTGACCCTGTTGGTGGTATCATTATGATTCGTAAGACAAGAACCCTTGAGATTTTTGCGAGTAGCTTGTCTGAATTCACCATCGCTAAGTTTGGTTGAATGCATATGTTTGAGGAACTCCTTGAACGTGTGCACGATCCAATATTCAGTGATATGTTGAACTCGATTGTAAAGACTTCGCTATTGCTAAGTTGGTTGACGTGATTATGTTTGAGGGATGCCTAGAATATGTGCGCGATCCAGACTAGTGATATGCTGATCTCGAATGCTAGTGCTAGTGAATATGTTAGATTCGCATGGTCGAGTATAACGATTTGGATAAGTTTGCCTCAACCTTAGATCATCATTCAAGATGGATTATACCGTACTTTGTGTTAAGTAATACGTTCCATGCTAAGGCTCATTAGAGACCGAGTTATTGCTTGGATTGAATGATAGAGTCATTCAATGAGACAGACCCAGCATACACGAGACACGAAATAAGAAAACGAGTAGGAAGTTATATTCTAACGGATCTAGTGATACCGAATAATATGCTTGAGATAGATTCGATAGTGTGCGATTTAGTTTGTGCTCAGGAAGTCTCGAGGAAGAGATTTTTTTGAGTGATGTATAATATAACGACCCGCTCGATATCAATACGGATAGCTGATTCAAAAGGCACAAGTGCGATGACCCGACTCATTTTACTCGGCGAGAAGACTCGCTTGAGGCAAAGGATTCAGACTTGGCCCTTCAGGAGTTCAGACTTAGACTTTTAAAGGTGCGCTCGGAGTATCGCTCGACCGATACGAATCATCGCTAAGGTAGGTGGCTACTATGAACTTGTCTTTGCTTAGCCTGCACCCTTAAAAATATTAACGATACATGCTAGTCGCTATGTGAATCATCCCTTATATGCTAATAAAGAATACAACCCATATAGCTTAGGGAATAATCTCATCTTGTATTGCTTGTGTTAGAACATGAAAATTAAACTTGGCTTATAAATGGACCCTCGCATGCGTGCTAGTAGACTCCGGTAATGCTTCAAGTAGCTCATATATACTCTTCGTTGTACACAGCTTCACATTTTTATACTACTCATCTCGTAGATTATGCCGCCCGATAGGCTCCTGTACGGTTTTACTCCTCGCACAACCCCTTAGACTCGTACTAGCGTAATCACTTATATTCTAAAGTAAACTATACCACATATTTTCTTATATTTCACACAAATGCAATGCTTGCCTGCTTACATGCTTACTTGTACTTGCTGCCTTATTTCATTGCTTGTCACATAATTTTATGCTATAATCAAGTAACACGATTCGTGTCTTGAATTTATCTAGTCTTGCTAGAAGACTATCAAATAGTCATTCTGTGTAAGTATAAATCTGAAAGTATTTGGGACCGTTATGTCACCAAGGTATTTCCTGAACTAAGGGATTGCATCATGTTAAGAAGAAAGAATCATAGCTCGTGGAGAAATACTCGTTCAGAACAAGAATCAAGAATTATCATGTTGTGTCATGAATTTAGTGAATTTGTAGACCCAAGACTTGCATGTCGCGAACAACTTGTGCACAAGGTATATTCAATCTGTTCATGTGGACGGTCTTCGGGATACTGGGCCGATCCTATCCGGATGGAATATCATGTTAGTCTTCGTGTTCAGCAGGATAGCGTGTAGAGCCTCATGTACCTTTCATTGTATGCCATTCTCGCTCAATGACTAAGTAGTCTTGTGGTCGAGCAAGATGACATGTGATGCATCATGTTCTTTGAGTCGTATACCATTCTCGCTCAAGACTACAGCCCATTCTTTATGGGTATGCCAGCGACTCATGTTCATTAGATTAAGTCATCCTCGCCTAGTGGCAATCTGCGTGCGAGTCATTGCATCGTATCTAGTAATCTTGAACACTTGGAAGGTTTTGGTTATTAGACATTTGTATATATTAAGCCTGAGTAATCTTCTACAATATGTCTAATAATCTATGTATCTTAGGCACCCAAGTGAGAACCTGCCTTATGATACTTGTGTTTGCTTATGTGAATCCTTAATTATATATATATATTCATTCTCGGTTTAACTTGGTTGCCTTGGACAGGGAAGGACGAATGGTAAGTTGGTAAGTCTCGCTGTGTTACTCTTATATCACACGGTATACTGCCATACGAGTTAGGCTTGTATATTTGGCCATAAAACTAATTCTAAGGCAAGGATAGAAAGACAACTTAATAGATGGTTCACGGAACCTATATAACATGTTTGGATTTGTCGAGCGGGTGAGAATCCTCCCCACCAGTGCATTCATGTACTGATAATCTACCAAATTGCTTGCAGGATGTGGGAGAACCTCGTTCGGTGTAGAAATCCCTCGTTCACGCTGAGGTATGAAGTTCGCTCTGGATCCTTGAAGTGCTGCATCCAGAGCTGAAGTACATATATAAGACATAATATTGGAATATTTCCTATGCATCATTTCAAGTTGGAAGATACTTAGCACGCCTTTATTCTTTCGAGAGAGAGGGCTTGAGCAACTTGTAATCTCGTCCTAGTGCCACTTGTAATACTGATTCAATATCAATAAAGTGCTTGTTTTACTTTCATACTTGTATTAATTTTAATGCTTCTACTATGACGACTCTGTGAACTTGTTATCTATCGCTTGTTCATTTTTTATTTCTATTACAATGGAGACTATCTGTATGACTCTGTGGCTTAGTTATTTTCCTGCCTGTTCGTATTCATAGCCTTGCAAGAACGCAGATTGTGTTCGTGCGGCATCAAGTCTTGATGGGCCCGATAGTCCCACTGGAGCGTTGGAGCGGTGATTGGTGCCTAGCGGGGACGGCCGATCCTGCGGGAGATCGGGACATGACAATTTGGAGATCTTTGTGGAATAGATACCTATTGGTATCAGTTTGGTGATGTAGTGTAAAATGTGAGCATTGTATCAATGTAGAGGGCATCCAGACAAGTTGAAGTCAAGCTAATATTGGAATACAACTAAGGCAATGGAATTTGTTAGTGGTTAATTGTCCAAGTTAAATTAAGGTTTTGTTTAGGGTATTGGGTATTGTTTTAAGCTAAAGTATTAGGTATGTTAAGTATTAGCAAGGTACCAAATGCAATAGTATATGAGTCATTAATAGTATATAGTATAATGGGTATTAATTAGAATTAGAAGTATTAGTTACATAGACTAATATTAACTAGTAGACCCTAGTATGACTTAAAATACTCCAGTGTTAACTAATATAGGCTATTATAACCTAGTACAACAAGGTATTAACTTAGTTAGCCTAGTATTGACTAGTATACCCTAGTAAAGACCTATAAATGGCCCAAAAATACCACAACAAGTTGGTTAACCATGTATATCATCTCATATCTCTTATTAACACTTATATTTCATATAGGTCTTTGTGACTCCAATTTGGACATCGATCATCACACATCGCTCAGGACCCCAGGTGAGTACATTCTCTGACAGTTTTTATTTTTGATAATTTCTATGATTCTAGTTCTGTAGTGTTATATGTGATTTTTGACACAGTGGATTCACAGACTAGTATCATAGATATATGTCATGAGGACTCATCATTGGATCCTTCGTACTAGCCGGGGACGTATTAGTTGATTATATGATCATATCCTACTTACTTGGGCATAGCTCACCTTCACCATACGAGGGTGTAGCCTGATCTTATTACTTGTGCATAGCTCCTCATATATGATTGGCCTGATCCCCTTACTTTTACTTGTGCATATTAAATAATACTTGATTGACCTGATCCCCTTACTTGTACTTGTGCATAGCCAATCATATATGGTAGAGCATGATCTTGTCCCAAATCGATCACATAATAACTAAATTTTAAGGCACTTAGGTAATATTCTTATTTCTCTATTCCAGTATATACATGCTGATATAGAAATTCCCTTATTTGTTTATAGTTTATTATTGCTTCTAATATGATTATCTATGTACCAGTTTCCTTGGGGTTTCCAGTATTAATTTTATCTTATATTTTTATTACTTATAAATTTAGTCTTTATAATTATAATTGGAACTGCTGTTAGGATATGTGCGTTGCTCCAATATGATTGGATATATTTTTCAAAGGATATGGAGGACTTTTTTCTTATATACTTTTGTCACCCTTACTTTTTCATTCAAGGATAGTTTGGAAATTGACATGGGTAATATTTATTTTAGGATTAATTATATTTAATATTGTGCATGCATAATTTATTTAATTATTATATTATTTAATTAGTGCTAGTAGTATATTTGTTTTAGACTTGTGTAGTTGGCCTAACCATTTATTAGAATGCATGAACCAATATTTTGGATGAGTTTAGTTTGATCCCATGAATTAGGCCCATGGATTAGGAGATTGGATTAATTAGAGAAACTATTAGACTAGAACCTTCCCTCCCGAATTAATTTTTCATGAGAGGCCCCAAGGGATATTTGTGATATTTTATATTGCTTGGAGAGGGGGTTACATGGCCGGCCCATAGAGGATGAGAGAGAGTGCTCTCTCATTTCAATTCATTCCCAAATTCTTAGACCTATAATTTTTTTCTTCCAATTCCCTCCATTCCCTCATCAATTCTCCACCAATTCTTCACCAATCTCTTTCTAAATTCTTCATTGAGGCTTCACATCAAGGATCTACAAGAAGGAAGCAAGAAGCAAGGAGGAGGAGTTCAAGATCTACAAGGAGAGGAGCTACTTGGCACTTAAAGACTTTTCATTGGGAATCCATCTCCCAATGGGTACATTTCAGTTTTTTCCCTTCGAATAGACTCTAGATCTGAGATTTAACCATGAGAAACCAACCCACATGCATAGGCTACCCATAGAAATTAGTTTTAGGTTCATCGCAGACCTACGGTGGAAGTTATGTCCAATTTGGTGTCAATTTTGGAAGAATTTTGAGATTGGCACATGTAGTGATTGTCATTGGGTCTAATAGATCTAATTGACATGTGATTATTTGTTTGTGACTAGTATCATATACATAATTGGATACGTGTAGGTCGTATCTCGTCAATTTGACGAAATAGGTTAATTTTGGAAGGTTTTCTTCGACACGGGATCTTATGCATATCACATTATGACACGCACACGTAGATATTCTAATTACTATACATATTATTTATAATTAGTGTATTAGACTTGTCCGTGTCCTCTGGGATGCGTTTGGTTATGTATTGGATCCGTGTCGCAAGCGTATCATAGAGTTAGTGTGATACGGGTGCAGTGCACTCCACGTGTTGGTGTTTTGCTCTTATTGCTATACGTACATGTGTATTTATATATCTAGTTGATAATTATATATATATATATATATATATATATATATATATATATATATATATATATATATATATATATATATTTTAGTGTATTTATGATTAGTGTATATGTGTGTGTCAATATATGTATACATTATAATATATATAGATCTATTGGTATATCTGTATTTGTATAGGAGAGTGTATATATATATATATATATATATATATATATATATATATATATATATTTAGAGATTGATATATATATTGGTATCTATGAATGTATGTATGTGTGTGTGTGTGGCATATGGTATATTGGTGAGTTTTGTGTGAGTGTATGTCAGTGAGTGAGGGCTCGGGATGAGGAGAGCATACGTCAACCTCACAGCACAGTGGCAGCATAGTGAGGCATAGCAGTTTAGCAGAAGACCAACTGCAGTCAGTGCAAGCAGTTACAACTGCACAGTGCAGCAGTACATTTCCTGCACAGCAATAATGAGCTATTCTGCAGCAGAAAGCCACTGCATGGCAGTTCCTCACTACAGCAAGATTGGGCAGTTTCAACAACTGTATTTCAGTGACAGCAAGTGCAGTCATCAAGCAATCCAGCAGGTGGTTAACCGCCACTACAACAGCAAGGGTCGGGGAGCCCTGCAGCAATTACACTAATTGCATGCAGTTGCACAGCAGAGGCAGTGTGCACTGAGATGTATCGAGCAGCAACAAGCAAGAGGGAGTGCCACAAATATAGCCTGGGAAGGTATCTCCTTCAGTATCAACAGTAGCATTCACAACAAAGGAAATCAGGCAATGTGCAGTATCCTCATCAACAAGTTCAATACCTCGAGCACTGCTAGCACAGTAAGAGAAAGATGCAGGAAACTAAGCACAGGTAGCAAGGTATTGGTTTAGTTGGGTTTAGATGGTTTAGTTAGAGTGTTTAATCAGTTAGCTAGTAGTTGTGGGGGTTCATTAATTAGTTGTTAGAAGGTGGTTTAGCTAGTGTGTTAGTGTTTGGTTAATCTAGTGTTAAGGATAGTAGTTGGATATGTGTAATAGTTAGCTTAGTAGCTACATGTACTATATGTATCATATAAGTATTGTATTGATATCTAGTTAGTTATATTTATGTAGTGGTATATATATTTATTGTTAGTAATTAGTATATGAATAGTTAGTACTTAGTATCAAGGTGATGGGTCGATACTAAGGTATTAGGTTTGGGTATTTGGATAGGTGTGAAGTGGTGCGATACGCATTGGTGAAAGGGCAAGGTATCCTAAATTCATTCTTTTGTATATATACTATATATATTGACTTGTATATATATACATAAATAATATTTTTATATTCGAAAACTTGCATATAATAGGATACGGCTTTTTGAGTGCTTGTTGTTTCTTAGTTAGCTAGTATAGCATAGGTTCGTAGTGTATCGACTTAGTGACTTAGTATTAGACTCTTGCAACCTAGATTTCATTGGTTTGACCTAGAATTGGCTTATTGACCTAGAATTGCATTATCTTAATCGATTTTCATTCATGAACCTTGTATTATTGCAACGTACCATATATAGGTCTGTGTGACACCAGCTTGGGCATCGAGAGACACACCTTGCTCAGGACTTCAGACGAGTATATTTCTCGGATAGTTTTCAATTCATAATATTGTATAAATACATGGTCTAGAATTATATACATTGATCCCGACATAGTAATTTTATGGACTGGTACTATATGAATCCCTCCAGGAGATGTTATCCCCTACCGTGTTCAACGGATACTCGTGTACATTGTATCTCATCTTGTATAATTGGTATTGATTATATTTTGTGTTCACACACTGCTCATGTTCAGTGTGCTTATTTATGTACACCCACCACTCGTGTTCAGTGGTTATGATATTCATGTACACCCACTGCTCGTGTTCAGTGGTTATATTTTTGTGTTTGTAGCGTATCGTGATTGGATCCAGCGGTATTAGTTGGGTGTGGGAGAGTAGGGGTTGATTATGTGATCAAAGCCATTGTTACATCATGTATATTTTGGTTACATATCTCACTTGTAATCGTCTTACCTGATCATGTTCACCCAACCCGATCACAAAATGAACTTGTATTCTGAGGCACATTAGTTTAGATTGTAGTTATTTTATCATATTACTGAAATTTATATTGCTGATCTATATTCTTGTATATTACCTGTATATCTTGTTCATTCATTCATTCATATATTTAGTGATCTTTTATTTTATTTCTATATCTATTTATATGCTCGATTATGCTATTAAAACTGCTTTCAGAGGTATATACTTTGCTCCAATCCTGACTGGATATATTTTTCTAGATGATTGGCTTATAGAGTAGTATCCCACATTCTAGGGCCACATGACGGCATACCTTTAGAGGATATTCCTATTGACCCGGAGGACTTAGTTGCTGAGCCCGAGGAGGTCTAGTTTATTTGTATTGGATTGTATTAGACTATTCTTTTGGTGGATTCACAGTTTGTATATTATTTCAGATTGTAGATTGTATTCTTATTCTTTCCTTCGCTATTCCATTAGTACATTATTGTTCCTTAGTTTATTTTGTGATTGAGATTAGATATACTTGTATGATACCATATTGCTCCTCCTTTTGGAGTTAAAATGATTGACATGTACCATATTATATTATTGAAATATTGGGTAGTTAGAAATGAACCAGATAGCATTCTATCGCCGATTCTACGGCGTACGCTGGGCGTAACCACGTACTCGTGTCCGAATATCCCGGTGTGGGTCGTGACACATTTTTAGTGGTGGCCCATATAGGTCTCATCAATCCTACGATATCGCACTACTTGCGACTCTAGATAGATATCTTAGTTGTGCTCGTCTAGAGTAATGCTATGAGCCTGCTTTAGGAAATAGGATTTAGGCTGAGAGTTTACTCAATCACAACTAGAAAATATTTTAAAATTTGTTTTTGCAAATCCTTGTCTATTGAATATTGCTTTACTTTGAATAAATTTTATCCTTCTCTGATGATATCGTATCATATTCAATATTGATTCCTTATTTCAATCTATCTTCAGGATGCCGCCGAAGATGCGTTCCCAGCGATCAGGTGCCGCGACAGGACGATCAGTCACTTCATCATCGTTGAGGGCAGCACCCTCAGACGATGGTCCAGTACCTACATTTAGGAGGTCAGCTTTACCGGTCCAGGTGGGCGTATCGGCAACAACTTTTGGAGGTACTCCACCTATAGTGCCAAGGACAGGACGGACAATTTTCGAGGATCTTCCACCTCCACCACCTGTAGTTGATCAGACACAGATGTTTGTGCTCTTCCACCAGATGAGGGAGGCACAACAGTGATAGTCAGAGTTCCTGCGACAGAGCGTGGAGAATGCTCACCATATCGCACTTGTAGCAGTTGAGAGAGCTACTACATCCCATCTACAGACGATACCAGCTCAGTTTATTCCGTATCAGCCGAGGCAGGTACCATCATCGACTTCAAGAGGATGGGCCCAAAGGACTTCAGGGGCACAGAGAGGATTATTTATGTGGACAAGTGGATCGAGGACATCGAGCGGAACCTACGGTTGGCGTAGATTCCAGAGATGCTACAGATAGAGGCAGCGGGTTGTATGATGTTCGACATTGCCTTGACATGGTTCCAGACAGACCCGAGGATTGCAGTACCAGGACTTTCTTGGGTAGCCTTCAAAGAGATTTTCAAGGAGAAGTTCTTCCCAGACGTGGTCCTTACATCTTTGGAGAGTCAGTTCCAATACCTCATCCAGGGAGGTATATCAATGGAAGAGTATGCGACAGAGTATTGTCGTCTAGGTCACTTTGTGGAAGGTCAGAACCCTAGAGGCAGAGAAATAAAGTTCAGGAAAGGCTTGAACCAGGAAGTCAAACCCCACACCAACAGAGATCCTACTGCCACCTTTGAGGAGATACTCAGACAGGCGCAGAGAGCGGAGGATGACTTAAAGCTTGGCTTTAAGAGTTTGAGGGACACCGAAGGATCCAGCAACAACACAGATCCAGCAAAGAGGCCTTACTTCCAGCAGCAGCACCAGAGGCCTTACCAGCACTAGAGGCAGCAGTATCACTGGCCAGCTCGAGCGTCGGCTCAGCAGATACATCAGATCCAGAGGGCAGTTGTAAGAAGAAAGGAAACAGATGTCGCAGTTGCGGGCTTGTCCCAAAGTCCCGGCTCGTCCAGCTCAGGATGGAGGACAGGCACAGAGGGCACCAGCTATACTACCAGCTGGATACCAGTAGATAAGACCTCTTCCACCACAGCAGCAACAGTTTGCCCAGCATCAGTAGCCGAGGGGAGCACAGTGACAGGGGCGATCTTTTGCCATGACTATCGAGGAGGAGCCGATTGGCGATGTCATCTCAGGTTCAGTTTATCTTGACTCCTTTCCAGCTCATGTTTTATTCGATTCTGGTGCTTCTCATAGCTTTGTATCTGTATCTTTTGTCTTGAGATATCGCCTTGAGTCTAAACCGTTGGCAAAAACTTGCAAGATCATGACCGGAGGTAACATTATCTTGGTCAGTGATGTTAGCAAGAACCAGAGAGTTTATTTGGGAGGTCGTAAGCTGAGCGTATATTTACTCATAATACCACTTCCGAGTTACGATATAGTACTCGGGATGGATTGGTTGAGTAGACATCACGCTAGTATCGATTGTCGTAGAGGCATAGTTTTATTTCAGAAGCCAAGAGAGCCAGAGTTCGAGTTCGTCCAAGGAGCAGAGCAGAGTGAAGGTAATTTCTGTGGAGCTTTAGTGGAAGAGCAGGAGCTGCCACATCCGTTGTTTGCAGAGTTCTTGGATGTCTTTCCAGAGGAGTTGCCAGGATTGCCGTAGGACAGAGATGTCAAATTCTTTATAGATTTAGTGCCAAGCACAAAGCCAATCTCTCAGCACGTCTATAGAGTAAACAACAGCGGACTGATGGAGTTGAAGAAGCAGGTGGATGAGTTGCAAGGCAAAGGCTTTATCCATTCCAGTTCATCACCATGGGGTGCTCCAATAATTTTTGTACCAAAGAAGGTTGGGTTAGTACGTATGTGTATCGACTACAGGACACTTAATAACCTCACTAACAAGAATAAATACCCGTTGCCGTGGATTAATAACTTTTTTGACCAGTTGAGCGAAGTAAAGCTATTCTCCAAGATAGACTTGAGGTTAGGGTACCACCAGGTGAAAGTGAAGAGGGAAGACATACCAAAGACAGCTTTCAGGACTCATTATGGGTAGTTTGAGTTCTTGGTGGTGCCGTTTGGGTTGACCAATGCCCCGACAGTGTTCATGAACTTGATGAACAAGGTGTTCCATTAGTACCTGGACCAATTTATTGTAGTCTTGATTGATGATATCCTGATATATTTGAATACCCCAAAGGAGCATGAGCAGCACTTGAGGATAGTATTAGAGACCCTCAGAAAGGAGAAGCTGTATGGCAAGTTATCGAAGTGTGAATTCTTCCATGATAAGGTTGAATCCATTGGGCATCTTATTACAGGTGATAGAATCTAAATAGATTCGAAGAAGATCTCAGCAGTTGAATCATGGTCTACCCCGAGTTCAGTAGCAGAGATCAGGAGCTTCCTTGGATTAGCAGGCTACTACCGAAGGTTTGTTCAGGACTTTTCCAGACTTGCAAAACCGATGACTAAGCTAACCAGAAAGGACTTAGAGTTTGTCTAGACTGAGGATTGTTAGTCAGCATTTGAGGAGCTGAAGAGAAGATTGACTACAACTCCAATTTTGACACTACCATCAGGAGCAGGAGGATTTTCCATTTACAGTGATGCATCAAGAAAGGGTTTGGGTTGTGTGTTACAGCAGCACGGGAAGGTGATTGCCTATGCTTCCAAGTAATTATGCCCGAATGAGAAGAACTACCTTGTCCCTGATTTAGAGTTGGCAGCGGTTATCTTTGCTCTCAAATTATGGAAACACTATTTATATGGAGAGAGAGTAGAGATCTTCACAGACCATAATAGCTTAAAGTATGTGTTTACACAAAAAAGCTCAATATGAGGCAGCGACTATGGTTGGAGCTGATGAAAGACTTCAACATATCCTGGCAGTACCATCTAGGGAAGGCCAACGTAGTCGCGGATGCTTTGAGTAGGTATCATGTGGCTATGTGTTTGACTAGAGACAGACATTTATTGGTAGATCTTGACAGTTTGGGCATTGAGGTACTAGTTCCTGGAGTCGCAGCACAGATATGGACAATTCAGGTTCAGTCAGAGCTGATGGATCGAGTTAGAGCCGGATAGTATGAGGATAAGTCTTGAGGAGCATCAGAGCACACGTTCAGGTCAGGCTGGCAGAGGAATTTATCATCGCAGATGATGAATCATTGCGACACGATACCAGATTTTGCATACATAGAGGAGCACTATGCGAGAAGATTCTACAGGAGGCACATCATTCCCAATACTCTATGCATCTTTGTGCCAACAAGATGTATAGAGACATGAGGAAGCATGTATGGCGGTATGGCATGAAGTAGGAGGTAGCTAGCTTCGAGTCCAGATGCTTAGTTTGCCAGCAGGTCATGACGGAGAGACAGAGGCCATGAGGATTGCTTCAGCTTTTACCCATTCCAGAGTAGAAATGGGAGCATGTGACTATGGATTTTGTATCGGGACTTCTACGTTCTCCAGGAGGCAAAGATACGATTTGGGTCATCGAGAATAGGTTGACCAAATTATCCCACTTTCTGCTATTTAAAGTGGGTACATCTACGGAGAGACTTGCTGTGATATATATGCGCCAGATTGTTAGATTGTACGGTGTTCCAGTGAGCATAGTCTCAGGTCGGGATAGTCGCTTCACATCCTATTTTTGGAGAAGTTTATAGGCTAGCTTTGGTACTCACCTCAAGTTCAGTACCACTTATCATCCTTAGTCGGACGAACAGTTGGAGAGTACTATTCAGACTCTCGAGGATAAGCTACGCACCTATATTTTAGATTTTGGAGGTTCTTGGGAGGATCACCTTCACTTGATAGAGTTTTCATACAACAACAGCTACCAAGCCAGCATTGTGATATCACCTTTCGAGGCATTGTATGGACGGAAATGCCATACTACGTTATCCTGGGATGATATTGTTGACAGAGCTTTCTTGGGACCAGCGATGGTAGTGGATGCAGCAGAGAAGGTAAAGCTTATCAGGGACAGACTTTGAGTGGCGCAGGACAGGCAGCGACATTAGGCCGATAGCCACCGGAGACCTCTGGAGTTTGAGGTATAGCTTTAGTTTTGTCTTGTTTGTGTTTGATTGTTATTTATTAGAGTGCTAAGGTTGTGTTTCTTACTAGGTTCGCAGTCTGGTTTTCTTGAGAATTTCTCCGACATATGGCACGATTCGTTTAGGCGGCAAGCTTAGTCCGCGATTCATCAGTCCTTTCAATATTATTGAGATGGGTCGGTGCAGTCGCTTACAGACTAGACTTACCATCTGTACTGGAGAGAGTGCACAACGTGTTTCACGTGTCATAGTTGAGACAATACGTGGCAGATCCCAATCATGTGTTGGATCACTCGGAGATAGAGGTCGACTCTACTCTAAGCTATCTAGAGCAGCCAGTAAAGATTCTAGATCGGAGAGAGATGGTGCTGAGGAACCAGACGATTCCTTTGGTGCATATCGCGTGGAGGCATCACTCGCCATGAGAGAATACCTGAGAGCAAAAGGTCAAGATGTGCCAGAAATATCCATATTTGTTCGAGCCGTGAGATATAATTCTTTCTTGCATTGTATTATTTGCTTTTGGTAGTTAGTTTTTTCCTTAATTTCGAGAAATATCCATATCTTTAGGGTGGGTAGGATTGTCACCCTCACTTTTTCATTCAAGGGTAGTTTGAAAATTGACATAGGTAATATTTATTTAAAGATTAATTATATTTAATATTGTGCATGCATAATTTATTTAATTACTGTATTATTTAATTATTGCTAGTAGTAGATTTATTTTAGACTTGTGTAGTGGACCTAACCCATTTATTAGAATACATGAACCAATATTTTGGATGAGTTTAGTTTGAGCCCATAAATTAGGCCCATGGATTAGGAGGTTAGATTAATTAAAGAAACCATTAGACTAGAATCTTTTCTCCCTAATTAATTTTTCATGAGAGGCCCCAAGGGGTATTTTTAATATTTTACATTGCTTGGAGAGGGGGTTAGATGGCCGGCCCATAGAGGAGGAGAGAGAGTGCTCTCTCATTTTAATTCATTCCCAAATTCTTAGATCTATAATTTCCCTCTTATAATTAACTACATTCTCTCATCAATTCTCCACCAATTTTTCACCAATCTCTTTCAAAATTCTTTATTGAGGCTTCTACATCAAGGATCTATAAGAAGGAAGCTAGGAGCAAGGAGGAGGAGGCCAAGATCTACAAGAAGAGGAGCTACTTGGCACTTGGGGACATTTTATTAGGAATCTATCTCCCAAAAGGTATATTTCAGTTTTTTCCCTTCTAATAGACTCTAGATCTGAGACTTAACCATAAGAAACCAATCCACATGCATAGGCTACCCATAGAAATTAGTTTTAGGTTCATCGAAGACCTACGGTGGAAGTTATGTCCAATTTTGTGTCAATTTTGGGGGAATTGTGAGATTGGTACATATAGTGGTTGTTATTGGGTCTAATTGATCTAATTGACATGTGATTGTTTGTTTGTGACTAGTATCGTGTCCATAATTGGATACGTGTAGACCGTATCTTGTCAATTTTACGAAACGAGTTAATTTTGGAAGTTTTTCTCTAATACGGGGCCTTGTGAATATCATATTATGACACAGACACGTAGATACTCTAATTACTATACATATTGTTCATAATTAGTGTATTAGACTTGTTTGTGTCCTCTGAGATGATTTTGGTTGTGCGTTGGAGCCGTATCGCAAGTGTATCATAGAGTTAGTATGATACGGGTGAGGTGCACTCCACGTATTTGGTGTTTTGCTCTTATTGCTATATGTACATGTGTATTTATATATTAAGTTGATAATTATATATATATATATATATATATATATATATATATATATATATATTAGTATATTTATGATTAGTGTATATGTGTGTATCAATATGTGTATACATTAGAATATATACAGATCTATTGGTATATATATATATATATATATATATATATATATATATATATATATATATAGAGATTAATATATATATTGGTATCTATGTATATATGTATGTGTGTGTGTGGCATATGGTGTGTTGGTGAGTTGTGTGTGATCGTGTGTCAGTGAGTGAGGGCTCGGGCTGAGGAGAGCATACTTCAACTTCACAACACAGTGGCAGCATAGTGAGGCATAGCAGTTCAGCTAAAGACCAACTGTAGTCAGTGCAAGCAGTTATAATTGCACAGTACAATAATGCATTTCCTGCACAGCAACAATGAGCTATGTTGTAGCAGGAAGCCACTGTATGGCAGTTCCTCACTGCAGAAAGGTCGGGCAGTTTCAACAACTATTTTTTAGTGACAGTAAGTGCAGTCATCAAGCAATCCAGCAGGTGGCTAACAGCCACTGCAACAACAAGTATCGGGGAGCCCTGCAGCAATTACACCAATTGCATGCAGCTGCACAGCAGAGGCAGTGTGCACTGAGATGCATCGAGCAGCAGAAAGCAAGAGGGAGTGAAACAAATATAGCCTGGGAAGGCATCTCCTTCAGTATCAGCAGTAGCATTCAAAGCAAAGGAGATCAGGCAATGTGCAGTATCCTCATCAACAATAAGTTTAATACCTCGAGCACTGCTAGCACAACAAGAGAAAGATGCAGGAAACTGAGCATAGGCAGCAAGGTGTTGGTTTAGTTAGAGTGTTCAATTAGTTATCTAGTAGTTGTGGCGGTTCACTAGTTAGTTGTTAGAAGGTGGTTTACCTAGTGTGTTAGTGTTTGGTTAATCTAGTGTTAAGGATTGTAGTTGGATATGTGTAATAGTTAGCCTAACAGCTATATGTACTATATGTATCATATAATTATTGTATTGATATCTAGTTAGTTAGATATATGTAGTGGTATATATATTTATTGTTAGTAATTAGTATATAAATAGTTAGTAGTTAGTATCAAGGTGATGGGTCAATACCAAGGTATTGGGTTTGAGTATCGGGATAGGTGTGATGTAGTGCGATACGCATTGGTGCAAGGCCAAGGTATCCTAAATTCATTATTTTGTATAGATACTATATATATTGACTTGTATATATATACATAAACATAATTTTCATATTCTAAAACTTGCATATCTTAGGATACAGCTTTTTGAGTGCTTGTTGTTTCTTAGTTAGCTAGTATAGCATAGCTTCGTAGTGTATCGACTTAGTGACTTAGTATTGGACTCTTGCAACCTAAATTTCATTGGTTTGACCTAGAATTGGCTTATTGACCTAGAATTGTGTGATCTTAATTAATTTTTATTCTTGAACCTTGTATTAATGCAACGTACCATATATAGGTCTGTGTGACACCAGCTTGTGCATCGAGAGACACACCTTGCTCAGGACTTCAGGCGAGTATATTTCTTTGATAGTTTTTAATTCATAATATTATATATATGCATATTATAGAATTAGTGATTTTATGGACTGGTACTATATGGATCCCGTTAGGACCTATTATCCCCTACCGTGTTCAGCGGGTACTCATGTACATTGTATCTCATCGTATATATTAGGTATTGATTATATTTTATGTTCACATATTGCTCGTGATCAGTGTGCTTATTCGTGTACATCCACCGCTCGTGTTCGGTGGTTATGATATTCATGTCACCCACTGCTCGTATTCAGTGGTTATATTTTCGTATTCGTAGCGTGTCATGATTGTATCCATCAGTATTAGTTGGGGTGGTAGAGTAGGAATTGATTATGTGATCAAAGCCATTGTTACATCATGTACATTCTAGTTACATACCTCACTTGTAATCGTCTTACCTGATCATGTTCACCCAACCCGATCACATAATGAACTTGTATTCTGAGGCAAATTAGTTTAGATTGCAGTTATTTTATCTTATTGTTGATATTCATATTATTGATCTATATTCTCGTACATTACATGTATATCTTGTTTATTCATTCATTCATATATTTAGTGATCTTGTATTTTATTTCTATATCTGTTTATATGCTCTATTATGCTATTGAAACGGCTTTTAGAGGTATGTACTTTGCTCCAATCCCGACTGGATATATTTTTCCAGATGATTGGCTTATATAGTAGTGTCCCATATTCTATGGGCCACAAGATGGCGTACCTTTATCCTATTGACCAGGAGGACTTAGTTGCTGAGTCCGAGGAGGTCTAGCTTATTTGTATTGGATTTTATTAGACTATTCTTTTGGTGGATTCACAGTTTGTATATTATTTCTGATTATGGATTATATTCTTATTCTTTCCTTCTCTATTCCATTTGTACATTATTTTTCCTTAGTTTGTTTTGTGATTGAGATTAGATATACTTATGAGATACCATATTGCTCCTCCGTTTGGAGTTGAGATGGCTGACAAGTACCATATTATATTGTTGAGATATTAGATAGTTAAAAATGACCTAGACGTCGTTCTACCGCAGATTCTGTGACGTAGACTAGGCGTAACCATGTACTCGTGTCCTAATATCTAGGTGCAGGTCATGAAAACTTTGGACCGAGAGTAGATAAGGGTTATATCCAGGAGATTGAGGAGGATCCTGTTCTTGTAGAGGTTCCATTAGTAGTGACTTAGAGCCTAGAATTTATATTGTATTTGCATTATTCCATTTAGAGATACTCTGAGTTGTATTATTTGAGACTTATGTTGTATTTGATTTAGCTAGACTCTCAGGTTTATTGCTATTATTTGAGATGTTATTTCTAAGCTTGTTGTGTGACATCTTCTATATCATTTTATATCTTTATTGTGCCATTCTTCTTTCTTATAGATTATTATGATTGAGTATTGATATATCCGATATATGTTCATCTTGTCCTCCTTATGGAGTTGAGATTATCATTGACATATTATGATATTGATATTGTGAGATATGATAGATAGTATTGTGACCTAGACAACGTTCTATTATCGTTGCTGCGATGTAGGCTGGACGTACCCATGTAATCGTAATCTTATTTCGGATGCTTGTTATGACAGTACTAACTATGACTGTGTCCACGTCAAAACCAAGATACAACAAACCAAAATCGTGTCCATGTTTGTATCTAGAAGAAAATTTTGGTAATTAATACTATGTTCGTGTCATGTGTCTGTGTTTGTGTCGCATGTTGGTAAACCTAATTCAATTTCAAAACTACTAAGAAGTTTAACCTAAATCAAAACTATCTAATATGTCTTGTGTCGGTGTCTTTGTTTGTGCCATGTGTCCGTGTCAAAATTCTAATCAAAATACCCTAGTTAGGATAATTACCTGATGTTGTGGAGGATGGGGCTCCGTCTAGGATGTCTGACCAGAGAGGGGAGTTGAGGAGGGGGCCGGAGAGGTAGGTCGAGGAGGGGGGCGGAGAGTGGGAGGTGGCGGAGAGGGGAGAGGGGGCCGAGGTTTGGGGTCGCCGGAGAAAGGGAGAGGGGAGAAGGGGTCGCCAGAGAGGGAGTCGCCGTGAGAGGGGCTCGCCAGAGAGAAGGAAGGGTTGGGATCAGAGTCGGGGTCGAGAGAGAGAGAGAGACAGTGAGATAGAGAGAGAGAATGGGGGAAATAAAATGCTTTCTAAAATTTTAACATTTCGAAGCGACAAAATTATCCGTCGTTAGTCCTTCGCTGAAGTAAAATCGTCACCATAGCGGCGAACTAACGAAAACAAATAATATAGGTTGTCTACATAATCAAATTACTCGTTATTTTGTCGATTATCCGTCGCTTACTCATCGACGAATAATAATCCGTCATTGATATCCGTCACTTTTTCCACTATTTTTGTAGTGGCACAGTTATGATTTAGGGTAGGTTCCCTTGATTGTGAGGCTATTGTTTATAAGTGAAGTTACCCTTGGTAAAATTTTAGTTTCTCTTCAGGAGATACTATGGTGAAGCCAAGCTGCGGCATTCTGTAATGTTGTTATATTAGACGGAGTTGCTTCATTTGACGAAGCTCCTCCACTCGACATAGTTGCTCCATTCTGAGAAACTAACAACTTAACAAATTTTAATTATCGATTCATGAGATATTGTTCTTGTTGTTAGCATCGTCTACGTCGAAGCTAGACAAAAATCCATAGCGTTGTGGACAATATTAATGGCAGATGGCGGGCCTTCCACCAATTTTGATCCATCGTAGGCACATGATTTTTAGATTTATTATTAGGTAATGATCCAGGCGGATCAAAATATATTGGAAGTCATTTCTGGCTGATAGATCTGGATGATCTATATAGTTTAGAAAGCTACTTCGAACTTATAGATCCGAAGGATCTTGTAAAATTGAATACCATTTCTTACTGTTATATTGTTGGCTATGGTGGTCGGGGGTAGGGGGGTTGAGTAATCCACTTTTCCATTTAAGAAGAAAGAAACAAAACGTTATACAAAAATAATAATTTATATCATACTTATTTTTAGGATTCAATGGTGATCAAACGCTTGAGGGCTATCGTGTGGTGGAGCAAGGTAATGATAACATGTTGTAGTCAATTTCTTGACTATGAGAATTGTAAAAGATGGAGAGATGAATTCTCTAATGGTTGAAAACTTCAATAATTTTCCATAGTTTTTTATTTATAATAACATGATTACTTAAAAACCGTATACAATAGTTTATATATATATTTATCCATAGACTTCTATCTCTACTAATATAACGAGGCTTCAAAACCGCTCAAAATTTAGCCATCTAAGACGTATGTAAATTCTCCATCATTTTTTTTAATAATATTACGTAAAAAATATGTTCCAAAAAATTAAATTTATTATTAATAACACTTAATGGATTCAAATCCAACCAACCAAGGACAATGTCTCCCACCTTAACCACACGAGTTAGAAATGATATTTGTTTATAATTATCTCTACTAATATAATGAGGCTTGAAACAGCTCAAAATTAAGTTGTCTAAGACGTTTGGAGATCCTCTAGCATTTATTTTTCAAAAATAATATTATGTAAAAAATTGTTCAAAAAATTAAAATTGGTATAAATAAAATTGAATGAATTCGAACCAAACAAACCAAGGAGAATGCCTCCACCTTAACCACATGAGTTAGAAGAGATATTTGTCTATAATTAGATAATATTACGTAGTTAAACAAGTAGTTGATATTTATTTATTTCTTAAACTTTTAATTACGTGATGATATACACTTAAACGGCTGGGAGTTTTCAAGATTCTTTATCAAGTGTAGAGATATATCCATAACAAATTATAAATAAAATTAATTCAATAACAAATTTTAATTAAACTATATATATATATATATATATATATATATATATATATATAAAATAAATTTTAATTAAAATATATTTAAATATTTAAATAATTTTATAATAATATTATAAAATAATTCTTTTACGTACAACGTACGTGCATTTACTAGTTTATAATAAGGTGATTACTTAACAATCGGATACAATAGTATTTTTACGAATTTACAAAGATATAAGTATATCTACTATTAATTGGTACTATACTCCAATAATTAATTACAACTAACTTACACAATATTACATTTATGTGTCCACATGAAAAAAGAAAATACATATTCAAGCTCGCTAAAATGTGCTTGTAGTTATACAGGTCCCATTCAGATCTGGTACGCACGAGAAAACATGATACGTTTGTGGTTCGTCGAGAATGCGCAAGCTATCAAATATAGTGACAGACATATTATTCCCATCTTTGGAGCTGCTCAATATGAGCCACTTGAATGAAGAAAGAGGCATTCGAATCAATCTTTGGGTGGAAAGAAATGGAACAAAGAGATGTTCCATTTTCATTTTTTTCTTTTCTTTTTCGTCCCCATTGCCATAATAACCTGCATGACTGTAACATCACCGTGAGATTCCATATACTAAAGAACGAGACAACAATTTGCTGGTGGTCATAGACCAATGATAAGAGAGAACAGGTGTCGACCGCTCGGTTCTTGGAAGAAAATCACTCCTCTCCACCTCCCATGAAAGCTGCTCCGACAAAATCTGAGGGAAAGACAAGGTCAGAAAAAAAATTATTGTTCTTGTAGTGTTGTTTTCTCTGACTGGGGACACCGATCGTAAGAAACAAATTGGTGGACATCCATATCTTTCGAGCATATATCTGCATCATGTTGAATATATCTACTTTTGCTATGACTGTCAGTACCCCATAGTTTAGTCATTCATTGCTTGTTGCCAGCAAAAGTAGGGGGCAGCTGTGGAGAATAACTTCAAGACACCAACAGTCCTAATGGGGTTAGTTGTACAGGCTGAATTACCTTAAACCGAAAACTTAAAATAATGTATTAAGTTACAAATACATTATGCACAAGCTATTCTAACCCACAAAACTATGAAAATAAGATAACAATACATATGATTGGAACATCTGAAATATGGCTGGAATATGGTGTAGACGAATAGGATTTGATCATGATAGATATAATCTAACAATATCTACCTTAATACATATCCAATGAGATAGCATAAATAAAGATTTAATATATTGTTATCTCAATCTAGTGACAACAGTGTTAAACGAACATGTTCGTCGAACCGCAAATACTTGCCTGCCAACCACAATTCTTCCTCCACCTTGTGTTTAACCGCTAGACGCACGATTGAAGCCAATCAGTATAGTCTCTCCAACCTTAGGTCCCCGCACCCACAACATCTTATGCTCTACCTTAGAAAAGAGCCTGTATAGTCCATCTAACCTTATGTCTTTTTCTTGGACCACCTTATGGAGACAACTCTACCGTATGAGCCAACATGATTTCTATTAAACGTATCATAAGCGTTCAACATATTATATTCAAGAAACTATATTGCTCAATACAGCTCGACTCATAACCTTGAGCTCTAATAACACATTTTGGATAACGCGATAAGAAAAGGACCAAAGATCAATGAGATATGATATTGGACTTGACACATATGACTTAAAAACAAAATCTATTATTAAATATAGGTTCAATATCATATATCTATAATTTACCCTCACACTTTTTATGTGATGTGCGAGAAAACTTTGAAATCAACTCCTTTTTGAACCATGAGCACTTAGTCGGATACGAGATACAACCAATTAAACTATACAATTATGAACCTATAAATATACTACAAAATAATGTGGGATTAGTGATGCAAAAAAACATCGCTAACCCTGGTCAAGGCATCACTATTATTGATTAGCAACATACTTAGAGAAAAGTGGGTCAAGTCCCTAATCAACTAGATGCTACTGTGTTGGACATCACTACGACGTCGCTCAAGCGACGTTATACTATGTCTCCAATTATTTCGTCCTAGAGACATCCTCACAATATTTTCGTAGTTAATTTTAGCTATTTTGTCACCACTCGCACCCGGTGTAGGGGCACGAGTAGTGAACAACGTCCATCCTACGCCGTAGCATCGGCGGTAGAATGATATTTGGATAAACTATACTATCTAATAAAATTGAACAACAAGGTATAATGCCACCAATGAAATATGAATACTCAATCAGAGAACTATAAGATGGAACAACGCACGAATATGATATAAAGAAGTGAATAGTCAAAATATAACTCAAAAGACAGAAATAATATCCAATGAGTCACCAAATATAATATAAGACTAATTGTCAAAGCTGGAGACAAATTCAGTACAATATAAGCCTATCTATTAAGCTACTAGTAATGTGTCGTCTGTCTCAACCAGAATGAGTTCCTCCTGAGCCACAATCTCTAGCTCTAAGCCAACTACGTCCTGAGGTCCATAGTGAGTGGGATATTGCCCCTCAGTGTCATATAGAAAAAATATATTTAGTCAGGATTGGAGCAAAGTAAACCTCTTGCAGTAGTTCCAATAAATGATAAAGACTATGTAATAGTTAATAGAGATCATATAAAAGATGAATAGAGCATAAAAAAAATACAGGAATAAGAAAATACGAGAAATACATACAAGATGTACGAACATCATATATAGAAATAAAGATATCAGTTTGGGTACTGCACAAGAATCACGGGCCTGGTAATCATACGTGCGGTGCATGAGTAACACTATAGAAGGAAAATAAGAACTGCGGGGGTATGATCACATATCTGTACTAAATACTCTTCGCCCCCGTCTGGTATAGTGGATCCAAAAATAACACGCTATGATATGGGACTTCATGAGAAGGGAGACTAATCTTCTCAGGAATCAGTGTCCATACATGTACAAGAACAATGGGGCTCGTACAAGAAATACGCCTAGAACTACTAGGAATAACATCTCATGACGGGATCCAAGAATACCAATATGTGTAATCAAGTGTCAGAAAATCAAGGATATCTACACTAAATACAAGAAAAATAGAGGATATCATAAAGAAAAAAACTATCAAAGAATGTACTTGCCTGAAATCCGGTGAACAGTATCAAAGATGTCTGGAACGGTGCCTCGAAGACCTAAATATAGAATATTACATCAATACATTTTTTTTGAATAAAAATAAGTTAAACTAGTCCATTTCTAGGTCATTAAGGCAAGTCTAAGTCAAAACAATCAAAACTAGGTCAACTATTGGTCAAACTAGTCAACTTGGTCAAATTTACTATTTCTAGGTTGTATGAGCCTATACCTATGTGTCTAGGTCCAAACCTTGCTTAGCTAGGTTATACTAGATAGTAGAAGATTCTAAGGTATCATACCTACTAAGTATCAGTATATATAACTTATATGAATATATACACTAGGTATCTACTAATATAGTATTACCTTAGTATTGGTTACCTTGGCTTTGAGCCAATCCTTGGTATCAATATCTACCTACCCATTGGTATCCAATATAAATACCTAGTTATACGTCCAATAACTTATCATTACCTTGGTGTTACCCCAAGGTAGTGCTAATACTTAGATCAACTCCTATTACCTTGGTATTACCTACTAGTAATCTATATATAAGAACTCAACTTTTATCTCTGTGGTATTATATACTTGTAATTCTAAGATCTCTAACACACTACCTAATGCTTCACTCTAGGATACATTAGAGTATCACAACTACTAGACACTCACATGGATACCCCTGAACATTTAATCCCTCCTTGCACCCCGCAGTGCACTCATTTGTTCACAACCACAGATGGATACCCTATTCTCCTGTACCATATAATATCATATACCACTCATTGATATCCTCTACCTACCTTGTTGCATCCTGAAACCCACTTCACACTCACCTTTAACTCGATAATACCAACACAGCAAGGCAGTCCACCTCTTGCCCACTGTACTGTTGTGACCTCTGATACACCAATATTGCAGTGTATCAGACCAACCCGAGCCTCCACACTTGTACCCACATCTGGCAACCAAAATCACTCAACAAAAACAAAAACAGACAGTAACAACAACAATGACACAACTGATAGCAATACGGTTGTGTTCTTCCTAACCAGCTCCAAATTATCCCCTCACACTCACAAGCCCGAATACGAACCTCCAACTCCTATAGTGCAAATCTGAATTATGCTCACACTATCTAATGAGCATCACTCTAGATTTTTCCTTCCTCTTCTCACTTCTCACTGCACAGGCTCGAGCAGTGCCCCTCCTCTATATTCATTTTAACACATGTATCAGCCTACTGATACACCATAATGTGCACTGATGAACACATCAATGTGCTACCATTGATACATGTATCTTTGTGTATAGATACATAACTTAGTGAGAAATCCTTCCAAACATCACCACCAACACACCAAGACACACTTGATTACCATATAATACATCAATCCCCACAGAAGCCCCTCATTAAACACTAACTACTGTTGTGTTCTCCTTAATACCCGAGCCTGGGTTTCCCCCCGTGCACACCAAACCAACCAATAGCTACAATACCTCAAACACCCACAACAGCCAAGACAACATTAGCTAGCATTAGTAGCACAATGCTATCTCGAAAAATTGTCACAGTGCTCACACTGTGCAAACAGTTCACTATGTCTAAACATTATATCTAATACACATAAACACCTAGAATACACATAACCAAATGAATGTATACTCAGGTATACATATACGTATCATATATATATATCAAATAAAATAAAAAATATATACAAACAACACTATAATAGCTTAGTAACACTCCATCAAACACATAGAATGTATCGCACCCGTCTCACACTCCTTCTATGATACTGTAACTACGATATTTCTAGATGAGGGTATTTTTGTCATTTTGTATATTAATTTTTTTTTTTAGTGATCAATATTTATTTAGTGTGCTACTAATAATTATTGTGTTGTGTGCTATTTATTTTATAGTTAGTGGATTAGACTAATTATTTGGACTTGATACTAGTGGACCCAAATTAGACTAGTCATGATACATTGAGCCCAACATGGAATAGACCCAACTAATTATTTTTATTCTCTTAGTTAATTAAGAAGAATAGATTAATTTGTATTAGTTTAGAAGATTCCTAACTAGCTAGTGGGGCATTATAGACTTTGTGTGGTAGCTTGGAGAAGGAGAATGGGTCGGCCACCTATAGTAGAAGGACTCTCTCTCTCTCTCTCTCTCTCTCTCTCTCTCTCTCTCTCTCTCCACTTAATTTTATTTCAATTATAGATCCTCAATTGAGTTGTTCCCCAATCCATTCATCCCTCCATCAATTTTTCTTAAAATTATTCTTATTTCCCTTCAGAATTAATCAATTAAGAATCATTAGGGCTTAGAATTACAAGAAGAACTTGGAGGGGGAGCTTTTGGCAAGGAGTTCTGTCCGAATTGTGTCCATTGAGTATTTTATTAGAAATTTATCTCCCAATAGATAAATTTTGAATCCACCCCTTAATTTAGACTCTAATTCTTGCATTTAACTATTAGGAATTATCTATTGGCTTAGGGCTACCCATTTGATCAAGAACTAGGTCTGTATGACTTGTATTGAGAAAGTTACATGGTGATTTTTGTCTGATTAGGAGAAATTATGAGTTTTACACATCAAATGTGTGTCATAAGATGAATTAGATCTAATTAAACTTAGATCAGGGTTGTGGGACTAGATACGTGTCCACAATTAGATGTGAGTAGATCGTATCATAGTATCTTGTGATACGATGTGATATGGAGTTTATTTTGGGTGATTTGTGCAATTCTCTTAAAATTCCTTTGTAATTAATTGTCTTGGTTATATATAATTGTATTCGATATGTATAGATGATAATTATGAAGATTGGGGGGTTGTATCTTGATGGTGTAGAAGTTAGAGGAGCGTATCAAGTGTATCGTGTTGTGATACATGTGCGTATCAAGGGTACACACTAAGTGTTTGATATTGAATGTATTATGTTTTATAGTTACTAGTGTGGTGCCTTGGGTATGGGTTAGTTGGTTGTGAGTGTAATTTTTATTGTGTGTGTGTGTGTGTGTCTATCTATATTAGGAGTATTATATATTGATTTAGTGTTAGATGTGCACATATATGTATTATATATTAGAGTGGTGGTTCACTGGAGATTTGTGTTGTGTAGAGAGTGTAATTGGGAGTATGTGCTGTGTATATTGGTGTGGTTGGTCAAGTTGTGCATGCAGCAGGAGGTGGGGGACTACACCTTTGTGCAGTTCACTTTGTGGTTCCTGTAGTGCATTTGAAAGAGAGAGACATGTGTGGTCTAGATTGGGGGCTGGGCACTGCTCGAGAGTGTATTAATACACACACATGTGTGTATGCATTTGTGTTAATGAAGAAGGAGTGTCAGTTGTCCAGTGAAGTTGGTCAGTGAGGAGTATTGAGTTTAGGATTTAGAGAAGAGAAAGGGGGTTGGGTATCTGTGTACTCGCTGTACAGGGTGAGAGTGTTCATATGAGTGTGTGTGTGTGTGTGTGTGTGTGTGTGATTACTTATTAGAGTATTAGTATATATAATGCATACATGTTTAGTTAATATTTAAGGGTATGTGTATTTTAGAGTTTGCATTAGATGGTTGGAATGGGTAGTTAGGTTCAGTTTGAAAGGGGACTTATTGTGCACTACTTTACTCAGTGTACAGTGTGTAGCTAGGCTACTATAGGTTGTAGTTGGGATTTGTTGTTTCTGTTCTCGAAGGAAGAGGACTGGAAAATCAAAATTTTCTGCTCAGCAAGATAAGGGCAGTAAGGCTCGAGGAATTGAGGGTGCAAGTGTGTGTAGATAGAGTTGATGAATTTGAGGCACATGCAATAGTTGTGGTTGTAGACAATTAGTGTTACAATATGGAGTGTTACAGTGGTGAGGGTCTAAGAATGATACTTAATGCACCAGAGAGGGGGTTGTGCAGAGTCTTACCTGAGGCTTGCACCTTGCTTGTAACTGCAGGGCAATAATTGGCAAGCAACAGCTAAGAGAGTGAGGGGAAGGGTGTTGGTAGCAATGCCAAGTCTATTTGTAAAATGAGCAGTGAGGAGAGGTTGTGAGGTATGCAGTAGAATGTTTAGATGTGGTGAAGAATGGGTGAAGGAGTATCATGTGGGTATGTGTCAGTAGTGAGGCAGGTGTAAGAGGGAGTGGAAGTGGTTGATAGGTATACATTAGTGTGGTGCATTAGTGTTAAAAATAGAGTAGGTTAGTGCACTATGGAGTGTATCCATGATACATGGTTCATAAGTAATAATGATTGAGATAGTGTAATAAGAAGTACATGTAAGGTACTGCAAGTCCTGGTGAAGAGTGTTTTGAAACACTTGAGTTTAGACTTTAGAGTAGGTTACTGAGTGAGTGTAAGTAAAGGTTATTTGAGTCTCAAGGTTGTGTTTCAGTGGTTAGTGCGTTAAGTTTTTAGGGTTATTATCAGCGTCCTTATATCTGTGTTAGTGTTTAGTGATATAGATATTTTATAGGTATTGAGGAGCAAGGGAATATAGATAAGTGTGTTAAGCTAAGGTATTCATAGTTCATAGCTAAGTGGTGAATTAGGATATCAAATTAAGGGTATTGATACCTAGATACTAAGTATTTTGATACTAAGGTAAGTATTAGAGTTAATACCATGATTGTAGTATATATAAGCATGGTGTTTAAGGATACATAGAGTATCTTATTATCTAGTATGCAGATATATTAGTATTATTAGATAGTATAGCTAGTATTGGCTAGTGTTAGCTAGTTAGTGGCTAATATGGACTAGTTACCTTAGTTATGAACCTAGAAACTATATATGATCACGTATCCCCTAGTAACTACTAGTAGGAACTAGTAATAACCTAAGAAGCTAGTTATAGACTTAGAAATCTAGATAATACTTAGTTTGACCTAGTCTAGCTAGTGTGACCTAGAAATGACCTAGAATTCATACCTTAGTGCATTTTAACATATTTATCACTTTATTGCACCAAAGTGAGATGATATTCATATATAGGGTTGTGTGACACCAGTTCGAACACTGATTTACATCATTTGCTTTGGACTACAGGCGGGTACATTCTCTAATAGTTTCTATTATTTGATTACTACTATAATTTAAGTATTTAAAAGTATTACTTATGATTCTTGATGCGATGGTACACATATTAGTATTGTTATTGGATCATCAGTCATGAGATGTTACCTTAATTTATCAAGATGGTATCGAATACTGCTTATTTTTGGTATTGGATAACATTCGATAATATTGGTTACCATTGGATACATTGGCTAGTAACATGTCATGGTTAGATCCATCATACCAGTTGGGGCAAGGAAAGTATTAGCTAGATATATGATCAAAAACTATCGGCAAGTAGTATAATCATTGGCTACTAACTAATCATAGACTATACGTATGATTGAATTAGCTCTCCTTAGTATAATTATTGAATATCCCAAGCCGATCACATATCTAGTTAGTATCTAAAACAAATGATATATTATAAACTCCATATTCAGTTCATAGATTACCTTGTTCTATTCCTGATGTTATAGTTCCTCTCTTTCATTCTTGTATACCTTGATTTATATTTTTGTTGCTAGTATTGCATGTTCCTTCATTGTTCTTAATTCACCAGTTTATTCTTATCATATATAGAATTATCTACTTTACTGTTTTATAGTTTTTGTTAATTAATTGGAACTGCTATTGGGTTGTACTACGCACCATTCCTGACTGGATAATATTTTTCAGAGAATCCGAACGATTGGTGTCCGACATATTACGGACCTCGACTTATAGATGATATAGACGTGGGACCACTAGTTCAGGAGTGATTGCCGGTAGGTTTATCCGGATCACTAGTCTTTTATAGTTATACTCTATTAGTATATTGGTACCGGATTTGTCTCCGGCTCATTTTGATTTTGGATATTTTATTGAGATTTGATGTTATTGATATGTGTTTTAGATGTTTAGAGTTTAAATATTATTTTAGAATTCTTTGATTCTTATCGTGCTTTAATTATTATGATTGAGTATCATATCATTATTATTATATTTTATCCTCTGTTCGGAGTGGAGACATTGATTGAATATATATATACTGGTAAGATAAATAGATTGTATCGACAACCTAGATAGCGTTCTACCGCCGATGCTGCGGCACATGCTGGACGTATCCACGTTCTCGTGCCCTTCACTGTGTGCGAGCCATGACATATTTTTATGGTGGCACATGCAGGTCCAGCTTCACAATTAGTACGAAGTAGTGGTAGTATAAATGCTTAGTTGTATTACTGCGATCCTGGGATAGGATTTATGACATTGGACACTAGGATTAGAGAGGGATACTCAATCACAACTAGGAATTACAATATGATTCCACTGAAACACAACCTTGATACTCAAATAATCTTCAGTTACACTCATTCAGTAACCTCCTCTAAAGTCTGCACTCAAGTATTTTAAAACACTCTTTCCCAGGTCTTGCAGTACCTTAGATGTACCTCTTATTGTACTATCTCAATCATTATTACTTACGGCCCATATATCCTGGATACACTCTATTGTAGACTAACCTACTATGTTTCTGACACCAATGCACTACAGTAATGTATACCTATCAACCACTTCCACTCTCTCATATACCAGCCTCACTATTGATACCTGCCTACATGATACTCCTTCGCCCATTCTTTACCACATCTAAACATTCTACTGCACACCTCACAACCTCTCCTCACTACCCAGTTTACACATAGACTTGTCTTTGCTGCCAACACCCTCTCCCTCACTCTCTTAGCTGTTGCTTGCCAATTATTGACCTGTAGTTGCAAGCAAGGTACAAGCCTCAGGTGAGACTCTGTACAACCCTCTCTCTGGTGCATCAGGAATCATTCTCAGATCCTCACCACTGCAACACTCCATACTGCAACACCAATTGTCTACAACCACAACAATTGTATATGCCTATAATTTATCAACTCTATCTACACACACTTGCACCCTCAATTATTCAAGCCTTACTGCCCTCATCTTGCAGAGCAAAAAATCTGGACTGTCCAGTCCTCTCCCTTCGAGCACAACAACAACAAATCCCGACTGCAACATATAGTAGCCTAGCTGCACACTGTACCACTGAGTACAGTAGTGCATAATAATTCCCCTTTTAACTAAACCTAACTACCCATTCCAACAATCAAATAAAAACTCTAAAATACACATATCCTCAACTATTATCTGAACATATATGCATTATATATACTAATACTCTAATAAGTAATCACACACACTCATATGAATACTCTCACCCTACACAACCAGTACACATATAACCGACCCCCCTTCTCTTCTGCAAATCCTGAACTCAATACTCCTCACCGGCCTTCTTCACTGGACACCTGACACTTCTCCTTCATCAACACAAATGAACACACACGTGTGTGTATTGGTGCTCTCTCGGGCAGTGCCCTACCCCCAATCTAGACCACACAGGTCTCTCCCTTTTAAATGCACTGAAGGAACCACAAAGTGGACAACACCAAGGTGCAGTTCCCCACATCCTTCTGCATGCATAGCCCAACCAACCACACTAATACAACATAGACTCTCAATTACACTCTCTACACATCACAAATCTCCAGTGAACAACCACTTTAATATATACTACATATATGTGCACATCTAACACTAAATCAATATATAATACTCCTAATATAGATAGACACACACACACACACACACAAAAATACAAATGACATTCACAACCAGCTAACCCATACCCAAGGGACCACACAAGTAACTATAAAACGCAATACACTCAATATCAAAGACTTAGTGGGCACCCTTGATACGCACACATATCATACCTCGATACTCTTGATATGCTCCTCTAACTTCCACACCATCAAGATACAACTCCCCAATCTTCATAATTATTATCTACACATATCGAATACAATTATATATAACTAATACAATTAATTACAAAGGAATTTAAAGAGAAATTTCATAAATCACCCAAAATGAACTCCGTATCACACCGTATCACAAGATACTTTGATATGTTCTACTCGTATCCAATTGTGGACACGTATCTAGTCCCACAATTTTGATCTAAGTTTAATTAGATCTAATTGATCTCATGACACACATTTGATGTGTCAAACTTGTAATTTCCCCTAATCGAACATAAATTACCATATAACTTTCTCAATACAACTCATATGGACCAAGATCTTGATCCTATGGGTAGCCCTAAGCCAAGGGATGATTCCTAATAGTTAAATACATGAATTATAGTTTAAATTAAAGGATGAATTTAGAATTTACCTATTAGGAGATGGATTCCCAATGAAATGCTTATTGGACACAATCTAGACATAACTCCTTGCCAAAAGCTCCCCCTCCAAGTGCTCATTGTAATTCCAAGCTCTAATACTTCTTTATTGATGAATTTGGGAGGGAAATAAGAATAATTTTGAAGAAAATTGATGGAGGGATGAATAAATTGGGGAAGAACTCAATTGGGATCTTAAATTGAAATAAAATAAAGTGGAGAGAGAGAGAGAGAGAGAGAGAGAGAGTACCCCTCCTATATGTGGCCAGCCCTTGCCCCTTTCCAAGCTACTACACAAAGTCTATAATGCCCCACTAGCTAGTTATGAAGTTTAATTAGGGAGGGTTATATTAGGAAGCTTCTAAACTAATACAAATTAATCTATTCTCCTTAATTAACTAAGTTAATGAGTCTAATTAGTTGGGTCTAGTCCATATTGGGTTAAATGTGTCTTGACTAGTCCAATTTTGGTCCACTAGTGTCAAATCTAAATAATTAGGCTAGCACACTAACTATAAAATAAATAGCACACAGCACAACAATTATTAGTAGAACACTAAATAAATATTGATCACTAAAAAATTAAATAATATACAAAATTATAAAAATACCCTCATCTAGAAAAGTGGTAGTTACAAGTCTACCCTCAGAAAAATTTTGTCCTCAAAATTTAAAGATGGTCGTATCTCCTCTAAATCAAACCCCCAATCTCATCTAAAATGATACAAGCATGCAATTTAAAGAAATCACTAATATTGTCATATGCATTGTTATGGTCTCTATCCATCATAGTATTGTAGTCTTTGTCAGGGTATTCTACAAACTATACTATAGCACCAAGCAATCCATATGGAACTAATGAAGCACACAAACAACGAATGGAAAGAAAAGGAAGAAAACAGAACGAAACATGATAACCCATCACCTGTAGCATCGGCCTCCTCGACCGTCATCACAAATGCTCAGTCCTGTCGGTATAGCTCCCTCTACGGGTACTGAACAATCTGCGGTGACATAGGTGGCGTAGCTCTACCTCTCTGCCCTCAATTACACCTTGGCCTGGACGATGAAGGTTCCAGAGATAATCCTTCACCATATGCTCCGTTGATCCATAATATAAGCACGCTCCAAGTATCTTCAGGCATATCTCCCAAGTGTGCCCAGTCCTCTTATAGTAGGTGCATTGAGGAGCCTGTTGCACCTATTTTTGAGGCTGCTTTGGCATCTGCTGTACTAGAGCTTGTACTGGGGCAACAATCGGCTCATGCATCTGATACAGCTATTAATAAGCTACGATATGCACGAAAAACTATTGTCGTTGGATCTGATATGCCCTCTGATACTGTTGCTGGAACTGCGGGCTCTTCGTGGACCAACACTGCTGCTGGCACCACCAAACATATCATGGTCCCTCTTCGACTTCTAATTCTACTCCTGCTCGACCTAGTGTGCCTCCACAAGTATCTCAAAATATGTCTAATAGAAAGATGGAATGAGGAACTTTTGTTCCCAATTCAGACCCTCATAGAAACGGATAGCTCGAACATCTGGCTCCCTCACCAAGTACTCCGTAAATTAGCGTAGCCTCTCGAACTCGGCGGCATACTCCTCTATGGACATGCTTCCCTGAGTAAGGCTCTAAAACTGCCTTCCTAAGTCCAATCTATCCGTCCGAGCAAAGAACTTCTTCTTGAAGAGGTCCTTGAAAACCTTCCAAGACCGTCCCACATCAGCAAGAAGTGGCTCATTACTGAACCAGGCGTGGGTGATATCGAACAGTTGAAGTCCTACCGCCTCAACCTTTAGATCCTCAGCAAGATGGGACACCCTCATGAGACGCTCGATATCCTCGAGCCAATCGTCATTATAGACGATACCCTATATCCCCTTCAAAACCCGAGGCTCTAGCTTCTTAAAATTTTGAATATTGCCCGGCTTGAGATGAACATCATTTTTTTATACTCTGCTACACCATATATGACTGCCTGTGCTGGGCCTCTATCTGTGCCCTCTGTACCTCCACCATCTCTCTAAACAGTACAACTATCGGCGTGATATCACCTAACACTGGTGGTGGTGGAAGTCCCTCCGAACCAACTGGTGCAGTCCTCTGAATAGGTGAAGGAGGACCCCCAAAGGTCGTTGAGACTCCTACGTGAACTGATACCGTAGGTGGTAGAAACCCTGCTATCTGAGTGGCAGGTTGAGAGATGGAATACCTCTCAGAAGCTGCTACCGATCGATAGGATCTGGTCTTCAGCGGCATCCTGAAGACAGATCAAAACAAAAGAGATCAATTTGGCACAAGATAAGATATTATCAAGGAAGGACAACAATATTCAAAGTATTAAAAATTAATCAAGAGTAGCAATTTTTAGTGTGTTAAGTCTTAAGGGTTATTATCAGTATCCTTATATATATGTTAGTGTTTAGTGGTATAGATATCCAATTGGTATTGAGGAGCAAGGAAATATAGGTAAGTGTGTTAAGCTAAGGTATTGATGGTTCATAGCTAAGTGGTGAATTAGGATATCAAGTTAAGGGTTAGATACTAAGTATTTTGATACTAAGGTAAGTATTAGAGTTAATACCATAGATAGTAGTATATATAAGCATGGTGTATATGGATACATAGAGTATCTTATTATCTAGTATGCAGATATATTAGTACTATTAGCTAATATAGCTAGTATTGGCTAGTGTTAGCTAGTTAGTGGCTAATATGCACTAGTTACCTTAGTTATGAACCTAGAAACTAGCTATGACCACGTATCACCTAGTAACTACTAGTAGTGACTAGTAATCACCTTAGAAGCTAGTTATAGACTTAGAAATCTATATAATACTTAGTTTGACCTAGTCAAGCTAGTGTGACCTGGAAATGACCTAGAAATCATACCTTAGTGCATTTTAACATATTTATCACTTTTTTATACCAAATTGACATGATATTCATATAAAGGGTTGTGTGATACCAGTTCGGACACCGATTTACATTATTTTCTCTAGACCACAGGCGAGTACATTATTTGACAGTTTCAATTATTTGATTACTACTATAATTCAAGTATTTAGAAATATTACTTATGATTCATGACACGATGGTATACGGATTGGTATTATTATTGGATCGTCAGTTATGAGATATTACCTTGATTTATCAAGATGGTATCGAATAATGCTCCTTGTTGGTATTGGATAATATTAGATAATATTAATTAACAATGGATACCTTGGCTAGTAAAGTGTCATGGTTGGATCCATCGTATCAGTTTGGACGGGGGAAGTACTAACTAGATATGTGATCAAGAACTATTGGTAAGTAGTGTAATCATTCGCTACTAACTAATCATACACTACACGTATGATTGAATTAGCTCTTCTATCATTAAATATCCTAAGCCGATCACATATCTAGTTAGTATCTCAAAATACATGGTATATTATAGACTCCATATTCAGTTCGTAGATTACCTTGTTCTATTCATGACATTATAGTTTCTATCTTTCATTCTTGTACGCATTAATTTATAGTTCTATTGCTAGTATTGCATGTTCCTTCATTGTTCTTAATTCACCAGTTTATTCTCATTATATATAGCATTATCTTTTTACTGTTTTATAGTTTTTGTTAATTAATTGGAACTGTTATTTGGTTGCACTTTGCTCCATTCCTGACTGGATAATATTTTTCAGAGGATCCGGGAGATTGGTGTCCGACGTATTACGGACCTCGACCTATACATGGTACAAACGTGGACCTACTAGTTCAGGATTGATTGTCGAAAGATTTATCCGAATCTCTAGTCTTTTATAGTTAGACTCTATTAGTACACTGGTACCGGATTTATCTTCGACATATTTTGATTTTGGATATTGTATTGAGATTTGATGTTACTAATATGTGTTGTAGATGTTTAGAGTTTAAATATTATTTTGGAATTCCTTGATTCTTATCGTACTTTAGTTATTATGATTGAGTATCATATCATTATTATTATCTTTTATCCTTCGTTCAGAGTGGAAACATAGATAGAATATATATATACTGAGTGAGATAGATAGATTGTATTAAAAACTAGACAACGTTCTCCCGTCAATATTGTGGAGTAGGCTGGACATATCCATGTTCTCGTACCCTACACTGGGTAAGGGTCATGACAGATACGCTTGTTATACGACTCCCACACAATACTAAACATATCACAAAGGATACGAGCAAGTCTAGAATCATAAATAGATGCAACACAAAGTGCTAGCTACTCTACTACGTATCCGTATCAAAATATGACATGCTCAAACCTCCGTGTCGCAGAAAAATCCCCCAAGTCAATGTGTATCATTAAATCATTATGATACGACCTACATGTATCCATTTGTGGATACGACACTAGTCTTATACAATAAAACATATGTTAATTTGGCCTAATTAACCTATTGCCAAACACATGGTGCACCAATTTCAGATTTTCTCCAAGTTGGGCACAAAATACACTTTAACCTCCAAAATAGGGGTCCCTAGTAGTTAATTCTTCTTCCGATAGGTATGTCACACTCCAGTCCCAAAATACGTTGGACTAGGAATACGTAAGCATGCCAGCCGTATATATATGGCAACTCCAATATAAGGAAACCATAATACATATGTACGTTGTATTATGAACAATAATTCAAGTGGTATAGATTTATGTCATAAGTCACAGGGCATAACTAGATCTCACCCACAGAATTAAATAACCAATCAACTATATAACTGAATCAAGTATAAAATGCTTGATAAGAACAGGTAGTTGGGTGGAGACAAATCCACTACCAAACTAGAATATAAGAGAAACAAAATAAGTACATCTAATGATTAATAAGGCTCGAAGAGAAGATCTCCTCGAAAGAGAGATAAGTAGCAAGTCATGATCCATGCTCCTGCGAATAGTCATGATCATCTACACCTGGAAAGGGACCAGGTCCTCATAGGAACGTAACAAGATACATAGAAGCATGCTAATTGAATACAGTAAAATATGCATAATAGACAAAAAAATATATAAGTACTCTGTACTAGACAATCTATATGAAAATGTATAATGAGGACAACTTTTTGACGTATGGGTAGGTGAAGGATACTTTATCTATCACACAACTCACACACATGTCCATGAACATCATCAGCCGTCATACCGCGAGGATAGCAACCATCGTGACACCATCAATCGACATACCGCGGGGGTAGCGACCATCGCGACACAACTACCATAGTGCGTGCTAGTTACTACGATTTACCAGAGTAGGTAGCCCATACGCCTACTGATTGTCCTCCCCTCCCATGATACTATGTGTCAAGTGTGTGTCAACATATATATAGTATATAATTATGACTGAAAGAAAACACATATATGATGAATATATAAAAATATGATAAGCATGCAAAGTACTGTAAGCAATTTTGCAAGGTATCTTGCTTGCTCTGAAAATAATGAAATTCCAACTCAAGGTGTCGTCCGATCTACCCATCACAAAAATTAAACAAGTTAGGTTACAAAAGTGGATGAATAGGTTCCTCCATTTTAATCTATTTTAATTCTGAATAAAATAATCTAAAATAGTATTTTAATCTTATTATAATCTAATTTTATTGTTAAACCTGAATTTTGGTACAAAGAAAGTTAACTTTACTGATTTGTGATCCGTGGCACAAAAATCGAAGCAATCCGTTAACCAAAAAGTCAACCAATCAAATCCTAGATTTTTTTCTGAAATCCTACAAATTTTAGTGCTACATTAACGTCAGAATCGACGGTTTCATAAAATCACAAGTCGGTAAAGAGTTATGTCCACAAGGGCACACAGATGACTGTTTTTGGTAGTTTCATATTTATGTCTACGTTGCATGAATTTTATAGTAGATTAAAATTATATTTAAATTCAAGAAAAATAATTTTATCTAATTTCATCATATTAACTTTCCAAAACATCAAACGGTTAGTAATTCTGAGTTTGGGATCTCCTGTAATCTCAAAAACACTAAAACGCGTCTGATTTCGGACAGCTGGCACTTTTAGAATTTTCTAGAAAAATAGTTCATAAATTATTAAAATAATTTATATATTCAAAAAACTAACCTTGATATAGTTCTAAAAAAAGTAGAGCACATTTTGATTCCGGAGCTAGGAGATATCGTCTTTTTAAGTCGTCATAACTATTAGAAAATGAGGCTGAATTTATGACGAATTTTGACTGTTTTTGGACGAAAAATAGATGAGTTTTGGGGAAGAAAAATATGAAAGATGATTTTATTTATAAGTCTAATAGGTATTATAATTATGAAGACTACTTAATTGAATACGACTAGGATTGGCTAATTTGGATATGATTAGGATCAGTTTAAATAAGGATTGGATATGCATGAAGTTGCTTTCCTAGTAGGCTCAGGATTTGAATTAATTTAAAATAGAGTTTGAGTTTATCTCAATAATTTATAATCTTAAATAGAATTAAAGATAATACAAATAATTTATATATAATCTAATTATTATCTATTAACACTAAATTAGCATCTATCTAATATAAAGACTATATATATCCAAATAAATCCTAAATAATTTCAAAAATCCAAATAAATTTCTTAAAATTCTAAATAAATTTCTATAAAATATAATTAAATATTTTAACCTAAAATAAATATTGGTAGAATCAATATGCAAGTATGGTCTTATAGTAAATCATGGAAGTCCTAGAATTTTACGTTTTCTATGTTTTAATTACCTAAAAATTCAAAAACAATCTCCAAAAATCTAAAATAGCCTAAAAATGATTCTAAATAAATATTTATATAAGTAAATATATCTAGAAATTTATTTTCTAATTAACTAATAGAATACTCTAAAGAAATTTAATATTTAAAATAATCTATAATAAATATAATAGTATAAAATACACACAAAAAACCTATTTTTGTGAGGGGGTTTACAATCTACCCAACTTATAAAAATTTTGTCCTCTAAATTAAAAATAAGGAATAATTTGTTAAATCTTTCACATTCGTATCTATGACAAGTCAAACACAATCTTCTTAAAAATTTAAATGACAAAATATATTCAAATCCGTCATAATCTCTTCAAAATTAAAATAACCACTGTTTAAATCAAAATTTAACCTATCATAATCTCTTCTAGATTTTTAAATAATCAACATCTAAATTTAATTTAAATCTATATGACATCTTCAAGATTTAAATAATCCACATAAAATTTTACATCACGATTTCTAACTATCATAATCTCCTATAGATTTTAAATAATTCTAATCAAATATTATTTCTATATTTCAACTTAAGAATTGTGTACTCTTCAAATTTTAAATTCAATTTTTATTATCAATATTTCAAATAGGTGATCCAACAATCAAAATTTAACTTTTAATTTAAATCATCAAATTGTAAAATTTGAATTCAATCCATCAATATTCATGTTTAGAGTTCTATTTTTTTTCTCAAGATTTAAATCGTAAATGCAATCTCCAATATTCAAAATTTAAATTATGTGATCAAATTATAAATATTTGGTCTGCAATATCAAAATTTTAAAATTTATTCTATAAGGCATTCTTATCTTTAAAGTTAAATCCTCTTCATCTAAATTATTCTTCTAAAAATTTTCAAAATTAAAATGAATTAAATCTATCAATCTAATTTTACTTAATCACAATCTAAATTTTTTTACCTCAAGTTGACAATGCAACTTCTACCCAACTTAGAATTTATCGATCTATCACAGAAGATTATACCTTTAAGAAAGACTTCCTCAAATTATTTAATCGTGTTATTCAATATATCCTCAAAAAATTTAACACCAAATATATCATATGTGATATTCCCTTAATTACAAAAGATAGTCACAAAGTAATATGATTGGCCTATGGGGTATATCTAGTACTATCCGTATATCAAACTTATACCAAGCAAGAGATTTCGTCTTCTCGAAATAGGGGAAGACGAAAAACAATAATAAAAAATTCAAGGAGGAGGTGATAGAATGCAAGTACGGGGTTCATGGCGATTAAAGAATTCAAAAAGAGAGTTGTCAGGGCAGTTGCCGATTGAAATCTTATTTTGGTAAATTTCTATTTGTATGCTCATATTAGTATATTTATGTAATCAATACGATATGCTCGAACATGTCTAGAGAGAAAGTATATTCGTCTAACAAGCTGAGTCAACTATATCTCAATCCATGTAAAGTAGTCATGCGAAGAGCGAACCGAGTGCATTAAAGTTGATCAGACTATAATACACTGATTCTAATTTAGACGATGTATTAGTAGGTGTCCCCAATAACACATATGTCATGAACAAGATCGATAAAAGAATAAGCTGGCAAAACTAGGCTATAAAATAGCAGCATAAGAGGAGGTAGTCCAGAAAATATAAGTACGCTGGATTATGATGAAGGAAGGAACAAAATAATTTAAGTTCACCAAGAAGACCAGTGTTGTGCCTCTATAGTTGCCATACTAACTTTTTGTCTAATTCTCTAGTCGACCAAATGGGGGTATGGGACACTAAGTTCTACAGTCTGGGTAAACACTATCTTCTTATGCAAGCCTATAGTTGGTGTCATTCAATTGCACTTCATTAATGGGTCAAAAGGACTATGTGATACTAGGTTATGAGGTATACTACCAAACTTATAAGAATTTAACTAATAGTGTTATTGAACAATAGAGTGTATATACCTAGTATAAGTCACCTTCCTAACCCCTATCAAGCACGAAAGAAAAGATAAGATTGACGTTGAGAAAGGATCAAACAAGATGCAATGCAAGCTATCAAATAAGAGTGCAAAATAAAATCAAGGGAGTGATTAAATAAGTGGACGAGATCCTATATTCTAATCCTATGCGTATGCTTGCTCAGTACAGTAACGTAACCGAGACCATATGCTCTCGACCTGCATGGGCCACCACAAAATTATATCACGCCCCAGTCCCAAAATACGTAGGACCAAGAATACGTAAGCATGCCAGCCGTATATACATGGCAACTCCAATATATGAAAACCATAAAACATACGTACGCTGTATTATGAACAATAATTCATAAGTGGTATAGATTTATGTCATAAGTCACAGGACATAACTAGATCTCATCCACAGAATCAAATAACTAATCAACTATATAACTGAATCAAGTATAAAATGCTTGATACGAATAAGTAGTTGGATGGAGACAAATCTACTACCAAACTAGAATATAAGAAAAACAAAAAAAGTACATCTAATGATCAATGAGGCTCAAAGAGAAGACCTCCTCGAAAGAGAGATAAGTAGCATGTCCTGATCCGTGCTCATGTGAATAGTCATGATCGTCTACACCTGAAAAGGGACCAGGTCCTCAGAGGGACATAACAAGATACATAGAAGCATGCCAATTGAATACAGCAAAATATGCATATTGACAGAAAATATATAAGTACGCTGTACTAGACAATCTATATAAAAATACATAATAAGGACAACCTTTTGATTCATGGGTAGGTGTAGGATACTCTATCTATCTCATAACTCACACACACGTCCATGAACATCATCAACAGTCATACCGCGAGGGTAGCGACCATCGTGACACCATCAATCGACATACCGTGAGGGTAGCGACCATCACGACACAACTACCATAGTGCATGCTAGTTACTATGGTTTACCAGAGTGGGTAGCCCATACGTCTAATGATTGTCCTCCCCTCCCATGATACTATGTGTCAAGCATGTGTCAACATATATATAGTATATAATTATGATTGAAAGAAAACACATATATAATGAATATATAAAAATATGATAAGGATGCAAAGTACTGTACGCAATTTGGTAAGGTATCTTGCCTGCTCTGAAAAATAATGAAATCCCAACTCAAGGCGTCGTCTGATCTACCCATCACATAAATTAAATATGTTAGCTTACAAAAGTGGGTGAATAGGTTCCTCCATTTTAATCTATTTTAATTCTAAATAAAATAACCTAACATATTATTTTAATCTTATTATAATCTAATTTTATTGTTAAACCCTAATTTTGGTCCAAAGAAAGTCAACTTTACGGATTTGTGATCCGTGGCACGCAAATCGAGATAATCCGTTGACCAAAAAGTCAACCAATCAAATCCTAGATTTGTGTGTAAATCCTATAGATTTTAGCGCTAAATGATCTTCGGAATTGACGGTTTCATAAAATCACAACTCGGTAAAGAGTTATGTCCACAAGGGCGCACAGATGACAGTTTTCGGTAGTTTTCTATTTATGTCTACGTTGCACGAATTTTACAGTAGATTAAACTTATATATTAAATTCTAGAAAAATAATTTTATGTAAGTTCATTATGTCAACTTTTCGAAACTTTAAACGGTTCATAATTCCGAGTTCGGGATCTCCTGTAATCTCAAAAACACCAAAACACGTCAGATTTCGGACAACTGGCACTTTTAGAATTTTCTAGAAAAATAGGTTCATAAATTATTAAAATATATTCTAAAAACTAACCTTGATATAGTTCTAAAAAAAAGTATAGCACATTTTGAGTCCGGAGCTAGGAGATATCATCTTTTTAAGTCGTCATAACTACTAGAAAATGAAACTGAATTTATGACGAATTTCGACTATTTTTGGACGAAAAAGAGAGGAGTTTGGGAAAGAAAAATATGAAAGATGAGTTTATTCATAAGTCTAATAGGTATTTATATTTATGGAGACTACTTAATTGAATACGACTAGGATTGGCTAATTTGGATTGGATTAGGATCAGTTTAAATACGGATAGGATATACATGAAGTTGCTTTCCTAGTAGGCTCAGGATTTGAATTAATTTAAAATAGATTTTGAGTTTATCTCAATAATTTATAATCTTAAATAGAATTAAAGATAATATAAATAATTTTTATATAATCTAAATTAGCATCTATCTAATATTAAGACTATATATATCCAAATAAATCCAAAATAATTTCAAAAATCCAAATAAATTTCCTAAAATTCTAAATAAATTACAGAAAAATATAATTAAATATTTTAACCTAAAATAAATATTTGGTAGGAACAATATGAAAGTATGGTCTCATAGTAAATCATGGAAGTCCTAGAATTTTACGTTTCCTATGTTTTAATTACCTAAAAATTCTAGAAAATTCTCCAAAAATCTAAAATAGCCTAAAAATAATTCTAAATAAATATTTATATAATTAAATATATCAAGAAATTTATTTTCTAATTAACGAAGAGAATACTCTAAAGAAATTTAATATTTAAAATAATCTATAATAAATATAATATAAAATACACACAAAATTCCTATTTTTTGTGAGGGGGTTTACAATCTTCCCAACTTACAAAAATTTTGTCCTCGAAATTAAAAATAAGAAATAATTTGTTAAATCTTTCACATTCGTATCTAAGGCAAGTCAACCGCAATCTTCTTAAAAATTTAAATGATAAAATATATTCAAATCTGTCACAATCTCTTCAAAATTAAAATAACCACTGTTTAAATCAAAATTTAACCTATCATAATCTCTTCTAGATTTTTAAATAATCAACAACCAAATTTAATTCAAATCTATATGACATCTTCAAGATTTAAATAACACACATTAAATTTTATATCACGATTTCCAACTATCATAATCTCCTATAGGTTTTAAACAATTCTAATCAAATATTATTCCTATATTTCAACTTAAGAATTTTGTACTCTTCAAATTTTAAATTCAATTTCTATTATCAGTATTTCAAATAGGTGATCCAACAATCAAAATTTAACTTTTAATTCAAATCATCAAATTGTAAAATTTGAATTCAATCCATCAATGTTCATGTTTAGAGTTCCATTTTTTTTCTCAAGATTTAAATCGTTAATTCAATCTCCAATATTCAAAATTTAAATTATGTGCTAAAATTATAAATATTTGGTCTAAAATATTAAAATTTTAAAATTTATTCTATAAGATATTCTTATCTTTAAAGTTAAATCCTCATCATCTAAATTATTCTTCTAAAAATTCTCAAAATTAAAATGACTTAAATCTCTCAATCTAATCTTACTTAATCACAATCTAAAATTTTATACCTCAAGTTGACAATACAACTTCTACCCAACTTAGAATTTACCTTTAAGAAAGACTTCCTCAAATTATCTAATCGTGTTATTCAATATATTCTCAAAAAAGTTAACACCAAATATATCATATATGATATGCCCTTAATTACAAAAGATAGTCACAAAGTAATATGATTGGCCTATGGGATATATCTAGTACTATCCGTATATCAAACTTATACCAAGCACGAGATTTTGTTTTTTCGAAATAGGGGAAGATGAAAATGATAATAAAGAATTCAAGGAGGAGGTGATAGAACGTAAGTACGGGGTTCAAGGCGATTAAAGAATTTAAAAAGAGAGTTGTCAGGGCAGTTGTGGATTAAAATCTTATTTTGATAAATTTCTATTTGCATGCTCATATCAGTATATTTATGTAACCAATACGATATGCTCGAACATGTCTAGAGGGCAAGTATATTCGTCTAACAAGCTGAGTCAACTATATCTCAATCCACGTAAAGTAGTCATGCAGAGGGCGAACCAAGTGCATTAAAGTTGATCAGACCATAATACACTGATTCTAATTTAGATGATGTATTAGTAGGTGTCCCCAATAACACATATGTCATGAACAAGCTCGATAAAAGAATAAGCTGGCAAAACTAGGCTATAAAATAGCAGCATAAGCGGAGGTAGTCCAGAAAATATAAGTACGCTGGATTATGATGAAGGAAGGTACAAAATAATTTAAGTTCACCAAGAAAACCAGTGTTGTGCCTCTAAAGTTGTCATACTAACTTTTTGTCTAACTAATAGTATTATTGAATAATAGAGTGTATATACCTAGTACAAGTCACCTTCCTAACCCCTATCAAGCACGAAAAAAAAAGATAAGATTGACGGTGTGAAAGGATCAAGCAAGATGCAATACAAGCTATCAATTACGAGTGCGAAATAAAATCAAGGGAGTGATTAAATAAGTGGATGAGATCCTATATTCTATTCCTATGTGCAGGCTTGCTCAGTACAATAATGTAACCGAGACAATATGCTCTCGACCTGCATGGGCCACCACAAAAATATGTCACGTTCCAGTCCCAAAATACGTAGGACTAGGAATACGTAAGCATGCCAGCCGTATGTACATACAAATTCTAATATGTAGAAACCATAATACATATGTACGATATATTATGAACAATAATTCACAAGTGGTATAGATTTATGTCATAAGTCACAGGGCATAACTAGATCTCATCCACATAATCAAATAACCAATCAACTATATAACTGAATCAAGTATAAAATGCTTGATAAGAATAAGTAGTTGGATGGAGACAAATCTACTACCAAACTAGAATATAAGAGAAACAAAATAAGTACATCTAATGATCAATGAGGCTCAAAGAGAAGACCTCCTTGAAAGAAAGATAAGTAGCAAGTCCTGATCCGTGCTCCTACGAATAGTCATGACCGTCTACACTTGGAAAGGGACCAGGTCCTCAGAGAAACATAACAAGATACATAGAAGCATATAAATTGAATACAGTAAAACATATATAATAAACAAAAAATATATAAGTACGATGTACTAGACAATCTATTTGAAAATGCATAATGAGGACAACCTTTCGACGCATGGGTAGGTGTAGGATAGTCTATCTATCTCATAACTCACACACACGTCTATAAACATCATCAGCCATCATACCGCGAGGGTAGAGACCATCGTGACACCATCAATCGACATACCGTGAAGGTAGCGACCATCACGACACAACTACCATAGTGCATGCTAGTTACTATGGTTTACCATAGTGGGTAGGCGATACGCCTACTGATTGTCTTCTCCTCCCATGATACTATGTGCCAAGTGTGTGTCAACATATATATAGTATATAATTATGACTGAAAAAAATACATATATAATGAATATATAAAAATATTATAAGCATGCAAAGTACTGTAAGCAATTTTGCAAGGTATCTTGCTTGCTCTGAAAAATAATGAAATCCTAACTCAAGGCGTCGTCCGATCTACCCATCACATAAATTAAACAAGTTAGGTTACAAAAGTGGATGAATAGGTTCCTCCATTTTAATCTATTTTAATTCTGAATAAAATAACCAAAAATAGTATTTTAATCTTATTATAATCTAGTTTTATTGTTAAACCCTAATTTTGGTCCAAAGAAAGTCAACTTTACTGATTTGTGATCCGTGGCACACAAATCAATGCAATCCGTTGACCAAAAAGTCAACTGATCAAATCCTAGATTTATGTGTAAAATCTATAGATTTTAACACTACATGAACGTCAGAATCGATGGTTTCATAAAATTACAAGTCGGTAAAGAGTTATGTCCACAAGGGCGCATAAATGACACTTTTTGGTAGTTTCCTATTTATGTCTACGTTGCATAAATTTTATAGTAGATTAACTTATATATTAAATTCTAGAAAAATAATTTTATGTAATTTCATCATTTCAACTTTCTGAAACTTCAAACCGTTCATAATTCCGAGTTCGGGATCTCCCATAATCTCAAAAATACCAAAACGTATCTGATTTTGGACAACTGGCACTTTTAAAATTTTCTAGAAAAATAGGTTCATAAATTATTAAAATAATTTATATATTCAGAAAACTAACCTTGATATAGTTCTAAGAAAAAAAGTGGAGCACGTTTTGAATCCGGAGCTAGGAGATATCATCTTTTTAAGTCGTCATAACTACTAGAAAATAAGGCTGAATTTATGACGAATTTCGACTATTTTTGGACGAAAAAGAGAGGAGTTTGGGAAAGAAAAATATGAAAGATGAGATTATTCATAAGTTTAATAGGTATTTATAATTGTGGAGACTATTTAATTGAATACGACTAGGATTGGCTAATTTGGATATGATTATGATTAGTTTAAATAAGGATAGGATATGAATGAAGTTGCTTTCCTAGTAGGCTCATGATTTGAATTAATTTAAAATAGAGTTTAAGTTTATCTCAATAATTTATAATCTTAAAAAGAATTAAAGATAATACCAATAATTTATATATAATCTTATTATTATCTATTAACACTAAATTAGTATCTATCTAATATTAAGACTATATATATCAAATAAATCCTAAATAATTTCAAAAATCCAAATAATTTATCTCAATAATTTATAATCTTAAAAAGAATTAAAGATAATACCAATAATTTATATATAATCTTATTATTATCTATTAACACTAAATTAGTATCTATCTAATATTAAGACTATATATATCAAATAAATCCTAAATAATTTCAAAAATCCAAATAAATTTCTTAAAATTCTCAATAAATTACAGAAAAATATAATTAAATATTTTACCCTAAAATAAATATTTGGTAGGAATAATATGCAAGTATGGTTTCATAGTAAATCATGAAAGTCCTAGAATTTTACGTTTCCTATGTTTTAATTACCTAAAAATTCTAGAAAAAACTCCAAAAATCTAAAATAGCCTAAAAATAATTCGAAATAAATATTTATATAAGTAAATAAATCAAGAAATTTATTTTCTAATTAACTAAGGAATACTCTAAAGAAATGTAATATTTAAAATAATCTATAATAAATATAATAATTTAAAATACATAAAAACTACTTTTTTTTGGTGAGGGGGTTTACAAGGTATCCCTAGTACATTGGTGGGTTCATAATGATTAAACTACAGATTTAGAGCCTAATTAGCAATAAAAAGCTAAATTGTACCTATTCGGAGATGGATTTTTATTGCAAGTCTCCAATGAACACACAGAAACCTCAACTTGAGCAAATTCTTCCGAATTGTAGATCCTTGTCTCCTCCTAGTTTCTAGATTCTCTAATGGTGAAGTAGGGATGAATTAGGAAGGAATTTGATAGGGATTGAGTGTAGGGATGAAGGAAATTTGGGAAAGAATAATTCTAGATCTAAAATAGAATAAAATAAGAAGAGGGGAGAGAGTGGGAATGAAGTAGAATAAAATTCTAGATCTAAAGTAGCTCCAATAGTGATTTGGGAAAGAATTGGAATAAAATTTGGTTGGAAAATGAAGTAGGAATGAAGGAATTTGGTTGAGGAAAATTCTAGATCTAGTTTTGAAATAAAAAGAGGAGAGAGAAACCAATTCTCCCCTCAATTATAGGCCGGCCCCCTTTCCCCTTTCTCAAGTCACTATGAATTGTCTAATATACCCCTTGGGACCTCTCATGAAGAAATAATTAAGGAGGGAAGCTTCTAGTCTAATGTTTAGTTAATTTAATCATCCTCCTAACCAATGGGCTTTCTAAGTGGGCTAAATTCTAATAATTAATACATGTTGGTCCATGAGTCTAAACTAAACTAGTTAGGTCTACTAACACAAGTCCAAAATAAATAACTAATATCTAATAATAATTAAATAATATAACAAATAATTATTTATCATGCACAAAATTTAATTAAATATAAAATTACTAAAATACCCTTTCCTAGAAAATATGGTAGTGACAAGTCTACCCTCCTTAAAATAATTTCGTCCTCGAAATTCAAAGACGAAAACTACCCCCAGATCATCATAAAAGAACAGAATTAAAGAACATAACTAACTATGAAAGAACATAACAATGAACAGAACAGAACCAGGAAATAATATACCTCAAGGCACAAACAAATATGGATAACGCCCTCGTATTTTATCCTCTCTCACCCAAGTAGACTCACCCGGAGAGTGATGCCTCCATGCGACGCGTACCAAAGGAATAGTCTGGTTCCTCAACACCTTCTCTCTCCAATCCAGAATCTCAACTGGCTGCTCTGGATAGCTAAGAGTAGGACCCACCTCTATCTCTGAGTGATCCAATACATGACTAGGATCTGCCACGTTCTATCTCAACTGTGACACGTGAAACACGTTATGCACTCCCTCCAATGCAGGTGGCAAGTCTAGCCTATAAGCAACTGCACCGACCCTCTCTAGAATAGTTAAAGGTCCGATGAATTGTGGACTAAGCTTCCCGTCTCCACCGAAGCGAATCGTGCCTCGTGTCGAAGAAATCCTCAGAAACACCAAACCACCTACCTAGAATAAAACACAACCTTAAGAACTTAATAAGAACTTAATCTATAACAAACAACCAATAATAAACACAAAACAAAATCTAAACTATACCTTGAACTCCAAAGGTCTCCGGTGGCTATCGTCCCAATGTCGCTGTTTGTCCTGTGCCACACAAAGTCTGTCTCTGATCAACTAAACCTTTTCTGCTGCATCTACAACCATCTCTGGCCCAACCAAAACTCTCTCTCTCTAACATCGTCTCAAGATAAAAGAGTACGACACGTCCGACCGTACAGAGCTTCAAAAGGTGACATCTCTATACTATCCTGGTAGTTATTGTTATAAGCAAACTCTACCAAATGGAGATGGTCATCCCAAGAACCCCCAAAATCTAGTACACAAGTGCGCAACATATCCTCGAGAGTCTGAATAGTCCTTTCTGACTGCCCATCTGTCTGGGGATGATATGCAGTACTGAACTTGTGCTGAGTGCCCAAACTCTCCTGCAAACTCCGCCAAAAATGAGAAATGAAACGACTATCCCGATCGGAGACTATGCTGACGGGAACTCCATGTATCCTGATGATCTGCCTCACATACATCTCTGCCAGCTTCTTTGTAGACAAATCCACTTTGATAGGCAAAAAGTGGGCCGACTTGGTCAACCTATCAACGATGACCCAAATCGCGTCTTTCTCTCCTGGAGATCGTGGAAGTCCGTATACAAAATCCACAGTAATGTGCTCCCACTTCTACTCTGGAATGGGTAATGGCTGAAGTAAACCTCCTGGCCTCTGCCTCTCGGCTTTCACCGGCTGGCACACTAAGCATCTGGATACAAACCGTGCCACTTCCCTCTTCATGCCATACCACCAAACTCTCTCTCATATCCCAATACAACTTGTTGGCACCTGGATGGATGGAATACTGAGAGCAATGCGCTTTCTGTAATACCTCCTCACGTAGCTCCCCACTAGGCATACACAATCTAACTCTATGCCTCAAAGATCCATCCTCAGCAATAGTGAAATCCTCCTCCAATCCTGCTCTCACCTAAGCTCTGATGCTTCTCAGAGATACATCCTTGTACTGTGCTGCCTTGATCCTGTCCATCAAATCTGAATGTATCTGCAATCTCTACATCTGCATAGTACAACCAGGAACTATCATCTTGATGCCCAAGCTCTCCAAGTCCTTCAGCAAATATCGATCCTGCGTCAAGAACATAGCTACTGGATACCTACTAAAAGCATCGACAACTATATCAGCTTTCCCAGGATGATACTGCAATGATATATCAAAATCCTTCATCAGTTCCAACCACCGACGTTGCCTTATGTTCAACTCCTTCAGCGTAAAAACATACTTTAAGTTTTTATGGTCTTTGAAGATCTTCACACGCTCTCCGTACAAATAATGTTTCTATAACTTCAGAGCGAAGATGACTACTGCCAACTCCAAATCATGGGTAGGATAGTTCTTTTCATGAGGACGCAATTATCTGGATGCAAAGGCAATCACTTTTCTATTCTGATGAAGAACACAACCCAATCCTTTCCCCGATGCATCACTATAAATAGTGAAACCTCCAGACCCTGATGGCAATATCAAAATTGGGGCAGACGTCAACCTCTTCTTCAATTCCTGAAAAGCAACCTGGCAATCCTCTGTCCAAACAAACTCTACATCCTTCCTGGTGAGTCTGGTCATCGGCTCGGCAATCCTCGAAAAATCTTGGACAAACTTCCTGTAGTAGCCTGCCAATCCCAAGAAACTCCTGATCTCTGGTACCGAACTCGGGGTCTTCCAAGATTCCACTGCTGCGATCTTCTTCGCATCCACTGAAATACCATCACCAGTCACAACATGCCCCAAGAACTCTACCTTGTCCAGGAAAAACTCACATTTGGACAACTTCCCATATAGCTTCTCCTTCCTCAACACATCTAACACAATCCTCAAATGCTCCTCATGCTCCTCCGGTGTCTTCGAGTATATGAGTATGTCGTCGATGAACACCACTATGAACTTGTCAAGGTACTGATGGAACACCTTATTTATCAAGTTCATAAATACCACCAGTGCATTAGTCAAACCAAACGACGTCACCATAAACTCGTACTGACCATACAGAGTTCTAAAAGCAATATTCGGTATGTCCACCGGCTTCACCTTCACCTGATGGTAGCCTGATCTCAAATCTATCTAATAAAAACCTTGGCACCACTCAACTAATCGAACAGATCATCAATCTGAGACAAAGGGTACTTATTCTTGATAGTGAGATTATTCAAAGCCCTGTAATTAATACACATGCGCACCGATCCATCCTTCTTCGGTACAAACAATACTAGAGCTCCCCACGGTGAAGAACTCGATCTGATAAACCCCTTATCCTGTAATTTGTCCACCTGCTTCTTCAGATCGACCAGCTCACTATTGTTTACCCTATAGACACGTTGCAAAATTGGTTCTGCACCTGGCACCAAGTCTATAGAGAATTTAACATCTCTATCTGGCGACAATCCTAGCAATTCTCCAGGAAGCACATCCAAGAACTCTGCTATCAACAGATGCGGCAACTCCTTATCTTCCACCATAGATCCACAAATAATACCTTCTTCCTACTCCGCAGCTCCTCTAGCAAACTCGAACTCTGGCTCTCCTGGCGGACCAAATAAAACTCTACCTCCTCTACAATCTATACTAGCACGGTGCCTACTCAACCAATCTATCTCGAGTACAATATCGTAGCTCAGAAGTGGCATTACAAGTAGACACACACTCAACTCCCGGCCTCCTAGAGTAACTCTCCGATCCTTGCAAATATTATTAACCAGGATAATGCCTCCCCCGGTCATGATCTTGTAAGTCCTAAGCAAAGACTCAGCTACCAAACCATGCTTCAGAGCAAAAGAAACATATACAAAACTATGGGAAGTACCACTATCAAACAAAGCTAAAGTTGGAATGGAATCAAGAAGAATAGAACCTGCGATGACATCTCCGGTGGGTTCATCCTCCTCGACGGTCATAGCAAACGTTCATCCCTGTCAGGCACCTCCCTGTTGTTGATGCTAGACATAACGCTGCTGCTATGTCGGAAGCGGTCCCCTCGGCTGTACTGCAGGTGGTCTCGTTTGTGCCCTCACAGCTGAAGCTGCTCCCTGAACTGCACTACGAGGATACTCTCTCGACTGATGCCCTTCAGTACCACAATATAAATAAACTCCTAACCTCCTTCTACAAACTTCCCAGATATGGCCAAGCTTCTTGCAGTAGTGGCAGGAAGCTTGCTGTAACTGTCTTTGCTGTTGTGGTGCTTGGTAAAATGGTGCCCTAGCTGGAGTCTGATTCTGCTGTGGCTGCTGGAAAGGCCTGGACTGGAAATGAGGATATTTTATAGATACTGCAGTGCTGTTGGCCCCCAGAAAAGAATCATGGTCTCTCTTGGGCTTCAAACCCAACTCCCGCTCAACCTTGCGTGCCTCCACAAGTATCCCCAAGTACGTCTCATAAAAAGACAGAATGAGGATCTTTACTTCCCAGTTTAGACCCTCACAGAAATGAATAGCCCGAACCTCCGGCTCTTTCACCAAATACTCTATAAATCGGCTCAACCTGCCCAACTCTGCAGTGTACTCCTCCACAAACATGCCCCCCTGAATGAGACTCTCGAACTGTCTGCCCAAGTCTAGCTTGTCTGCCCGGGCAAAAAACTTTTTCTTGAAGAGGTCCTTGAATACCTCCTAAGACTGTCCCACGTCAACAAGAACCGGCTCATTCCTAAACCAAGTACGAGCGACGTCAAACAGTTAAAGTCCTACCACCTCAACTTTTAGATCCTCAGAAAGACGAACACCCTCATAAGACGCTCAATGTCCTCAAGAAAATCATCAGCATAGACGATGCCCTCCGTCCCCTTGAAGACCCTAGGCTCCAGCTTCTTGAAGTCCTGAATGTTGCCTGGCCAAAGCTGAGCAACCCGAGGAACAACTTACTGCTGGACCAGAAATCCTCTCTCGACTACGGCACGAGTAAGCTGATGAGCACTCTCGATGCCCTACCATAGAACGTCGGTCTGCCTCTGATGTGCCTCTGACTGAGCCCTCTGTGCCTCGAGCATCTTACGAAATAGTGTAAACATCTGTGTCGCCTTAGCTGGCATAGAAGGTGGAGGTGGAAGCCCCTCAGATACAGCTGGCACAGTCCTCTGAGTAGGTGGTGGACCTCCGAAAGAAGTTGACACTCCAATCACCGGAGAAGTGACTGGTACAGGCCCTCGGGACATCGCAGACCTCTCAGAAACTGCTCTCCCCTGCTGCGATCTAGTCTTAGGCGGCATCCTGAGACAAAGCGAAAGAAGGAATCAATATGGCACATGATATAAGACACTCAAGGAAAGGACAGTTTAAGAGATCAAGTATCAATATCAAAGGAGAATAGTTGAATCAAAAGAATTTTCCTAGATGTGATTGAGTATTCTCAGCCTATAGCCTATATCCTATATCCTATCTCAGGCTCGCAGTAGTACAACTAAATCGTCGCACTACCACGATATCGCATAAATTATGAAACTAGACCTGCATGGGCCACCACTAAAAATGTGTCATGACCCACACCCGGTGTAAGGGTACAAGTCAGAAACAACGCCCAGCCTATGACGCAAAATCGACGGTAGAATACTGTTTGGATAATCTATCTAGCAATATAATAAACCACCAATAATAATAATATACTCAATCACAGAACTAAGATAGAAATGAGCACGAATCAGATAAAGAATATAATAGTCACAATACAACTCATGAGTCTAAAATAATACATCAATGAGTCTGAAAGAATGCTAACAAATAAGTTGGAGACAAATTCAGTACAAAATACTAAGAATGTACTAAACCCGGGTCATCTGTCTCAGTAGGGATAAGTCCCTCCTGAGTTAGGGTCTCTGGCTCTAAACCCACAACATCCTGAGGTCCATAATGTGTAGGGTACCACTCCTCAGTGTCATCTAGAAAAAATATATCCAGTCAAGAAAGGAGTAGAGTACATCTCTAACAATAGTTCTAATAAATGATAAAAACTATGTAACAGTAAATAGATGTGAATATACAAGATGCACAATAGATACAATAAGATATATACTTATAAGAAAATACTGGAATAAATACAATAATGATCAATATGTCAATGAACAAGAATACAAATGAATAAGATTGTGAGTACTAGCTTTAACATATGATCGGCTTGGGAACATGATACAATATATATGGCCTGACTAATCATACGTGTGGTGTATGATTAATACTATTCAATAATAGTAGTTAATACAATAGGGGTATTAATCACATATCTACACTAAAGTACTCCCCACCCTCGACTGGTATAGTAGATCCAACTACGGTATGCTATGGCACGAGATTCCCCAAGAAGATAGCAACTCTTCCTAAGAATCAGTGTCTGTACATGTACAAGATAACCAATGAACAATACTTGTACCATATACACCATATACCAAAAAATAATATCTCATGACAAGATCCGGATATACCAATCCGTGTAACCATAGTGTCAAGAGAACATGGATATCTACACTAAATACAATGAAATAGAGGATATCATAAATAAGAAATTATAAAAGAATGTACTCGCCTGAAGTCCAATGAATAGTCTCACAGATGTCTGATACGGTGCCTCAAAGACCTAGATATAGAGTACAACATCAATACAAGGTTTCAAAAAGAAAATAAGTTAAACTAGTCAACTTCTAGGTCAACAAGTCAATTCTAAGTCAAAAGTCAACTAAGTCAACTATGGTCAACTATAGTCAAACTATGGTCAACTACCCATTTCTAGGTTGCACAAGTCTAACACAAAAATATTGGTTCAAAAATACTAAAGTCTAGGTCACAAAACCATATCTTAAATATTAGGATACCGTATCTCCGAATACATAATTCTATAGGTAAAATATCACATATATACATCAAACAATATTAATTATATATAATCCTAATTACAAACATTAAATAGATGCCTTGGTTTTGAACCAACTTGGTATCACAACATAAAACATAATCTTAATACCCCAAACCCAATACCTTGGGTATCCCCAATTACCTTGGTACTTACCTTAGTTTCTCAAGGTAATACCCAAATACTAGTTATACTATCTACCTATAGATATATACATATACTACAATATTTATTATACTTAGGGTATATATTAAATACTAATTAGCACATATAAATATATTTATATACATTTCTATTACCATACACACACACACACACACACATATATATATATATATATATAATATCTAATATATAAAACTGCAAAACTGTCGCTAAAGACTCTGCCCGCTGTCGCTGAAGGCTGCTATTGATATTGATACACTGTTGTTTTAGTGACAGTTTTCTGCAGTGTCGCTAAAAACTGTCACTAAAGCTCTTGATACGCTGCTGTTTTAGCAGCAATTTCAGGAAACTGTCACTGGCTGCTGCCACTGCTTCCCTTCTGCCGCTGCTGCTGCTTCCCTGTTGTTTGCTATTGTGATGCTTTTGCGGTTGCTGTCACTCCCGTTGTTGCTGCTATTTGCATTTGCTGCTGCTGCTGTTGCGACGCTCTGCTGTGTCGCCTTTGCTGCTATTGGCATTTGCTGCTGCTATTGCCATTTGCTGCTGCTATTGGCATTTACATATATATATATATATCTATAATATATATATAATAACGTATGTATATATAACCCATAATATATATATATATATATATATATATATATATATATAACTATATATATATAATCATTCACCATATATAACACATATTATATAATTATAATTATAACAACCCATAAATATTTATTTATATATGCATATTTATACATGCTACCATATACAATTATATATACCTATATAAAAATAGCTACAAACAATATACATAATAAATACATAGATATAAGACACAAGAAATAGATCTACATATAATTTATACAAATACATGGAGAGTATCACACCGTATCCCACTAGATTTAGGATACGCTTGTGACACGAGTCCACCACACATCCAAACGTACTCCGAAGGACACGAACAAGTCACATATATTATTTATGAACAATACGAAGAGTAAAATACAAATCTACATGTCCGTATCAAAATATAACATGTATAAAGTCCTGTATCGGAGGAAAAATCCCCAAATCAACACGTATCACCAAATTATTGGGATACGACCTACACGCACCCAATTATGGACACGACACTAGCTCCAAACATACAAGCACATGCCAAATTGATCTATAGGACCAATTGACACAAACAACAAATGTTAATCTCGAAATTCCTCCAAAATTGACACAAAAAGTACAAAAACTTCCTCAATAGGCCTCCTATGAACATAAAATCAATTCCTATGGGTAGTCTATGCATATGGGTTGATTTTCTATGGTTAAATCTCATATTTAGAACCTAATTTAAGGAGAAAAACTGAATTATATCTATTAGGAGATGGATTTCTAATACAACCTCCAAATGTGATAAAATTGCCTCCAACTTGTAGATTATTGCTCCTCTTTATAGATCCTTGCTTCCTCCTTCTAGATTCTTGCTCCACTAGTCTCCAATGGTGATTTGGGAAGGAATTGGAATAAAATTTGGTAGGAAAATAAAGTGGGAATGAAGAAATTTGGTTGAGGGAAATTCTAGATCTAGTTTTCAAATGAAATGAGGAGAGAGAAACCAATTCTCCCCTCTATTATAGGCTGTTCCCCTTTCCCCTTCCTCAAGTCACTATGAATTATCCAATATATCCCTTGGGGCCTCTCATGAAGAAATAATTAAGGAGGGAAGCTTCTAGTCTAATGGTTTAGTTAATTTAATCATTCTCCTAACCAATGGGCTTTCTAAATGGGCTAAATTCTAATAATTAATACATGTTGGTCCATGAGTCTAAACTAAACTAGTTAGGTCCACTAACACAAGTCCAAAATAAATAACTAACATCTAACAATAATTAAATAATAAAATAAATAATTATTTATCATGCACAAAATTTAATTAAATATAAAATTACTAAAATATCCTTTCCTAGAAAATATGGTAGTGACAATCTTCCTATTGTATTTACAGTGGATAGCTTGCTGGGTCTGCCCCGGCGACTGCTACTGAACATGTCTACCAAATAATGCATGGTGTTGCTGGTGCTGATGCTGAAACAATCTATATTGTTGTTGAAAATAGGTACATTTGGCCGATCCCGTGTTGCCACTCGTACCTTCAAAAATATCATGATCTCGCTTGGGCCTGAAATCCATATCATCCTCAAGAATCTGGACATCTATCAAGAACTTCTCAAAGGTAGTGGTGCGACGACCAGAAGTGTGCGTCATGAACTCACTTATTAGCCCTATCCTAAACTTTCGGACTCGATCCCCTTGGTCCCGAACCAAGGATGGTGTAAAATGGCTCAAACGGCAGAACTCTTTGGCATACTCATCAACTAACAAGTTTCTCTAGCCTAAGTCATGAAACTAACTCTCCAAAGCTCCCAGGGCCACATCGGGAAATTTTTTTCTTGAAAAGCTCTTTAAAATCCTCCTAAGTAAGTCCTCGTATGGTAAGCCTGGTGTCAGCCCCTTTTCCTGGTGCACTTTGGCGTATGTTATCTTTGGCACACTTTCGTACATGTTGGTTGTTAACCCGACCTTTGTTTAGACTAGACTCTTGATTAGTGGAGAAGAGTGGGTTTGGTTGGGTTGGTGGCATGTATGGCTTGGATGGATTTGAGTGATCCAATGGTCCACATCTCAAATCTAAACCTATATATTTTTATTTCTCTCTCTTTGCTCATTATTTTCTTTCAATTTCACTCTTAGGTATTCTCTCTTTCCGTAGGCAAGCACATCTTGGACATGAGAAAAACTATGGATTTATGCATGATTTTAATTCATGTTTGTATCTAGCTCATGTTGTTGGGACCAAGCACCCCTTCATCTTTAATACTTGTCGTTTTGATTTTCTTGGTTGGAATTACATGAACTAGAGTTTGGATCTATGGTTTTACTTTTGTTTTCTTGAGGATTGATCGGCAAAAAGTTTATGATTTACAAAACTAATTAGCTCATAGTATAGAGCACCATATTTTATGTAAGTTTGCTTTTGGTCGTACTTATTTTTGAGTCCAGTTAAGTTTAATGCTGATACTTGATACAATACATATACCAAATAGCCTGTTGGAGAAGAAGAACCGTACTCTGTGAAGAATATGCAATAGGACCCCTTTGACGTAGAAATACGTATATTTTACTTTGGGCGCATTGGTGTATTGTCCCAACTCCTCATGTATACTAATCATACTACACTTGGTCTTCTAGCAAAAGTGTGCCAGTCACACTCCTTGAGTCAGTGGCGCACTTTTGAGATAAAACCCAGTTGGCGCACTTAGGTGTGTATTAAATCAAAGTTCTTCCTGTAAAACCAAGGAAAAGTGTCCAACTGTCAGTTCATGTACTTTCTTCGACTTAGCAATCTGGCACGATTTTTCTATGTTTCATCAGCCAACACACTATGCTTACGTTTGGTAGCTCGCACACTTTTTTTCTTCATTTTTTGAGGAACGAAGCTTTGGTTGATTTCTCGATTATTGTGTTATTGATTTGTGTGCTACTCGACTGACGAGTTTCTCGACTGTCGAGCTTTGACCTCGGATTGTGTATTTTGTCTTGTAGCTAGCTTGCTCGTGCATTTTCCTTGAAAGTGAACTTTATTCTTGCCCATGCACTTTTGTTAAGTGTGTCGTGTTGGTCAGCTTGACAAAGTGTGCTACCCTTTGTTGCTTGCGCAGAAAGTGCACAAACCTAGTTTTGGTCGTTTATACGCCAACCTAGTTTTTGTCATTTGTGCGCAAACCTTGTTTTGGTCGTTTGTATGCCACTATCTAGTTTTTGTCGTTTGTACGCCTAATGTTTCCTACACACGTTAAGACTTGTAGATGTGGCCCTATATGCATTTGCTATTTTACTTGCTAATTAGTTTAGTTTTCCTTGATCACCTTATTATACGTTGGATAGCGTAAGAGGCGTAGTTCAACTCGAGTGACGTTCTGCAACCCCGGTCCTTGTTTGGTTTAAGGGTTGTAGATCTGATCGTGAGGGGTTCTCATACTACTCTTAATCTCATTCATCAATATAATAAATTAATAAATTATATGTGACCAGTATTAAACTATTATTTTATGAATAACTTGCTATCTGATAACTTCTCCATGATCTAGATACTAGAACTTGTTTCGGCCCTGACTATTATATCTATGCTGATACACTTGATCGCACCGAGAATACAACTTGGTATATATATATATATATATATATATATATATATAGCGAGCCGTTGTGCCGCATACTCCTGTTACGTGATATATGTTATACTTTTTATGCACGGATCTGGTAGTTGGATAGTGATTTTAGTCGTGGCTAGACAGTATTGATTATTGCATCACACTTGGGTTAATCTAGATTTAACTTTTGAGTGACAATATGGATTCGTATCAAGAGTGCCCATACTTAAGGTACGACATCTAATAAAGAATATTTAAGTGACCACGACATGAGATTCTAACTAAGCTAGGGTTAACTAGGCAACTTAATTATAGAGCATTGGGAGGGAACGGTATATCGAGATCGTCTATGTTGAACCACCCTAAATTAGGTGGGAGTAAAGGCTGGCCACCATGTATACAGTATATCATCCGTACTAGTGGAGTGCAGTATCTGATTTAATTATAAGATCGAGCCAGTATATTTCTTATAGAAAGCTTGAAACTGTTACTGATTATTAATTAGCTTAAGGCCCTTACGAGGAATGGGTTCATCATGTACATATATTATTGCTTGTATATCATTTGTTCAGCCATCCCTGCTCGATTATGGCATGATATGAGGATACTCATATATTGTATTACTGGATAACCCGGAGATCACATATCAAGTCATAATACATGATTTGCCGTCTAATTTGCTTATATAGGTGCCTAGCCAGAAAAGTAGGCTATCATGCATGATGATTCATCCCATGTCCTTATTTGGTTATTGGGTTACGTCATTGTGTTATGATACTCCAGGGACTGAAGCTATATTACTTCTCCTTATTGTATCTCTGCTTGTATTTTTTGTGCCATCTGTTGAGTGGAATTAGGGACATAGGATGTTATGGCATGATTGTTCAACTCATATCTTTGATTGGTTGTTGGGTTGCGTTGTTGTGTTACGATAAACTATGGATCGAAACTACGACGCAGAATATTTTAGCTTGACCATAATCAAAGGACGAATTCTATCTTGATATGATAGGGCACTTCTTGTCCTTGTTTAGTGAAGGGGTGTTGTATCATGTCATGGATGGGATATATGACATTAATTGTTGGCTCATGCATCTCATGCTATAGATCTAGTTTTGTTTCTTTATTTCGTGCTTTGTTTGTGGTACTTGCTATTTGGGGTCTGACTCCACTGGTTTTGCATGGCCAGGTTTAAAGCCAGTATTGGAGGATCAAGCTTACTTTTTTGTCACTGATGGCACAGACCGAAGGATGGCTGCTGAGGGTCACGAGTGGATTTCTTGTTTCTCTGCTTGTCTTTTCTAAAATATATCTTTTGGGGTATTTAGCCAACCAGCACCTATTAGCCGGCAAATCTAGACTCCAGTTCCCTACATTACTGTATTTATACTCAGATTACAGCTTAATCACTGTCATGTATACTTTTAATTGTGTATCTGGCATATCAACTTGTTTTCTTAGAACATTAGAACCTTCTGATACGGCATTTGGAACATCTTACAGCTTATTCATCTACATTATTACTAGTTGATTGAATGATTGAGATATAGAAGTTCTTGACCCTAGGAGAATTGATTGTAGTATGCACCCCCCTTGTCTCTAAACAACCTTTATACATTACGGGTTACTTCGGTATTCCATAAGGTGTGATTGGCTGAGTCATTCTTTCGCTCTCAGTATTCTGGACCTGGAGCGTGACAAGGTTTTAGTGGTGGCCCATGCAGGTCTATCTTTCTATTCAGACTTGTGGGGTGGTTTGATTATAGGATATCTCAATCAAATATGTCCCTCCTTGAAATCCTGAATTTATCTTCTCGAAACTCAACTTGACTTATGTACCATTGGTTCATCGATACTTTCTCGATGAGTTCTTAATTTATCTTGTCTCCTTTTCCTTATGGCTTCTCCAACATCGGTGGGTGGAGCACCAGCAGTTTCAGTAGGACAAGGATATGTAGGCCCCCACCGAGAGGCAATACATGTACTTGGAGTGATCAGGGTATAACCAGTAGAGGATCACGAGAAGCAACATGTACCGGAGGATCTAGTACCCCCGGTCATACCAGTAGTTCCAGTAGCACTTGATACACCAACATTACTAAAAATTATACGAGCAATGATGGCGATGGAACAACATCAGGAGCTTCAGCAGCAAGAGCAGAATGTCTTGTTGAACCAAGGACTATAAACGGCCTTGAAAAAAAGTATTAGAACATATTTAGGGATATCAATGAGATTCTACAGACTCAACCCTAAGTACTTTGATCGTACGGAGGATGCCATTACCGCAGATGCTTGGCTGTAGAATATTAAAATAATATTGACAGCGACAAAGGTTCCAACTAAGGTATAATTTGATCAGGTTGGATTCAACTCTAGGAACTTGCTAGATATTGGTGGGCAGCATAAGAAGTTGGATTAAGACACCCTATTTTATAGGAAAACTTTAGGGCCCGTTTGAGGGTTAAATATTTTGGAGTGGTAGTACAGTATGAGCTATAATAGAGGTTTATCAACCTCAAACAGTTTGGAAGGACATTGGATTGCTATGTTGCAAAGTTCTGTAGGGTTAGTAGATTTGCTCCGACAATGGTAGCAACATAGCCAGAGAGGGTGAAGAGGTTCCAGAATGGACTTCATCTAGAGATTCGACAACTGGTAGTGGGCCATAACTACTAAAATTTTGACGAAGTATTAATCGCATCTAGGTAACATGAGCGGATGATACAGAGGTTAGTTTTAAGGATGGAAGGCCAGATGAGGTCTCATACACAAAACGGAGAGTTGGACAAGCACAATGAATGTCAACACTATCTCCTGGAATCTGCATTCATGATACAGCGCCAAGGAGACCATTAATATCGCCAACAACAACACCAGCTCGACTGAACCAGCCGAGGCAGCAGTAGTAACAGCGATTGGGAGCCCTAGTTTGATGTACGTATTATGGCAAGGGAGGCCATACTAAAGATTTTTGTATAGAAAGATAAGGGGTTTTTATACGATATAGTAGTCCAAATCATTGGATTACCAATTGTTCATTGGTACAGAGGATTGAAGGGCCGACACAATGGTTAGCATTATAAGCACTAGGAGCAGCTCAGAATAGAGGACCAGCACTGGCAATCAGGGCATTAGCTCAGCGTCCATTGTTGACATAAAATTAGATGTACAATCAGCAAATGAATCAATAGTATGGGCAGCAGAGGTCACAACTCCGTATTTAAGGAGCACCACAAGGCTTATGGCAAGCTTTTACCGTATCTCTAAAAGAGGCCTTGACATCAGGTTATGTGGTGGCAGGTAACATTTATGTTACACCGCTTTCTGCCATAGCATTATTTGATTTGGGAGCATCCCATTCATTTGTATGTGCACGATTTACGACCGTATTAGATTGGAGTTCGAGACATTGCCAGAGAGGCTGAATATATTCACTAGTAATAGACTGGTAGGAGTCAGTAGAGTATGTGTAGCATGCCAAATCGTAGTATATAGCCATTTATTACCTGCAAAGTCATATAGAGCTCCCTCAAGTTTTGTGGAGCTTAGAGTCTGTCTGGCGCTCCAAAATGTCCTTGTCGCAAGAAGAAGCTCCGTCGTAATCATGATCTAGTAAGTTTTAGAATTTCTTTTAAATAATTATTTTTCCATATATAAACTCTTGTGAGAACTCATAAATATGTTAGATGACAAATAAGGAATCCCCCATGCACATGAAATCCTAAGTTTTACATAAAAATAGCTCTTAGATGACACAAAACCAATTCTTGGCAATGTCGTGATCATATTAAATTAGCATTGTTGCATGTTAATATTTTATTATTAAAATATAATTTTCCAGAAATAATATATTTTATTTTAGAATATAAAATATTTTTTATTATAAAATAAATTTTTTATTTTTTTAGTAATTAAACTCCATCATTGATGTACCATCCTTTGACATGTATACTAGCAAAGTTTGGTTGCCAACTCTAATAGGATCAACTTGTAGATAGTGAAATCCTAATTATTTTTGTATAGATAAAGTACATAGTATTTATTGTATTTATTACTGAATTTATCATATTTATTTAGATTTTATTTTAATTTATAAAAATTAGAATTCTAGGTATTTTATGTAGCAAGTTAACCTAGTTTTGACAAAACTTGACCCCGAAAGTTTTAAATTTAAATCCCAACCAAAAACCCATATTTTTAGTATTTAAAATTATATTATTATATTTTAATTCTAAATTTTTAAGTATTATTCTAGATTTACTTATTTTTCAAAATTTTATTTTTGGTGACTAGTAGGTAACCAGTTATGACCTAGTTTTGGTTTCTACTTGGTTTTGGACTCATAGAATTTATAGGAGACGGCTGTATTACTAAAAACTTTATTTTTTCAATAAATTCTAGAATTAATATTTTTTGTTAAATAATGTTTTAAAAATAGTTTTTGATATTATTTGATGGTTAGTAATATTTTGGTATGGAGTTACTTGCATGTGCAACCAACGTAGGAGTATTAACTAGATAATAACTTAATTTGACTAGAAGAATAAGAGTCTAATTAGTGTAATGATTAATTGGTAGGTGTTTGAGACGTTTTTGTGATAGCTCCAGACCAGATTTGTTGTGTTGGCAGCTTGGCTTGGAATGCAAGTACACCTTGTTTGATTGTGTTATTCAATTTACTTCATGCCTAGTGTTTATTTGTTTAGTTGTATGCATGCATCTTAGAGTAGCAGACTTACCCAGTATCTAGTAAAGATACGTGGTATCTTCTGACATGACACTATTTTAAATACGTTCAATGTCTGAGTGAGAGAGTGCATGAACTAGCGTGTAGACTGATTATTGGTACGAGAGTTCGAGTCTTGTGTTAGTAGTTGGTATTGGTTTAGTTTTGTAGACATTATTTGATGTCATTGCATTATTTCTGCACCGCGTATACGGTTCAGATAGTTCATTGGGAGGGAAGAATCTGCTAGTGAACGTACAGGATTTCTGTTTCTTACTGTACTGTAAAAATGGTGCAACTGTGTAACCCCCGAGTTCTACTGAACGTCTGGTGGGATGACTATTCTTCTATTTCTCCCCCTCATACGCCATTAGAGATGTCTCAAGTGCATATCACATAAGTAGTTTAGTTACCCTATTTATTATTTACTTCTTTATTTTCATGCATGTCGATTTCTTGTGTACTTGTTATGTCCCTCTGAGGATCTGGCACCCTTTTCAGGTATAAAAAATCATGATTATTTGCAGGAGCACGAATCAGGATTGGCTACTTCTTTCTCTTTCGAGGAGGTCATCCCTTAAAGTTTCTTGATTACTAGATGATGTACTTGTTTTGTTGTTTTTTATATCCTAGTTGGTAGTGGATTTTTCTCCACCTGACTACTAGTTCTTCTCGACTATTTCCTACATGGTACATTGCCATATTTGGGTATATATTTCTATTTGGTTTTGTGGATTAGATTAGTATTACCTGTGACTTATGAAGTTATATACCACTTGGGAATTATTATTCATAAAATAGCATATATATGTGTATGGTTTCCATATATTAGAGTTTCTATGTACATACGACTGGCATGTTTACGTATTCCTAGTCCTACGTATTTTGGGACTGGGGCATGACATATTTTTAGGGGTGGCCTATGCAGGTCGAGAGTATATTATCTCAGTTACGTTACAGTACCGAACAAGCCTACAAATAGGATTAGAGTATAGGATCTCATCCACATATTTGATTTCTCTCTTTATTTTTGTTCCGAATTCTTGAACTCATCTACCTTTCTTGACCTTCAAAATTATACTCGCTTAATTCTCTTGACATCGGTATCCTTGTTTTCTCATCTCTTTCTATTTAATGTACTTCCCTAATAGTTCCTTAAGTATAGTATCCTGCCATAATATAGAAATTCTTGTTGTTAGAAGATAATTATAATATCATACCTACTAAGAAAAAATAAATTAGAATATTGGCAGCTCCTAAAAGTTTAGCATACCTAATGAACCCTAGCATCAAACTCATGTAAATTGATTGACCATTATCCCTTAATATATTTAGGAATGACTTGAGAGTAGTATAGACACTACTAGGGTTTGTCACTACCACATTTCTAGAGTAGGGACTTTATGGTCATTTACAATATTTATATATATTGTGTTAATAATTGCATGACACGTAAAATATATATATTATATTATATTCATTAATGGCATAGGTTAGTGGACTAGACTTGATGTGACCATGGACCTTGCATTAGATTAGACATTGAACCCACTAGACTAATCCCTATTCTATTAATTAGATTCTAGTTAGGTCCCTAACTTAAGATTAAAACCTTATTAATTAAATGACTCTTTATGACTAACTATAGGGGCATTGAGGGCCTTATGCAAAGCCACCCTAAAATCCTAGGTGGCCGGCCCTATAAGTAGAGAGGGAGCCTCCCTCAAAGCCATTTATGACTCATGAAGAAACCCTAGAAATAGCTCCCCAAAATCCCTTCCTCCCTCCATAAATTTCAGAATATTAAACCTCAAATCCCTTATTTTTTTTCTCATCTAAAGTGGCCTAGAAGCTTTGGTAACAAGGAGCCTTGGAGAAGAAGAAGTTACATTGGGAATCCATCCCCCAATAGGTAAAAATCTGAAAACTCTCCTTTAAATTCTGTTTTTGAAATTTTGTTTGGCCATTAGGAGCCTACCCATGGTTTAAGAACACCCTCAAGGAGAGAGAATTAGTTCTATTAGTTTCCATAGTATTTTTTTCAAAGATTTTGTTCATAGTTTGGGTTTTGTGTTCTAAGGATGTATTTTCCTCCATTGTTCTTTTTAACTAATTATACTATATATATATTTATATCGGTAAATATTTCGCATGTATTAGTATGATTAATAGGTTATTAAGGTCTTGGAATGAGTGTATCATGAGGACATTACTTGTGCACACTAGGTGCTTGTTAAAATGACTAATAGGAAGTATACCTATTTATATTGCCTAGTTCATATGTATTGTATATATATATATATATATATATATATATATATATATATATATATATATATATATATATATATATATGTATATGCATTAATGTATATATGTATTTATGTATATATATATTGGTGTGGGACTGTTATATGGAGAGTCGGGTAGTGCCTGATGTGAGGTACTATGGGTGTATACACTCGGGGAGCTACTGCTCAGTGGCAGCAACCATACTGCAGAGTTGGTACAATGTCCGATATGTGTGTGTGTGTATAAGTATTAGTGATGAGCAGTTTGGCACAGTATGATAAACTGTGTATTAGTGAGTTCAGTGTATCGGTGAGGTCTAAACTGGGTATCAGTGAACAAGTATTCGTGGGTACCTGAATGTATCAATCATGGGTGCACTTAGAGTTTAGTTAGAAGTATCATAGTTCGGGTATGCACAAGTATTCGTACTCTGGGATGCACTGATACTTGAATATATCAGTTTTGGGTAAACTTTGTACTGTAGTGTGTGTCACAGGTAAACTTTGGAAGAGCAAGTTGCATATTGTCAGTGTTGTTGTGCTCGAGAAGGTTAGGTTCAATGGTGCATATATGCATTGGGTGGTTTGGCAGTACCTTGTGTAAGGAGTTGGTCTGCAACATGTAGCTTGGGTTAGGCCAAGCAGTAGCAGTTAACAATGGGTGACTGAATTACTAGTGTATCTATGCTTGTGTGTATATGAAGTATTATGGGTAAAAATAAGTGTAGATGTTCACTATAGACCAGTTTGTTGGTTTGAGTTGTTGAGTATATTGGTAAGTATGTAGTAACATAGGTAATAGGTATTAGTGTTTAGATAGGAAGATGAGATGCATGCGGGTATCAAGGTATCGAGATACGAGGAGTAACTTGGTATCATAAATACCAAGTGTTAGTTAGTGTATAGTAGTAAAATGTTAGTCAGTTACTACTAGTAGATAGTTATCTATATACTAGTTAATATATAACACAGAGTATTTAACCAATAGGTATTAGTGTTATTGATTAGTCTAGTAAGAGACCAAGTGACCTAGAAATGACCCGAATGCCTAAACTAGAGTTAAGTACACATGTATATCTTTTCGAACACCTTTTAACACTAATATTTTTATAATTAGGTCCTTGTGATTATATCTTAGACATTGATCCTCATTCATCGCTCAGGACCACAGGCGAGTACATTCTCTGATAGTTTTTATTATTTTAATTATTACTATGATTTTAGTTGTAGTGTATGCTTGATTCTGACACTGTGGAAATATGGGCTAGTATCATTGATACTTGTCATGAGGTGTCATGATTGGAATCCATCGTACTAGCTGGGGATGAAAAAATATTAGCAAGATTATGTGATCATACCCCACTTTACATGCATCATATCTCACCCCATATATCACGTAGGGTGTAGCCTGACCATTTACAAGCCTCGTAGCCCATTATATTTGATTAGCCTGACTATTGCTTGCATCATAGCTTACCAGACAGTTACCCTGACCTCACATGTACATTAGCCAATCATATATAACAAACTTGATCTAGTCCCAAGCCGATCACATAGCAAACTGATATTTCACAACACTTAGCTAGAATTTCTATTCCTTTATACCAGTTCACTCATTTCTAGCATTCACATATATCTGTTCATTGCTAGTTAGTACTATTGTTGATAACATATTTTTCCAATATTCCTTATTTTTCCAGTATTCCTTCATCATGTATTTTCTTATACTGTCTTATAGTTTTTGTCAATATAATTGAAACTGCTGTTTAATGTTTGTGCTTCGCTCCAATCCTGACTAGATAATATTTTCAGAGGATCTTGAGGTTTTTTGTCCTACTCACTACTGTCCAGGAGAAGAGGGAGACTACATTTCGAAGATTCCAGAGGAGTCACTCTCCTTAGAGTAGACACCACCCGGAGTCGTTTAGACAGCTTCTTGGTCTAGTTATCTATGTATTAAATTGCTCAAAACTTGATGTCACCCCCATATTTCAGATTAGGGGTATTTTCATCTTTTCATAATTAATGTATAAATGATTGCATGATAATTAATTATATTTTAATTTCTGTGATTTTATTTGATTGTTGTACTTTACGGTAGGTTCGATAATTAGAGCACTATACTAGCCATTGTCTTCCAACAAATTTCACACCCTTATCCTAGACGTGCCAGTCTGTTATTTTGATCCTTGTGTGACTCATAACTATGCCTTGATGTGATTCATTTTAGTCGCATAATATTTGTCGCAAACGACTATTATTTAATTCTATGTAAATCAAACTTTGTATTCTTGTATGTTCCAATCGAAATTGAAGACACAATCTTGACCCATTTTGAGCAACCCAAATTAAGGTAATATTTTTTTTCGAGTCTACTTCATTCATGACACTTGTGTCCCACTTAATTCCAGCCCTCTGTACATCTAATTAATTTTAGAACACCATTTGCATTCATTTTAATTAATTAAAAATCATAAACCTCACTTTGTGAATTTTCCAATTGTTGGGCACTTTTGTGCAAAAATGCATTAAGATATCCATCTCGTTGGACACGAGACATAAATAACCCATTTCTCCTTCATGTGTATTTTTTCATAATTTTTGGGAGTGTGCAATGCAACATCAATCTCCTTGAACCATGGCCTTCAAAACCTTGAAACAATACAATTCTAGAAATTTTATTTGAACCTATTTGAATCCTAGTCCTTAAAGATATCCATGACAAGCCCTTTTCCCAAGGGTTTGACCAAACTCTAATTCTAGATCAACCCAAATACTACCTATATATATATATATATATATATATATATATATATATATATATATATATAGTATTATTTTACTTTACTTTTCCTTCACCCTAACCTAAGAGCACAGCCGAATTTCCTCCTTCCCATAATCTCCTTCCCGACTCATCCGCAACCCACCGGAGTTCGCTAGCCACCCCGTTCTCATCCGCCTCGCCATCTCCCCGACTCCAACCACTCGCCTGAACCGCCAGCAACCCCGTTGCTCACCTGCCAACCCATCTCTCCTCGTCGACCGGAGACCTGCAGTAGCGCCGCGAACCCCGCCGAGCACGTCGACTCGCCTGAAGCCGACGACCCGCCTGCACGGACACCGGAGACCCTGCCAGAACCCGCTGCACCTCCAGACTCATCGACAACCCGCTGTCCACCTGAACTCGACCAGATCAACCGGAGATCGCTGCTCGACCGGCTAGACCCGCTAAACCCGCTGCCAACCCACTCGACTGAACAGAGTAGTTCGCGATGAACTTGATACGTACATCTTATCCCACATACCCAGGTTCGAGTCCCCTCTCGCGTACATGTACACATACACATATACGCGTAGTTCTTTATTGTATGCATGCGTATTAGTAGTTGGTATTGGTATGTGAATTGGTATATGGTTAATATTAATATTGGTATATATATACACATATATACATATAGTATATTTCTTAATTAGTATATATACATATGTATATGTATTGTATATGTATCCCTAGTACATGTTTAATATATATACATAGTATAAACTCTATTAAGTGTATATACATATATCTATTATATATGTAATTAATGAATATTAATTTATATGTTAGTTAATAATATGTATAATATGTCTATGTACTAGAAGACCCGAGTGTAACCACGGATACCCCATAGTTACATTGACTTGTAACCACGTAGCATATTAGCCAACTGCCATATGTACCCCTCTCGTGTACATGTAACCACGTACCATTGACTGTCTTTTATGCTGTACAGCAACTACAGACGTGACACCCCTAGCGTAGTCTCTGAGATCACTGTATTTTGATTGTGTGTGTTAGTGTAATGTCTGATGCAATATTGTATTATATGACATGTCTATAGGACTGTTAGATCACTCAGACGATACTTTGGAACCAGGACATTGGTATTGCCAGCTAAGGACCACAGACGAGTACATTCTCTGATAGTTTCTATTATGTTGATTATCTCTATAATTCTAGTTGTATAGCGTACATGACTCTGACACTGTTATTTATATGAGTTGGCATTATCGAGACCTATCACGAGGAGTCGTGATTTGGAATCCATCATGCTAGCTGGGGAAAACGGGGAAATATTAGTAGCTTATGTAATCATACCCAACTCTACTTCTATCATAGCTCACCCGTACCTCACGTCGGTGCAGCCTGACCATTACATGCCTCATACCCTGTTATGTATGATTAGCCTGAGTATTGCTTGCATCATAGCTATCCAGATGGTTAGCCTAACCTTATATGAATCATAGCTAGTCATACATAGCAAGCCTGATCAGTCCAAAGCCGATCACATGATATGCTGATGTTTCACACAATTAGTTAGATGTTCTTGACATGCATCTCTAGTATATTGATCTAGCATCTCTACATGTTCTAGTTATTGTTCTAGTACTCATTATATTCTAGATTATTGTTCTAGCAAGCACTTGTATTTCTATATCATTGCTAGATGTACATTGATCATAATATGTTCCAGTATTCTTTATTTCAGTACTTTATTATGTCCAGTATTTCTTATTGCCAGTATTCATATCTGTCTTGTATTTCTTTACACTGTGTTATAGTTTTTGTTAATATTTGTGGAACTGCTGTTAGTGCTTGTACTTTGTTCCAATCCTGACTTGCTATTTTTCCAGAGGATCTTGAGGATTTCTGTACCACACACTATGGACCGGGTATAGATGCAGACTACATACCAGAGATTTTAGAGGAGACTATTCCTTTAGAGGAGACATTACCTGTAGTTATCTAGACAGTATTTATCTTATGCACTGAGACTTATTTGAGGTTATTGAGTTTATGTGTAGACTTATTCTTAGTTTATGTTGAGACTTGTGGAGACTTTATGTTGGAAAGCTAGACTGTGGTTTATCTATTTTTTGAGACATGGTGTTTAACTATGTCATTTCTTCTATCTTTTATCATGCCTTATACTCTTATAGTAGTTGTGATTTAGTTTATATTATGAAATATTGTGAGATGTATATTGTCCTCCTTATGGAGATTGATGTCATTGACAGGTTATGAGTATTATATTAGTATTTATTGTGACCTAGACAGCGTTCTACCGCCGATTCTACGGCGTAGGCTGGACGTACCCACGACTCATGCCCAAATTCTGGGTGCGGGTCGTGACACTTGAGACTTGGAATGTATTATGTTGAGACTATTTATGTTGGGATAGTTAGACTCTAGATTATTATTGTATTGGGTTGTGTGCTAACTTATGTCAGAACTTCCTTATCTTTTACATCTTATCGTGCCATTTATTTTCCTATAGTTATTGTGATTGAGTATCTTATGAATTGATGATCAATGCATTATTCATTGTCCTCCTTACGGAGTTGAGATTATTGCCTGGTTATATTATGAGTTAGAATTCATAGTATTGAGACCTAGACAGCGTTCTACCATCGATGTTGCGGCATAGGCTGGACGTACCGACGGCTCATGCCCAAATTTTGGGTGTGGGTCCTGACAAGTTTTTGTGGTGGCCCATACAGGTCTAGTCGAGTATAATCTAGTCTAAGAGTAATATTAGGTCACAACTAGTATAATATCGTGGTAGTGCTCAGACTTAGAGTACTATTACGAGCATGAGATATTTAGATTAGAGTATGTTCAATCACAACTAGGAAATTTTTAATTTTATATTGCTAATCTGAATAATTGCTTCCTTTAAAATTTTACTGTCCTTCTTTGCTGATATCGTATCTGTTGCCTTAATTGATTCTTTTCGGTCTGTCTTCAGGATGCCACCGAAGACTAGGTCATTGAGATTGGGACCCACAGCTTCAGAGAGGTTTGCCCCCTCTCGACCTGATACCCACACAGCTGGAGTTTCTCCTACTTCAACTATTTATGTGGGGGTTTCTACAGTTTTTGGGGGTCCTCCTCCCCCACCTGTCCAGAGGGTTGCCCCGGCTGTTACGGAGCACCTTCCACCAACACCAATTTCGTTTCCTGGAGGTGTTCCTATTGACGGAGCATAGATGTTCGCACTGATCTAGGGCATGGTAGATGCTTAGAGGACGTCGGCAGAGGCTAAGCGATTTCAGGCTGAGGCACAGAGGGTACAGGTAGAGGCACCCTAAGCATAGACGGAGCTGATGATGGATAGTATAGAGAATGCTCATCAGATGGATCTTCTGGCTGTGGAGAGAGTGGTACAGCAGCATCCTGGCTAGCAGTACCAAAGGCCAGGCACTATAGTCGACTTCAAGAGGATGATGCCTCGGGAGTTCAAGAGAATTGAGGGGATACTCTATGCTGATGACTAGCTGGAGGACATAGAGAGGAACTTGCACTTGGCGCAGATTTTAGAGGGTTTGCAGATCGATACCGCTGGCAGCAAGATGTGTGATATTGCACTGACTTGGTATCATACGGAGTTGAGACTTACTGTTAGATAACTTACTTGGGAGGCTTTCAAGGAGCTTTTCAAGGAGAAGTTCTTTTCCGACGTGGCCCTGGGAGCCTTGGAGAGTTATTTCCATGACTTGATCCAAGAAAATATGTCGGTCGACGAGTACGCCGCAGAGTTTTGTCGCTTGAGTTGTTTTGCACCGTCGATGATTCAGGACCTAAGAGACCGAGTTTAGAAGTTCAGGAAGGGGCTGATGAGAGAGATCAAGTCTCGTACTTTTGGACGTCGTACTGCTACCTTTGAAGGCATTCTGTTGGATGTCCAGATTGCTAAGGATGATTTGGACCTCAGGCCGAAGAAAGGACAAGACATTTCTGGAGGAACAAGTGGTAGCGCGGTACCGGCCAAGTGTCCCCACTTTCAGCAGCAACAAAGGCCGTATCTGAACCAGCGGCACCAGCTCGAGGATACGTCCAACAGCAGCCCTAGAGGCAGACCCAGCCCGCGGTCCAGTGTGCGTACTGTGGAAAGGTTGGACACATGAGGGACATCTGTAGGAAGAGGCTGGATACATATTTGTCTTGTGGATCATCAGCACACTAGTTGAGAGACTGTCTGACTATTCAAACTCGCCCAAGTCAGGGTAGAGCAGCCACTCAAAGGGGACCTACCAGAGTACCTACTGTACCAGGAGGCCAGTAGAGGGGACCTCCACTTCTGTACAGTAGCAGAGGTTTGCCCAGCAACACCAGCAGCACAGAGGTGCACCCCCGGGACGAGCGTATGCTATGACGATCGAGGAGGCCGAGCCAGCCGGAGATGTGATATCAGGTTCAGTTCTTCTCGATTTAATTCCAGCACTTGGATTATTCGATTCTGGAGCTTCTCACAGTTTCGTGTCTGTATCTTATGCTCTTAAGCATAATTTAGAGGCAGAACACTTAGATAGGACTTGCAAGATCACGACTGGCAGAGGCATTATTCTAGTCAGTAATTTTTGCAAGGACCGGAGAGTTTTATTGGGAGACCAAGAGTAGAGTGTGTGCCACTTCCGGGATATGATATTATACTCGGAATGGACTCGTTGAGTAGGAACCATGCTACTATAGATTATCGTGGAGACAAAGTGATATTTCGACTGCTAGGAGATCCAAAGTTTGAGGACGCCAGAGGAGCAGCGGAGCAGAGCAGGGGCACTTTTTATGGAGCAAGAATGGAGGAAGAGGAGTTGCCACATCCTTTCATAACAGAGTTCCTGGATGTCTTTTCAGAGAAGTTGCCAAGTTTGCCTCTAAACAGAGATGTCGAGTTCTCTATAGACTTGGTGCCAGGCGCAGAGCCCATATCACAACACGTCTATAGGGTCAACAACAGCAAACTGCCAGAACTGAAGAAGCAAGTAGAGGAGTTGCAGGACAAGGGCTTTATCAAATTTAGTTCATCACCATGGGGAGCTCCGGTATTGTTCGTACCGAAGAAGGATGGGTCAGTATGCATGTGTATCGACTATAGAGTTATGAACAACCTCACTATAAAGAACAAATACCCGCTGCAGAGGATAGATGATTTTTTTGATCAGTTGAGCGGAACAAAGATGTTTTCAAAGATAGACTTGAGGCCAGGCTATCACCAGGTTAAAGTGAAGAGAGAAGACATTCTGAAAATAGCTTTTTGGACCCGTTATGGCCAGTTTGAGTTCATGATAATTATGTTTGGATTGACTAATGCACTAGTAGTATTCGTGAACTTGATGAACAAGGTGTTCCACCAGTACCTTGACAAGTTTATGGTGGTATTCATCAATGACATCCTTGATTTTTCGAAGACCCTAGAGGAGCATGAGGAGCACCTGAGGATGGTTTTGGAGAATCTCAGGAAAGAGAATCTTTACGAAAAGATTTTGAAGTATGAGTCCTTCCTTGATAAGGTTGAATTCCATGGGTATGTGATAACGGGTGACGGGATCTCAGTTAACCCGAAGAAGATCGAGGTAGTGGAATCGTGGGCTACTCCCAGTTTGGTAGCTGAGATCAGGAGTATTCTTGTACTAGCAGGCTACTACAAAAGGTTTGTACAAAACTTCTCCAGGATTGCAGAGTCGATGACTAGGCTGACCAGGAAGGATGTAGATTTTTTTTGGACGGAGGATTATCAGGCCGTATTTGATAAGCTGAAGTAGAGATTAACAATAGCTCTAGTACTGACATTGCCATCGGGGACAGGTGGAATTACTATATACAGTGATGCTTTAGGGAATGATTTGGGTTGCGTTCTTCAGCAGCACGGAAAGGTGATTGCATATTCTTCGAGGAAATTACGCCCTCATGAAAAGAACTACCCCACCAACAATTTAGAGTTGGCATCGTTTATCTTTGCTCTAAAGCTGTGGAAACAATATCTGTACGGAGAGCGTGTGGAGATCTTCACAGACCACAAGAGCTTGAAGTACGTGTTTATAGAGAAAGAGCTAAAAATAAGGCAGAGGAGGTGATTGGAGTTGATGAAAGACTTCAATATTTAATTATAGTACCACCTAGGAAAGGCTAACGTAGTCGCCGATGCCTTGAGCAGGTATTTGATGGCTATGTACTTGACTACAGAAAGACACTTGTTGGCCGATCTTGAGAGCTTGGGAATTGAGGTGCTAGTTCCCGGTATCGAGATTCAGTTGTGGGGATTGCAAATACAGTCTGACCTGATGGACAAAATCAGAGCTACGCAGTATGATGATGAGGCTCTGAGGAGTATCAGGGCACAGGTTTGGACAGGATTATCAGAAGACTTCACTATTGCTGATGATGGGTCATTAGGGCACGGTACTAGGATATGTGTACCGAGCGGGGAGCTGCGTAAGGAGGTTTTACAGGGGGCACATTATTCTCAGTAATCAATGCATCCAGGTGCCAACAAGATGTATCGATACCTGAGGGAGCACGTATGGTGGTATGGTTTGAACCGCGAGGTAGCACGCTTTGTATCCCGGTATTTAGTGTGCCAACAGGTAAAGGCGGATAGACAGAGGCCAGTTGGATTGCTTCAGCCTTTATCCATCCTATAGTGGAAGTGGGAGCACGTGACTATGGATTTTATTTCAGGGCTTCCTCGTTCTCCAGGAGAAAAAGGCGCAATTTGGGTCATCATGGATAGGTTGACCAAAACAACCTATTTCTTTCCATTCAAAGTGGGTACGTCGGCGGAGAAGCTAGCAGAGATGTATGTGCGATAGATTGTCAGATTATATAGGATTCCTGTGAGCATCATCTCGGATAGGGATAGTTGTTTCACTTTCCACTTCTGAAGGAGTTTACAAGCTAGCTTGGGCACTCAACTCAAGTTCAGTACCGCATATCACCCCCAGACAGATGGGCAGTCTGAAAGGACTATTCAGACTCTCGAGGATATGCTATGTACTTGTATTCTAGATCTTGGAGGTTCTTAGGAGGATCATCTACACCTGGAAGAGTTTGCTTATAATAACAGTTACCAGGCCTGTATTGAGATATCACCATTCGAGGCTCATTATGGACGGAGGTATCGCACACCGTTATCTTGGGATGATGTCGGGGAGAGAGCCTTGTTAGGACCAAAGATGGTCGTGGATGCAGCAGAAAAGGTGAAACTCATCAGAGACAGACTTTGAGTGGCGCAGGACAGACAACGACATTGGACCGACAACCACCGTAGACCCTTAGAGTTTGAGGTATATGTTTTGTTAAAATTTCTTATGATTGTTTTGTTTAAGATTGCGTGTTAAGGCTACTTTTATTCTAGATTGGCGATTTGGTATTCTTACGAATTTATTCGATACGAGGCACGATTTGCTTTGGTGGAGGCGAGAAGCTTAGTCCATGGTACATCGGACCTTTTGGTATTCTTGCGAGGGTCGGTATAGTGGCCTATAGACTAGACTTGTCGTCTGCACTAGAGCGAGTACATAACGTGTTCCACATGTCGCTGCTGAGACGGTACGTGGTAGATCCTAGTCACGTACTAGATCACTCGAAGATCGAGGTTGGTACGATTCTCAACTATCCTTAGCAGCCCGTAGAGATTTTGGTTCGTAGGGAGAAGGTATTGCGGAACCGGACTATTCTTTTTGTTTCTGTTGCATGGAGACATTACTCACCATGCGAGTCAACCTGGGAGAGGGAGGACAAAATGCTCGAGCAATACCCATATCTCTTAGAACCTTGAGGTATAGTTCTTATTGTTCTGATTGTGTTCTTGTGCAAGATTAGTTCAATTTCGAGGACAAATTTTTTTTTAGGAGGATAGACTTATCACTTCCACATTTCTAGAGTAGGGACTTTATGGTCATTCATAATATTTATATATATTATGTTAATAATTATATGACAGGTAATATATATATTATATTATATTTATTAATGGCATGGGTTAGTGGACTAGACTTGATGTGACCATGAACTTTTCATTAGACTAGACATTAAACCCACTAGACTAATCTCTAATCTATTAATTATATTCTAGTTAGGTCCCTTACTTAAGATTAAAATCTAATTAATTAAATGACTATTCATGACTAACCATAGGGGCATTGAGGACCTTGTGCATAGCCACCCTAAAACCCTAGGTTGCCGGCCCTATAAGTAGAGAGGGAGCCTCCCTCAAAGCCCTTCATGACTCATGAAGAAACCCTAGAAATAGCTCCCCAAAATCCCTTTCTCTGTCCGCAAATTTTAGAATATTAAACATCAAAAAGAGGCCTAAAAGCTTTGGTCACAAGGAGCCTTGGAGAAGAAGAGGTTACATTGAAAATCTATCTCCCAATAGGTGAAAATCTGAAAACTTTCCTTTAAATTCTGTTTTTATAATTTTGTTTGGCCATTAGAACCCACCCATGGTTTAAGAACACCCTCAAGGAGAGAGAATTAGTTCTATTGGTTTCTATAGTATTTTTTTCATGAGACTTTGTTCATAGTTTGGGTTTTGTGTTCTAAGAATGTATTTTCTCCATTATTCTTTGTAACTAATCATACTATATATATTTATATTGGTATATATTTCACATGTATTAGTATAATTAATAGGTTATTAAGATCTTAGCATGAGTGTATCATGAGGACATTGCTTGTGCGCACTAGGTGCTTGTTGAAATGACTAATAGGAAGTATACCTATTTATATTGCCTAGTTCATATGTATTGGATATGTATATGTATTAGTGTATATATATATATATATATATTGGTGTGGAACTGTTACATGGAGAGTCGGGTAGTGCCTGATGTCAGGTATTACGGGTGTGAACACTCGGGGAGCTATTGCTCAGTGGCAGCAACCACGCTTCAGAGTTGGTACAGTGCCGGATATGTGTGTGTGTGTGTGTGTATAAGTATTAGTGATGAGGAGTTTGGCACAGTATGATAAACTGTGTATCAGTAAGTTCAGTGTATTAGTGAGGTCTGAACTGGGTATCAGTGAACTTACACTTGGTGAATTGGATTTGATAGTGCAGGGGATTATCAGTAATAGGGAAAATCGGGTTGGATTTTATTGTGTGAGTATATGAGGTTGGTTTCAGTTTTGCTGTGTGCAGTGTACATTACAGGAAGATTCACAGTGAAGTACACTTGGTATTAGATGTTTAGTTAAGTGCAGGGGCGTATCAATAATGGAGGAAATCGGGTTAGATTTTATAGTGTGAGTGTTATCATAAATAAAAGTAGGTATCAGCTGGAGGAGTGTCATGAGTGCAACATCAGCAGATTGGAGCTCTACACAAAATTCAGTATACAGTGTAGATACTAGCATGTGTGCTCGAGTGTATCTGTGCACTGTGTGCAACTGAGGGTTTCAGTCGTGTGCAGTAGTTGGGGATGTTCAGTTGCATCAAGTGACGGATACTTGATGGTATCCGTCACTGAATACAGATGGATCCGAGTATCAGATGTACGTATTAGGTGCAGTACCTGAATATATCAATCATGGGTTCACTTAGAGTTTAGTTAGAAGTATCATAGTTTGGGTATGCACAAGTATTCGTGCATTGGGGATGCACTGATACTTGAACGTATCTGTTTTGGGGAAACTTTGTACTGGAATATGTGTCATAGGTAAACTTTGGAAGAGGAAGTTCCATATTGGCAGTATTGTTGTGCTCGAGAAGGTTAGGTTCAGTGGTGCATATATACATTGGGTGGTTTGGTAGTACCTTTTGTAAACCCCCTCGACCAATTTAGGGTTTAAATTGAATTAAATCAGGAGACTAGGATTAATTCAGATTCAATTAGGATTAATGTACACAAATCGTAGGTATAATACACCATACCGTAGCTGTGAGGTTTGGAGCGCTACACTAGTAGTTACCCTTAAACTAATTAATTTCACATCCCCTAGACATGCCAGATTACCTTCTGACCTTGTGTGACTCTTAGATACTGAATATTGGGCTTCATGTGAGCTGTGAAACATTCGTTACAAACGCCTATGTATTTTTTTCAATAAACCAATTTTCTCTAAATGCTAGATGCAACTATTTGCAATCTAATTAATTTGATGCCAATTCCACCTCAAACAAACCTAACGCAAGCCCACGTGCACCCTTCCATAAGGACCAGCCCCACCCCAATGAGTCCAGACATGCCCAAGTCCCGAGACCAGCCCATCAAATTCCCCCTTATAAATATACATACTCTCTTGCATTAAAAACCCTAAACTCACTATTCACCATCCACCCTCAAACCCTAGCCGATCCATTTCAACCAGAGCTACCCCCTCCCTCCACTTCCGACCAGTAACCGCCTCAGGCCGCCACCCTAGCCACCGGACCACCCCTTCGCCACTAGACCACCACCCCCACCGTCGTCACCATCTCCTTCACCATCATTAACTTCTCCATTAACCCGACTCCTTATCCGCTGCCCCGAACGACCCCGCCGCTTCGGTCTTCACCCACCACCATTCCCAGGCCTACGCTAACCTTCCCCCGTACCATCCTCAGCTGCCCCGCCGCTGCCAAAGCCGCTGTCGCTGCTGTTGCATCTGTTGCCGCTGCTGCACATACTGCCGTTGCTGCTGCTGCTGCATTGACTGCCGACCGGAGTTCCACCGATCGACGGTGAGCGAGCACGTTGACGAAGCAGATTCTTCGTGCCCTATTGATCAGGTACTCGTCCACCAACATTTCTTGCCTTGTGTCCTATCATCCTTCCATTGTGTCATCGTATCGTATATTATAGGGTTGGACACAAGTTATGCAATAAGAAACCCTATATGGTTATGTATGAGTGTTAACTAAATTAGATAGTAATTAATTAATAGGAATTACCTTAATGAATGACCTATGATTTAAGACTTATATATTTCACCCGTAAAAACGTAGGCCTAGACCTATTGCACTTAAACATGAGGAAGAAGGACATGTATCTATGTAAAAACACAAAGAGTTCCGTAAAACCATAACATAGAAAATTATTGTCTCGAGGTAAATTGTAGCAGAGGACAGAACACGTGTACACCCTAGCTACGTGCACATACGGCTCAGTAGTCGACCAACCATGATCTTATGGTAGTACCTAGAACAATGTCATAATTAAACATATAATTTCCTCAGTGTCTGATGTTAGATTACTATATTATATTGTGTATTTAGGATTATTGGATCAGCCAGGAGACACCGCAGGAGAAGGCTATTGGCATTCACAGCTTGAGGACTCAGGCAAGATACCTTGCCATATTTACTTTTTAATTTAAATTATGCATATGTTGTATTGTTATCTTGTTGTTTCTTTTATACAACTGTGCGCGCCCGAGATTGACTCGGGTGCAGTCGACGGATGCGTCGATGATTTAGTATACTTGACCTAGTCACTAGTAGACTCACCCCAGTTAGGAGGATACTCTGATATCTTCCGAGACCTGACACTCCTACACATTCACAGTGATAATTTTATATTGGGATGCGAGTTCGCGTACTCGACTAGCTATCGGTGCGTGTGACATGCATCACGGTTAGTTCATAATTCAGGATTATTTCAGTGTAGAGACTTGGCATTTAGATACGGGGTATGCACATCGAGTATTCGATTTGTATATCTATATTGGGCGGGAAGGACGACTAGTAGACGTATGGGACACCTACCTCCTTTATACAGATACCGCACCCGACGAAGTGATACGGACGTATATATATTACAGATACCACGTTCTGTAGAGTGTTGGACGTTACTTGGTGATATTACAGATACCACACTCTATAGAACGTTGGATGTTATTGTATTCCTGTGCCCGTGTTACAGGAGGCATATGTGGCATATACTAGCCGGTTGTCACGACTGGTGAATTACGTCAGCATAAGTCTAGCCTACACCTTCCCATATACTCACAGTTGTCCTCATATTGCATTCACTTATATGGTTAGCATACCCTTTATTATATTTATTTTATTCAATATTTATATATGGCATGCTTCTATGTATCTTGTTACGTCCCTCTGAGGACCTGGAACCTTTCCAGATTTGGACGAGGCATATTATCCCACAGTGTAAGGCCCAGGACAGGACACGAGGTACGCTACATTTGAGGAGCTAGAGGTTTTACCGTTAGAGTTTTCGTGATCACTTGGTAGGCCTTCTGCCTAGGATTGGGAGCATCATTATCTAGCCAATCGATGCCCTAGTCATTATCTTTATTCTATCATTTCAGTATTTTCTTTCGTTATAGTAGTGGGTTTGTCCCCACCAGACATTATTGGTTGTACTATGATATTTGAGACTGGCATTTATCTTCCAGCATTTATTATCAGTACATTCTTGCTATTTATATTGTGGATGAGATTAGATTACTTGTTGATGAGGGACATGTTATTATTTAGGACAGCGTAGCACTCTTCGTTAGGATCCATTAAATTTGGATATCCTCGGAGATGTGACAGCTGGCTATTGCCACGTGGCCTAGTCCCGTATATTTTTGGGACTGGGGCGTGACATAGTTTTAGTGGTGGCCCATACAGGTCGACTTATTCGCTTGTGGTATGGTACCATGCCCAGCGAGCCTGCAATTTGATAGAAATTACTAGGTCTTATCCATTTTGATTTTGTCATTGAACTTCCTTCGTATTGCTTCTAAATATCTGTATCCTGTTTGCTTGATTCTGTACTCTTTTAATGAAGTTCTATCTCTTGCAGCAAGATGAACTTGTGCAGTGGACGAGAAGCATCCAGTGCCGCAGTGCCAGACAACACCACTCAAAGAGAGAAGGTACCCTAGGGACTACCTGGAGGGCAACCACCGCTACAGGCCCCGCTAATACATTGACACGAGACTTCTCAGGGTGATCCTACACCACAGCACAAGGGACAGACTTCCCAGACGATCCCCACGTAGCATTGTGAGGGCCAGACTTCAGGGGCTACGCCGATGCCACAAACCGAGAGGCCGATATCTGAGGAGACACCTAATGCACAGCCAGAGGTCCCATTACCACCACCTCCACCTTATCCACCCCAGATGCCATAACTAGATGGACAGCCACAGATGCTACAGTTCTTTCAGACTATGATGCAAGCACAGTGGCATCAGACAGAGACGTTGAGACAGAGTTTGATGGCAATACTAGAGAGGACACCTGTCACAACACCAGTACCAGCACCTCCACCAGCCCAGAGCGGTGGCACTGTTTGATGGTTCCGACAGATGGGACCAGATACTTTCTCAGGTAACGAGACTACAGAGGAGATTTCCGATTGGGTCGCCAATATGGAGATGTTACTAAAGGCTTCACAACTGCATCCAGACCTTTGGATGACCGCACTGAGGGCCCAACTAAAAGGCAACACCCATCACTAGTGGGATTCTATTGAGTGCAGTGTAGGAAAGAACCAGACTTAGGAACGGTTCTTAGAGTACATCAACGCCAAGTATTTCCCGACCACAGTCAAAAATGACCTGTACTCCCAATTCCTACCTCTAGAATAAGAGAATATGACTGTTGACACATATGACACAGAGTTTAGCAGACTTAGCAGATTTGGTGCTGTCCTGATACCCAACGACCTAGAGAAATCCCAGAGATTTCATCACGACCTTACTTTTGAGCTGCAGAGGTATACCACCACACAGGCGAGGATCTCTTACGAGAAGGTTCTTGCGGAGGCGAGGATTCAGGAGGCCATTATCAGAGGAGCTAGACGTTCCAGTACGACTGCACCAGCCAGAGCCCATCCTGGAGCAGGAGGACCGATCCGTCGTCCCGGAGTACAAACACAACAGAGGATAGCACCATACCAGCAGAAGAAGCTTTTGACTTGTCACTATTGTGGCAAGAAGGGACACATCATTAGAGTTTATCGAAAGAAGCTGGGATTATGTATAATATGTGGAGCAAGTCAGCATCTTGTCAGAGATTGCCTACAACGCAGAGAGGCAGCACTGTAGACAGGGCAAAAGTCAGCAGCATCAGTCCCGAGGATACTACCCCCACCAGGAGGCCAGCGCCCACCAGCACCTGGAGGATTTCAGAGGGGACCACCCTTAGCTCCACAGGAGGTATAGTTTGACCGGACCCGACAGCAGACAGGAGGACAGAGGCATGGACAGTCCTTTGCATTAGCAGCTACTGAGAAAGAAACAGAAGGGGAAGTTATCATAGGTACTATTTTAGTTGCATCATTACCTGCGACTGCATTGTTTGATTCTGGTGCTACGCTATCATTTATATCTAGTAGATTCGTAGAAATGCATAGAGTAGCGACTTCCCCCTTACCTAAGAGTTAGAAGATTCTTACCGGAGGAGGTATTGTGCCGGTTACCAGCACTATCAGAACGTGCTCGGTAGTTGTCTGTGGTAAAGAGATGAGAGCATGATTCTTGGTATTGCCTATACCGTACTTTGATGTTGTGCTAGGCATGGACTGGTTAAGCCAGTATAACATCGTACTGAATTGCCGGAAGGATAGCGTCACTTTTAGACCGCCAGATCAACCGAAGTTCGAGTACATACGAGGGACCGTCGAGCAAGGAGTAGGACAGATAACAGGAACCTACATGGCTATGGAGATTGCACCTCCACCAATAGTTGCAGAATTCGAGGATATATTTCCTAAAGAATTGCCAGGCTTACCGCCAGATAGAGACATAGAGTTCACTATTAAACTAGTACCCGGAGCAGCATCGGTATCTTCTAATGTATACCGATTGGCGAAGAAGGAACTAGATGAATTGAAGCTACAGTTAGAGGAGTTACAGAGCAAGGGATTTATCCGTCCTAGTGCATCACCATGGGGAGCACCAGTGTTGTTTGTGCCTAAGAAGGATGGAACAGTACGCATGTGCATTGATTATAGAGCCCTTAATGCTTTGACCATCAAGAATAATTATCCCCTGCCATGAATTGATGATTTATTCGACCAGTTGACAGGAACAGTGGTGTTCTCAAAGATCGACTTGAGATCGGGTTATCATCAAGTAAAGGTGCGAAGAGAAGACATTCAAAAGACAGCATTTAGGACTCATTATGGTCACTATGAGTTCTTAGTGATGCCTTTTGGACTGATGAATGTACCTGCTGTATTTATGAACTTGATGAACAGAGTCTTCCACCAATACTTAGACCAGTTCGTGGTAGTCTTCATCGATGACATTTTGGTGTATTCGAAGAGCCACGAGGAGCACGAAGAGCACTTAAGACTAGTGTTAGAGACGCTGAGGAGAGAGAGGCTTTATGCCAAGCTGAGCAAGTATGAGTTTCCTCTAGACCGTGTCGCTTTCCTTGGACACGTTATCTCAGGATATGGCATTTCAGTAGATCCGGCTAAGATTTCATCAGTGGAGACATGGCCAACCCCTACCAATGTCTCAGAAGTAAGGAGTTTCTTAGGACTTGCCGGATATTATCGGAGGTTCATGGATAACTTTGCGAAGATCGCAGAGTCGATGACCCGCTTGACTCATAAGGAGCAGGAGTTCACTTGGACAGAGGAGTGCCAGAAGGCATTCGATGAGCTGAAGAAGCGTTTGACTACAGGACCTATCTTGACCATACCTTCTGGACCCGGAGGATTCATAATCTATAGCGATGCATCCGGGAAAGGATTAGGATGTGTCTCGATGCAGCATGGAAAGGTTGTGGCCTATGCCTCTAGGCAATTTAGAAACCATAAGAAGAACTATCCCACTCATGACTTAGAGCTTGCAGCAATGATCTTTGCTCTGAAACTTTGGAGACACTACCTATATGGAGAAAGAGTAGAGATATTTACTGACCACAAAAGCCTAAAGTATGTCTACACGTAGAAGGACCTAAACCAGAGACAGAGACGTTGGCTCGAGGTGATGACAGACTTCGAGATTGAGCTATAGTACCATCCGGGAAAGGCCAACGTAGTAACTGACGCGTTGAGCAGAAGGCCCATAGCATTCTTCCTGACCACCAACAACATCTGTTGAGAGATCTAGAGCAGATGGATATAGAGGTCGTTATGCCCGGAGTAGATGGACAGTTGTCGAGTTTTCAGTTACAATCAACATTAGTAGAGAGGATCAAGGCTGCTTTGCTGCCAGATGCCAGATTTTAGAGGCTTAGGCAAAGGACAAAGGCTGGAATGCAGAGAGGACTGCGTATACATGAAGACGGGACTTTGAGATGTGGAAATCGTCTCTATGTTCCAAATGGTAAACTTCATCAGGAGTTGATATCAGAGGCACACAGTTCAACCTACTCTATTCATCCAGGAGGCACAAAGATGTACAGAGACTTAAGACAGTACTACTGGTGGCATGGAATGAAGAGAAAGATAGCCCACTTTGTGGCGAAGTGCCTGGTATGTCAGCAAATCAAGGCTGAGCATCAGAGATCTGCAGGATTACTTCAACCGCTTTCGATACCGGAATGGAAATAGGAGCACATCACTATGGACTTTTTACGGGCTTTTCGAGGAGTCCTAGTGGTCGTAATGCAGTATGGGTAATCGTAGATAGACTCAGCAAGTCCGCCCACTTGTTACCCTTCAGAGTTGGGCAATCTACAAAGATCTTAGCAGAGATGTACATGAGAGAGATTGTGCGACTGCATGGAGTGCCAGTTAGCATCGTGTCCGACAGGGATACGAGGTTTACATCTTACTTTTAGTAGAGTATATAAGAGAGTCTCGATACCCGCCTAAAGTTTAGCACATCGTATCACCCACAGACAGATGGCCAGTCAGAGCGCACCATTCAGACATTGAAAGACATGTTAAGAGCATGCATGCTAGATTTTGGAGGATCATGGGAGGACCATTTACATTTGGTCGAGTTTTTCTACAACAACAACTATCAAGCGAGCATCCAAATGGCTCCCTATGAAGCGTTGTATGGAAGAAAGTGTCGTTCTCCAGTATGCTGGAGCAATATAGGTGAGCGACATATTCTCAGGCCATAGTTGGTTGTTCGTACAGTGGAGAAGGTGAAGAAGATCCAGGGACACCTATGAGCAGCACAGGACAAACAAAAGTATTGGACGAATGTGCATCGATGACCCCTATAGTTCCTGGTCGGAGATCACGTATTTCTAAAGATATTACCTACTCTAGGGACTATCAGAATCGGAGGCAGAGAAAAGCTGAGTCCGAGGTACATCGGACCATTCGATGTGTTAGAACGCGTCAGAGAGGTTGCTTATAGATTAGCCTTGCCGCAAACTTTGGAAGGAGTCCATGACGTCTTCTATCTATCTCAGCTGAGATGGTACATACCAGATCTGAGTCATGTGCTTGACCATTCAGAAATTACAGTCGGCCCGAGCTTATCGTACGAAGAGGCGCCTGTGGAGATTCTAGACAGAAGTGAGAAGGTATTGCGAGGACAGACTATCCCCCTAGTCCGTGTCGCATGGAGACATCATGCACCAGGCGAGTCAACCTGGGAATGCGAGAAAGATATTCGACAGTGCTACCCCCATCTCTTCGAAGGACTAGGTACATAATAGCATTTTTAAATTCAGTCAGTAGTTCTTAACCTACGTATGTTTTAATTTCAAGGACAAAATGCTCTAAGGAGGGTAGATTGTAAAGACCCTCGACCAATTTAGGATTTAAATTGAATTAAATCGGAAGACTAGGTTTAATTCGAATTTAATTAGGATTAATGTACACAAATCGTAGGTCTAATACACCATATCGTAGCTGTGAGGTTTGGAGTGCTACACTAGTAGTTACCCTTAAACTAATTAATTTCACATCCCTTAGACATGCCAGATTACTATCTAACCTTGTGTGACTCTTAGATACTGAATATTGGGCTTCATGTGAGCTGTAAAACATTTGTTACAAATGCCTATGTATTTTTTTCAATAAACCAATTTTCTCTAAATGCCAGATGCAACTGTTTGCAATCTAATTAATTTAAGGCCAGTTTCACCTCAAACAAACCTAACCCAAGCCCACGTGCACCCTTTCACATGGACCAGCCCCACCCCAATGAGTCCAGACAGGCCCACGTCCCGAGACCAGCCCATCAAATTCCCCCTTATAAATATACATACTCCCTAGCATTAAAAACCCTAAACTCACTATTCACCATCCACCCTCAAACCCTAGCCGATCCCTTTCAACCCGAGCTACCCCCTCCCTCCACTTCTGACCAGTCACCGCCTCAGGCCGCCACCCGAGCCACCGGACCACCCCTTCGCCACTTGACTACCACCCCCACCACCAGCGCATCACACCATCCACCGTCGCAACCATCTCCTTCACCATCATCAATTTCTACATTAACCCGACTCCTTAGCCGTTGCCCCGAGCGACCCCGCCGTCTCGGTCACCGCCCACCACCATTCCCAGGCCAACGCCGACCTTCCCCCGCACCATCCACAGAAGCACCGCCGCTGCCAAAGCCGCTGCCGCCGCTGTTGCATCTGCTGCCGCTGCTGCACATACTGTCGTTGCTGCCGCTGCTGCATTAACTGCCGACCGGAGTTCCGCCGATCTACGGCGAGTTGGCACGTCGACGAAGCAGATTCCCCTCGCCCTATTAATCAGGTACTCGTCCACCAATATTTCTTGCCTTGTGTCCTATCATCCTTCCATTGTGTCGTCGTGTCGTATATCATAGGGTTGGACACAAGTTATGCAAGAAGAAACCCTATATGGTTATGTATGAGTGTTAACTAAATTAGATAGTAATTAATTAATAGCAATTACCTTAATGAATGACCTGTGATTTAAGACTTATATATTTTACCAGTAAAAATGTAGGCCTAGACCTAGTGCACTCAAACATGAGGAAGAAGGACATGTATCTATGCAAAAACACAAAGAGTTCCGTAAAACCATAACGTAGAAAATTATTGTCTCGAGGTACATGGTAGCCGAGGACAGAACACGTGTACACCCTAGCTACGTGCACACGCGACTCGGTAGTCGACCAACCATGATCTCATGACAGTACCTAGAACAGCGTCATAATTAAGCATATAATTTCCTTAGTGTCTGATGTTAGATTGCTATATTATATTGTGTATTTAGGATCATTTGATTAGCCAGGAGACACCGCAGGAGCAGGCTATTGGAATTCATAGCTTGAGGACTCAGGCAAGATACCTTGCCATATTACTGTTTAATTTAAATTATGCATATGTTGTATTGTTATCTTGTTGTTTCTTTTATACAACTGTGTGCGCCCGAGATTGACTCGGGTGCAGTCGACGGATGCGTCGATAATTTAGTGTACTTGACCTAGTCACTAGTAGACTCACCCTAGTTTGGAGAATACTCTGATATCTTCTGAGACCTGACACTCCTACACGTTCACAGTGACAATTTCATATTGGGATACGAGTTCGCGTACTCGACTAGCTATCGGTGCATATGACATGCATCATGGTTAGTACGTAATTCAGGATTATTTCAGTGTAAAGACTTGGCATTTAGATACATGGTATGCACGTCGAGTATTCGACTTGTATATCTACATTGGGCGGGGAGGACGACTAGTAGGCGTATGGGACACCCACCTCCTTTATACAGATACCGCACTCGACGGAGTGATACAGACCATTATATATATATTACAGATACCACGTTCTGTAGAATGTTGGACGTTACTTGGTGATATTACAGATACCACACTCTATAGAACGTTGGACGTTGTTGTATTCCTGCGCCCGTGTTATAGGAGGCATATATGGCATATACTAGCCGGTTGTCACGACTGGTGAATTACGTCAGCATATGTCTAGCCTACACCTTCTCATATACTCACAGTTGTCCTCACATTGCATTCACTTATATGGTTAGCACACCCTTTATTATATTTATTTTATTCAGTATTTATATATGGCATGCTTCTATGTATCTTGTTACGTCCCTCTAAGGACCTGGTACCTTTCCAGATTTAGGCGAGGTATATTATCCCACAGTGTATGGCCCAGGATAGGACACGAGGAACGCTACATCTGAGGAGCTAAAGGTTTTACCATCAGAGTTTCCGTGATCACTTGGTAGGCCTTCTGCCTAGGATTGGGAGCATCATTATCTAGCCAATCAATGCACTAGTCATTATCTTTATTCTATCATTTCAGTATTTTATTTCATCATAGTAGTAGGTTTGTCCCTACCAGACATTCTTGGTTGTACTATGATATTTGAGACAAGCGTTTATCTTCCAATATTTATTATCAGTACATTCTTGATGTTTATATTGTGGATGAGATTAGATTACTTGTTGATGATTTATATAGGACATGTTATTATTTAGGACAGCGTAGCACTCTTCGTTAGGATCCATTAAATTAGGATATCCTCGGAGATGTGACAGCTGGCTATTGCCACGTGGCCTAGTCCCGTATATTTTTCGGACTGGGGCGTGACACCTTTTGTGATGAGTTGGTCTGTAACATGTAGCTTGGGTTAGGACAAGCAGTAGCAGTTAACAATGGGTGACTGAATTACTAGTGTATTTATGCCTGGGTGTATTTGAAGTGTTATGGGTGAAACCAAGTGTAGATGTTCACTATAGAATAGTCTGTTGGTGTGAGTTCTTAAGTATATTGGTAAGTATGTAGTAACATAGGTAATAAGTATTAGTGTTTAGATAGCAAGATGAGATGAGTGTGGGTATCAAGGTATCGAGATACGGGAAGTACCTTGGTATAATAAATACCAAGTGTTAGTTAGTGTACAGTATTAAAATGTTAGTCAGTTACTACTAGTAGATAGTTATCTATATACATAATTAGTATATAACACAGAGTATTTAACCTATAGGTATTCGTGTTATTGATTATCCTAGTAAGAGACCAAGTGACCTAAAAATAACCCGAATGCCTAAACTAGACTTAAGTACACATGTATATCTTTTGAAACACCTTTTAACACTAATATTTTTATAATTAAGTCCTTGTAATTATATCTTGGACATCGATCCTCATTCATCGCTCAGGACCACAGGCGAGTACATTCTCTGACAGTTTTTATTATGTTGATTATTACTATGATTCTAGTTGTATTGTATGCTTCATTCTGACATTGTGGATACACGGACTAGTATCATAGATACCTGTCATGAGGAGACGTGATTGGAATCCATCGTACTAGTTGGGAACGAGAAAATATTAGCAAGATTATGTGATCATATCCCACTTTACATGCATCATAGCTCACCCCACATATCACGTAGGGTATATCCTGACCATTTACATGCCTCATAGCCTGTTATATATGATTAGCCTGACTATTGCTTGAATCATAGCTAACCAGACGCTTAGCCTGACCTCATATGTATCATAGCCAATCATATATAACAAGTGTAAACTCCCTCACCCAAAATAGATATTTTGTGTATATTTTATATTATTATAGATATTTAATTTCTTTAGAGTATTCTATTATTTAATTAGCAAATGAAATTCTTGATATATTTACTTATATAAATATTTATTTAGAATCATTTTTAGGTTATTTTAGATTTTTGAAATTATTTAGGATTTATTTGGATATATATAGTCTTAATATTAGATAGATGCTAATTTAGTGTTAATAGATATTAATAAGATTTTATAAATTATTTGTATTATCTTTAATTATATTTAAGATTATAAATTATTGAGATAAATTCAAACTCTATTTTAAATTAATTCAAATCATGAACCTACTAGGAATACAACTTAATGTATATCATATCCTTATTTAAATTCATCATAATCCTATCCAAATTAACCAATCCTTATTTTATTTAATTAAGTAGTCTCCACCATTATAAATACCTCATCCTTCATATTTTTTTCCCCAAATTCCTCTCTTTTTCGTCCAAAAATAGTCAAAATTCGTCATAAATTCAGCCTCATTTTCTACTAGTTATGACGAATTAAAAAGACGATATCTCCTAGCTCCGGACTCCAAACGCGCTCCAGTTTTTTTTGTTAGAACGATAATGAGGTTAGCTTTCTGATTATATTATTTTTTTTATGAAATTATAAGTATTAAATTCTGGAAAATTCGTAGAGCACAATATGTCCGAAAATAGACGTGTTTCGATGTTTTTGCGATTTCGGGAGAACCAGGAATCAGAATCATGAACCGTTTAAAGTTTTGGAAAGCTAATGTCGAGATCATCGACATATTTTTTTTCCAGAATTTAATTTGAAGTATTTATATACTGTTAATTCTGTAGAACTTTTAGGTTAGAATTTAACCATCGGTGCACAATACAAGATTTGTATGTGCCATAATTCCCAAACGAATTTGAATTCAGATGAGCCGTAAATTCCAGCATGTTTTTGACACTAAAATATACAGGAAATCATGCATAAAAGTCGAGTTTGTATCGGTTGACTTTTTGGTCAACAGATCGCCTCGATTTGCGTGCCATGAGTCTCGAGTTGATAAAATTCAGTTTCTTTGGACAAAATTTAGAAATTAACATAAAAATCAGAATAATAAGATTAAAATAGAATTTTAGAGTAACTATTCCAGAATTAAATAAATTAAAATAAATTATCTTTTGACGTGATAAATTTGTAATACATAGGCTATTTGGACTGTGACTTGGACCCTGATTCATACCAGCAGCAGGACCCCAGGCAAGATACCTTGCCAAATTGTTTACAGTACTTTGCATGCTATTTATATTTCTTTTTATTTATTTTATTTCTGTATAGTTCTTGCATGTGTAGTTTTTCTTCAGTCATTACTATGTATTAGATATGTTGACACACACATGGCACCTAGTATCATGAGAGGACAATCATTAGGTGTATGGGCTTTTAACCACTCTGGTAAACCATAGTATATAGTTCGCACTACGGGCGTGTGTCGCGCTGGTCGCTACCCCAGAGGTATGTCGATTTCTGTAGAGTCGCGCTGGTCGCTACCCCAGAGGTATGTCGATTTCTGATGTTCTAGACGGGTGTGTGAGTTGTGAGGCTTAGATCGAGTAGACTACCCTTGCCCATACGTCGAAAAGTTGTCCTCATTTGCATTCATATAGATTGTCATGTACAGCGTACTTATCTATTTTCAAATCATATGCATGTTTACTGTATTCAAATTGGCTCGTATTTTCTGTATCTTGTTACGTCCCTCTGAGGACCTAGTCCGCTGCCAGGTGTATCTTTTCTTAAGTATTTGCAGGAGTACAGATTTGGATGGTTACATGTGATCCGAGGATGTCTTCTCTTCGAGCTGTGATGGATAGCTGGTATTCTTATATTGTGTTGTGGTGTTGTACTCATATTATTTTTGCTCTTATATTCGAGTTGGTAGTGGATTTGTTTCCATCCAACTATCATCCTTAGATACTTCTTATTGAGATCTAGTTTCATAGATACTGGTTATTTATTTCTATATGATTTTGGTGGATGAGATTTAGATTTTACCCTGTGACTTATGATACATTTTATACCACTTGTGGATTTTATATTCATATTACAGCGTACGTATGGATTTGGTTTCCATATATTGGAGTTGCCATATCCATGCGGCTGGCATGCTTACGTGTCCTAGTCCTACGTATTTTTGGGACTGGGGCATGACAACAAGCTTAATCTAGTCCCAAGCCGATCACATAGCAAACTGATATTTTACAACACTAAGCTAGAATTTCTATTACATTATTCTAGTTCACTCATTTCTAGCATTCACATATATTTTTTCATTGCTAGTTAGTACTATTGCTGATTACATATTTTTCCATTATTCCTTATTTTTTCAGTATTTTTTATTTTTCCAAGTATTCCTTCATCATGTATTTCCTTACACTGCCTTATAGTTTTTGTCAATATAATTAAAACTGTTGTTTAGTGTTTGTGCTTCGCTTTAATCCTGACTGAATAACATTTTCAGAGGATCTTGAGGATTTTTGTCCAACTCACTAAGGTTCAGGAGTAGAGGGAGACTATATTCCGGAGATACCAGAGGAGTCACTCTCCTTAGAGGAGACACCACCCGCAGTTATCTATGTATTAAATTGTTCTAAACTTGAGACTTGGATTATATTATGTTGAGACTATTTATGTTGGGATAGCTAGACTCTAGATTATTATTATATTGGGTTGTATATAACTTATGTCAGAACTTTCTTATCTTTTTCATCTTATCATGCCATTTGTTTTTCTATAGTTATTGTGATTGAGTATCTTATGAATTGATGATCAATGCATTATTCATTGTCCTCCTTATAGAGTTGAGATCATTGACAGGTTATATTGTGAGTTGCGATTCCTAGTATTGAGACCTGGACGGCGTTCTACGGCCAATGTTGTGGCATAGGCTGGACATACCCACTGGTCATGTCCAAATTTTAGGTGCGGGTCGTGACAGGTTTAGTTAGAAATTTGGAAATATTGTTTGGCCATGTATTGAGGAACTAATAGAACTCCAAGGTAGAATATTAGACTAAACCTAACCTCCATCGTGAGATAATATAATAGGACTATAAATTTAGATTCTTGTCTTGTTATTAGAAGAGCAGCACCCTAGGAAACTAAGAGGAATAAACCAATACATTACTAGGAGCAAGGGTACCCTACCTTCAGCTTAGTAGATCCCCTAGAATCTATGATCACCATTGAGTCATACTTAAGTCTCCATGAGTCACCGACCGTGCCATCTCATCCAACTATCTATATACTTTCCCATCTTTAGTTAATCCCTCCATCCATCCTAGATCAATTATCATAGCTCTTTACCAATTAAAATCTATTGAATGATTAGAATATTTTATTTGATCATACCTCGAACATAGAGACTAACAAACCACCATCCCTTAGGAAATCATGATATTATCAAGAGTCTCTCTATTTACTTTCATATCTTATTTCTCCGAAACCTTAACGCTCACTATTTGTGCGATGACAAAAAAAATTCTTTCATCTTTCCAATCGTGCCACCTTACCCTTGTAATGGTAGGCCAAGTGATTTTTTATATATTAGGATATATAGTTTGGTAGGATTATAGTTTGTTAATCTTGAATTTTTAAAATTTTTATGCTAGTAGTTATAACGTGATAGTTTAAGTTGTTCATTTAGATTATGATTCTATGATTATCCTTTCGTTTCAAATCAAGTAATATGTTCCACATATCTCAATACAGATTATATCCTCTCTCACTTGAGATCCAGTAACTTCTCTATTCTTAAGTTACAATATTAGTTGATTCTTGTAAGTTGGGTAGCATGCCTCACAACCTAGTATCACATAGTCCTTTTGTTCCATTAATGAAGTGTAATAGAACGTGACCTGAATATATGCAAGAATAAGAAGATAGTGTTTATCTAGACTATAAAACTTTAGAGGCCCATACCCCGATTTGGTCGACCAGAGACTTAGATAAGAAGTTAGTATGACAACTGTAGAGGCACAACACCAGACGAGTCTTATCTTCTTGGTGAAATTGAATTATTTTGTACCTTCCTTCATCATAATCCCACGTGCTTATATTTTGGACTATCTTGACTTATGCTACTATTACAACATAGTTTTGCAAGCTTATCCTTTTATTGAGCTTGTTCCTGACATATGTGTTAGTTGGGGCCTACAATAATACATTGTCTAAATCAGAATTAGTGAATTATGGTCTAGCTAACCTTAGTGCGCTTGGTCGCTCTTCGCATGACTACTTTTCGTGGATTGAGATATAGTTGACTAAGCTTGTTAGACAAATTTACTTGTCCTCTAGACAGGTAAGAGCATATTGTATCGATTACATAATTGTACTGATATGAGCATGCGAATAAGAATTTACTAAAAATAAGATTTTAATCCATAACTGCCTTGACAACTCCCTTTTGAATTCTTTAATCGCCTTGAACCCCCGTACTTGTATTCTATTACCTCCTTCTTGAACTCTTTATTGATGTTTTTTGTTTTCCCTAAATTCGGAAAGACTATTGCTCATGCTTGATATAAGTTTGACACACGGATAGTAAATGGTATACCCCATAGGCCAATCGCATTACTTTGTGACTATCTTTGTAATTAAGGGCATATTACATATGAGATATTTTTTATTAAGATTTTGAGGATTAGTAAGCACTATTGAATGATTGAGGAATTTTTTTATAGCCTTGTGATTATGAAAGATTATAAATTGAAAGTTTGGTAGAAATTGAATTGTCAACTTGAGCCAAATTTTATATAAAGGTAAAAATCTTAGATCGTGATCAAGTAAGATAAGATTGAGAGATTTAAGTCAACGAATTTCGAGAATTATTGTTTGATGATTATGATGATGATGATTTAATTTTAATGATAAGAATGCCGTACAAAATAAAATTTGAAATTTTGATATTGTGGACCAAATATTTATAATTTGAGCACATGATTTAAATTTTAAATATTTGAGATTGAATCAACGATTTAAATTTTGAGGATAAAAATAGAAATCTAAACATGAACATTGATTGATTGAATTCAAAATTTTATAATTTAATGATTTGATTGTTGGATCAACTATTTAAAATGTTAAGGATGGAAATTGAATTTAAAATTTGATGAATACAAAATTTTTAAGTTCGAAACTAGGAATAAGATTTAATTATAGTTGTTAATATTTAAAAATTTAGAGGATATTATGATAGTTGGAATCATGAACTAAAAATTTGATGTGGGTTATTTAAATTTGAAGATGTCATATAGATTTAATTTAAACGTTGATTATTTAAATTCGAGAAGAGATTACGATAGGTCAAATTTTGATTTAAATAGTGGTATTTTAATTTTGAAGAGATTGCGATGAATTTGAATATATTTTGTCATTTAAATTTTTGAGAAGATTGCGGTTAACTTGCCTTAGATACGACTGTGAACGATTTAACAAATTATGCCTTATTTTTAATTTCGAGGACAAAATTCTTATAAAATCCCTCACCAAAAATAGGTATTTTGTGTGTATTTTATATTTATTATATTTATTCTAGATTATTTAAAACTAATTAAAATCTAATTATTTTATTAGGATACTTCACCATAGTTTGGACATTAGCGACATAGGACTACCCCAAAATCTAAATCGTCCATCATAGGAAGTAGCCTACATGGGAGACACAACTCGTAGGATATTCGAGTGATACAAAATTATATCATTTAATATTAGTATGGCACTAGTGTAACAATCGTAGTTTCATGTATTTAATATTTAAAGATTTTTGTATATATAATTTATTTATAGTTATTTTCTAATCCAAATACCCAACCCAAAGCCATGAATTAATTTATTGGACACAAGTGGCTTTATATAGGGTAATTAGTTATATATATATAATTTATTATAGGAAGATCTAATTTGAAATCTTCTTGAGATAGGGTCAATATTTGCACCTTATACACTTTTAGATCCAATCAAATTCTAATATTTCCATATTTGGAAACCCTCTACTTTAAAAATTATATCTATCCATTTTTGGTAGCATCCACCTATTTAAATTTATAAATCAAATCTTTGATTTATTTTTCTATAAATTAGGATCTTAATTAAATTTGTAGTTTCCAAATTAGGAAAGACCCATATGAAATCTTGTTACATATCAATTTAAATTTGAAATAAATATTTTAAAATATAATTTAAATATTCTAGAGTATGCTCTCACCCTAGTTCTGCCTCTTTAAATCCTATCCATAGATGGAAATACTAAATCAAATCCTAACCACCCAGCTATTTAAATTACTTATATTTATTAACCCCCTAATACCTAAACCTAATAGCCGACCTCCCCATCTCTCAAACCCATGACCAAGAATCCTCTCCCTTTCTATCTATTTTTTTTTATCTTCTTTCTTCCATCTATCCTTCCCTTCAAAGGCTGACTACCAAAGCCCTTAGCCGAACAAAAAATACCCCTTGAGACCGGCTGCAACTGCAACAAATATAAGCTATTTACTATAGTAAAACCATCCCTAAAACTTTATATTCTTTATTTATTAGAAGTCATATAGAGTTCCCTCAAGTTTCGTAGAGTTTGGCGGCTCTCCAAAAGATCTGTGTCGCAAGAAAAAACTCCATCGTAATAACGAATAACAGATCTAGGCTATTTACAACAGTAAAACCACCCCCAAATCTTTACATTATTTATCTATTATAATTCATATAGATTCATCTCAAGTTTAGTGGAGTTTGGAGTCCGTTTGGGGCAACAAAAGGTCCGTGTCGCAAGAATAAGATCTGTCGTAATCACGATCTAGTAAGTTTTGGAATTTCTTTTAAATAATTATTTTTCCATTTATAAAATCTTGTGAGAACTCAAAAATATGTTAGATGAAAAATAAGAAAAATCCCATGCATGTGAAACCCTAATTTTTACATTAAAAAACTGCTCTTAGATGACACAAAACCAATTCTTGGCAATATCGTGATCATATTAAATTAGTATTATTGTATATTGATATTTTATTATTAAAATATAATTTTCTAGAAATTTTAATTTTAATTTTAGATTATAAATTACTATTTTTATTATTAAATAAAAAATAATTTTGTTAGTAATTAAACTCCATCATTGATGTACCATCCTTTGACATGTATACTAGCAAAGTTTGGTTACCAACCCTACTAGGATCAACTTGTAGATGGTGAAATCCTAATTATTTTTGTATAGATAAAAGAAATAGTATTTGTTGGATTTATTACAAATTTTATCATATTTATTCAGATTTTATTTCTATTTATAAAAATTAGATTTCTAGGTTTTTGATGTAGCAAGTTGACATAGTTTAGACAAAACTTGACCCCGACAGTTTTAGACTTAAATCTCGACCAAAAACCCATATTTTTATCATTTAAAGTTACATTATTATATTTTAATTCTGAATTTTTAAGTATTATTCAATATATACTTATTTGTCAAAAATTTATTTTTGGTGAATAGTTGATAACCCGTTATGACCTAGTTTTGGTTTCTACTTGGTTTTGGACTCGTAGAATTTATAGGAGATGACCCTATTACTAAAAACCTTATTTTTCCAATAAATTCTAGAATTAATATTTTTTAATAATTAATTTTTTTAAAAGGGTTTTTGGTAAAGTTTGATGGTTAGTAATATTTTGGTGTGGAGTTACTTGTATGTGCAACCAACATAGGAGTATTAACTTGATAATAACTTAATCTGACTAGAAGAATAATAGTCTAATTAGTGTAATAATTAATTGGTAGATGTTCGAGATATTTCAGTGGATAGCACCGGACCATATTTGTTGTTTTCGCTGCTTGGCTTGGAAGGCAAGTACATCTTGCTTGATTATTTTCTTCAGTTTAGATTATGCCTAGTTTTTATTTATTTAGTTGTATGCACGCGTCTAGAGTAGCAGACTTACCCAGTATCTTGTAAAGATACGTGGTATTTTCTGACCTAACACTGTTTTAAACACGTTTACTGTCTGAGTGAGAGAGTGCATGGACTAGCTTGTCGACTGATCATCGGTACGATAGTTCGAGTCTTGTGTTAGTAGTTGGTATTGGTTTAGTTTTCTAGATATTATTTGATGTTGTTGCATTATATCTGCACCGCGTATACAGTTCGGATAGTTCATTGGGAGGGAAGAATCTGCTAGTGAGCGTGTTGGAGTTCTTTTTCTTACTGTACTTAAAAATGGTACAACTGTGCAACACCCGAGTTCTACGGAACTCCTGGTGGGATGACTGTTCTTCTATTTCTCCCCCCTCATGTACCATTAGAGATGTCTCGAGTACATATTGTTGTCTGATAAAATAAACGAAAGATATGGAAATGAGGCTTTATACGAAAACCCGCTCTTTATGTTTACAAACAAGCAGTACAATTAATCCTATACGAGGATGTCGAGTACAATTTTTTAATCTGGATAAATATTGCAATAGGAGTCTGATCTGCAGTCGATCACTTTGTCCCTTGGACCACACGATGATGAAGAAGTGTCATAGAACACAGAAAGCAGCTTCGAAGGTTGCTAAAGAGAGTGGATGCTCGATGCCAAAGTCGTCGATCACTACTCTTTGCCTGAGCTCTGGATTCTTCTCTCTTGAAATCTGCGACCAAATCTCGACCCTTCAATCTTTCATCTTTCGACCTTGGATCTGATACTGGATTTCTTGACCAATTTCTGACCCCTTTACCTCTGTCAATAGAGGTCTCTATTTATAGAGTTTTAGTGACAGTGACCACTCAGTCGGCATAGAAACCGAGTAGTGGAAAGTATAATACCCTTTTACACGATGGTTAAAATAACCGTTGCCCGCATATAAATGACTATTTGAATGAGCGTGTGACGCGTTTCCAATTAAGAGACAACGTGTATAACGGCTGCGAAGATCACGGCACAAAAGCCACGTAGGTAGTTATCCTTCGCGTAGAAGAGGTTGGTGTAGAAGCCAATAACTGTCACCATGGCATAGAAGCCAAGTGGGCATAGAAGTCGAGTAGGCATAGAAGCCGAGTAGGCATAGAGGCCGAGTGGGCGTAGAAGCCGAGTGGGCACAGAAGATAGCTGATTCTCTTCTCTTGACTGAGGCCTGAGTTGGCAAAATGTGCCAAAGTGATGATGTGGACGTCTTAGCCGAAATTATGGCTCTTGGAGATATAATCAAATCTCTTGCATTAAATGCAGTAATCTGCACCAATCCTGCGCATTAAATGTAGAGGCGTGTCTTAAGGATTTGCCATCATTCTGCATATTAAATGCAGATACGTGCCTCGAATCCTATACGAAGAGCAACTGTTGACGTGGCAGCCTGTTTGCCTTCTGCGGAGCGTAAGAAGCTCACGTCTGCCTATGTAAAACTAGGCAGTGTATCCCCTTGTATGCGTAAAGGCAGTTTACGCAAAGGGGATATCACTAAACGACGGTTCGGTGACATTTAATCAAATCTCCTACATTAAATGCAGAGATCCGCCATTATCCTGCACATTAAATGCAGAGGCATGTTTTGAAGGTCTGCCACCCTTTCTGCGCATTAAATGCAGAGACGTGCCTCGAGTTCTGTCATCACTTTACGCATTAAATGCAGAGACGTGCCTCGAGCCCTGTACGAAGTGCAGCTTTGGACGTGGCAGGCTGTTTGTCTTCTGTGGAGCGTAAACAGCTCACATCTGCCTGTGTAAAACTAGGCAACGTATTCCTTTGTATGCGTAAAAGCGGTTTACGCCAAAGAAATGGCAGTAAATGACAGCCTGGGTTGTAATACCGTGCCATCATTATAGCCGTCGCCTGGGTAGTCGTGCAGTACTCTTTGTCAAGAGTCCAGACGTCAGGTTCATTGCATGATCTGACAGGTTCATTTTGAAGAATACGAAGCGTTCCTCATATACTTTAATGCTGCATTAAAAGCGGATGAGTTTTATGCCATAAAGGCGATGTAGCACCCTTTTTACGCTGAAGCAGCCTGGACATACTGCATTACGCGGATGGTCCTTGAGCTTATATTTTACGCTGTGCTCAGCAAAAAAAGCTCTGTTGCACGTAGTGGCTTTAAAGTCATCTTTTTACGCTGCCCCGCATCAACATGCTGCGTATAGCTATCCAGCATATTTTTCATGCTTCTACAAGACCCCCTTCAAAGCTTTTAAATTTCTCGTAATTTGAAACGCTTTGAATGAAGCATGAAACGGTCAAGTCTGACACGTCCTTCAAGGCTGACTTTATGGCAGAGTTATTGGGGATCCGTTGGGATTCGGAGGGCTCTCTCTTTCCTATAAAAGGCTGAGGAGTTAACATGTTCTTCCTACATCTCCTTCACCACACATAGATAATCGCCGGAGTTCGTCGGGTCGACTTGAAAAAGAAGAAGATCATGTTCTTCTAGCATATAAGGAGCCAAAAAAGATGGCATCTTCGAGCAAATGTCCTCTACAACGATGGATCATGGAAGGATATCATAGCCTCCTTTGCTCGGGATAATCAGCAACTTTGTATGGCGGTTCTTCTAGAGAGAGGAATGGTCATATTTGACCACACGGCTTGCAAGCTGTATCTTCTCCTGATACTTTCGTGGACCAGAGCAGAAACTAGCTCTGTCCTCGAGTATTGAGTTGGGTGAAATACCTCAACTCAATCTGTCATGGCGTACGGAGCATGGAATCTGCATCATTTATGCATGCCCAGTTCTGTATCCTCCCGCCATGTATTATTTTCTTGTTAGTCGGTTGCGGAAACCGACTAACTGCTGGAGAAGATGGATGAAAAAGCCCACCAATACGAGAACCTGGCAGAACAGACTCTGGTGGTGGCCTTCCGACGACGACGAGGAAATCCTTTGTAGACGAAATTTCCTGCATATGTAATCATGAAAATAAAGAAAAACCCTTTTATAGACTGGATTTCCCTCATATGTAATCATAAAAATGAATAAAATTGTCTTCTTCTATGCATATGATTATTTTGCCATATACTTTGTTGTGAAGTCTGAATATGTGTAGCTTCGACACGTCTGGTAACTTTATGTCGACTCTGTTAGAAAGAGTGCTAGGTCCCGTCCCGTCTTTTACACATAACTAAGGGTGCGTAGAAAGCCGCTTAGCATTCGAGTATTCGAACTGTCCTGTTGTTAGAAATGAGGAACCGCGTAGAATTCTGAACTTTCGTTTCTGATAAACAGAATTCTTGTTCAGACATCATCTTTAGGAATGATTTCTCGAAAATCCCTTGGAACAGGGCAAGAAATGGCTGTCAAAAACTGAGTCGCCATCTTGAATCCATAGATAAAATATTCAGACTGGAGTCTGGATGAACTTCCAATCGACCCATGGAGAAGAGTAATTTTCAATGTTGAACTCTGTATGCTTCGGGTACTTGGGATATTTTAAGGTCAAGAAGGAGTATCTTATGTGTGAACTCTTGCAATTAACCGCCTTAAGAATCGTTCAGATGTACGCATAATCTGGCCTGCGTATTTTTCAGATGTGCAGAAAGTTATAGCATAAAATCATAAGTTTGTAGCCTCTCGAGCGTAAAAGTTGCTGAGCATGAGAGCATCCGGGCGTAGAAACTGTAGATTTGTAGCTTCTGAAAAGAAAATCTTCCGAGCGTGAAACTGTGAATCTGTTGCCTCTGAGCGTAAAAGCCACCGAGCGTGAAATCATAGATTTGTAGCTGCTGAGCGTGAAGTCATAGGTTTGTAGCCTCTCGAGCGTAAAAGCTACCGAGCATAAAAGCATCCGGGTGTAAAACCATAGACTTATAGCCTGTGAGCGTAAAACTGTAGATCTGTAGCTGTCAAGCGTAGAAAGCTCCTTAGCGTAAAAACCACGATTCTGCTTTGCATGAAAACTTTTCGAATTCGCTGACTGTCCGCCTTCTCTGAGTAATAGGCTGACATAGTACCCAATCATAACCGAATATTAATTATGAGACTTGGTTCAGGATTCGAGGAGTCCATCCGAACTCTATATATATCCCAAGCTTTTGAGAGAAAAACTTTTCATCCATCTTCTGCGAAAGAAAGCCTTCGACTGTTCGAGTTCTTCTTCGTTTCCTCTCCGAGCCTTCAAAGTTTTCAGTAATGGCCCCGAAACAAATCCCCTCCACTAAGGGAAAGAATGTTGATTCTTTTTCTCGTTCTTCTGCTCAAGCGAGAGCGTCTTCGGTCGGGCAAGGCGAACTTCATTCTGAGCGAAGTATCCCGCCGACGAGCAGTGCACCCGGCCTTAGAGGTAGAGCTTTTGGGACGAAAAAGAATGACTGAAAATCCTTCGCATACGTTGTACGTGAATGCGCTATGTCGTCTTCTGTGCTGATAGCCTCTTTGAGGAAGATGATGCACAGAGACATTTTATCTTTTATGCCCACATTTCTAATGTGTCAGCATAAAAACTCTATATTTTCGCAGTCGGGCATAAAAGCACAGACTGTCGAAACTTGGCGTATACTATAAATTTGAGTGTTACGCTATCGGCGTAATAACTCAAACTTTGGCAGTCTGGCGTAAAACACAGACTGTCGAAACTTTGCGTAGACTGCCAGCCTTGAATTTTACGTCTTAGAAAATGGATTCCAGCGTAATGATCAAGTTTTTACAGTCTTGGCATAAAGCACAGACTGTTGATTTTTGGCGTATGCTGCAAGATCTGTAATGTCTAGTTATAGGAACTGATATATTTTTTTTGCACTCTTGCAGTTAACTTGCATGCGTCTCCGCTAGCCGATATGATAGGTTTTGCCGCCGGGATGCTGTACTCCAATTATTAGGAGGATCTGTCACACGTGACATTTCCTATCTTCGGGCCCCAGTACCCTGAAGGAAGGGAAATTTTAATATCGGCTCAGGGCGAGCGAACGCTGCTGAACATGATTAATGGAGAGCCCCTGACGTACATAGACAGGGACCAATACATAAAGTCGACTTTTCTCTTCGGGGACATGATTGACAAGCAGTCCCAGACGAAGCCCAAGAAAGAACTCTAGGTTTTCCCTGCCGGGGGCTTGGTCCTGTATCTGCCCAAGATGCTGAGAGACTATCCCATCTCGGCCTTCTTCCATGCTACACATCCCAGGAGGATGTCGTGGACGCTGACTCCCGATCTTCACGGCCGAGCGGGAAAGATATTTCACCTGAAAGGAGCTGACCAGGGGTCGTTTGTCAGCCGCCCTTCCAGCTTTGTGATGCCGTTCAGGGGACTGTATCCGGGCAGTATCCCGAGTGAAGACAGCTTGGTGCTCCAGCCGGTGCAATTACCGACATTTTGTAATAATTTCTTGGGGCACGGGGGAGTATACCCCAAGGTGAATCCTCGGTGCAATGGGTGGATCACCCCAACAAATCTTCGATGGGCTCGCTTAGCTGACTGGGCCCTGAAGCATTTTCAGACTGAGCTGGAGAGCATCGATCTGTTTGCAGCTGTGAGCGCTACCAGTGTTGGGTTACCTCCCAACCCCAATCTGTTTCTTGCTCTGATGGAGCGATATATCTCGCTCACCGGGACTTTTGCCACTCTACTGGGGGAGTTGGGATTGGCCCTCCACGAGATGGCAGAGATCTTGAGACTGCCGATGGGGGATACTCCATATGAAGAGTATGTTTCCATGAACCGGGAGTTAGGGGATTCAGACCCTCGGGTAGTAGCTGTGTACCAGGAGCTGATGTGCCACTACCTTGCTTGCACTGCTTTTTATGGTGAGCCTTCAGATTTGGCTTACATCAATAAGTGGGCGTCCTACCTCTTCTTTCACCGGGCCAGAAATGCTAAGCCGGAGAAGGTCTTGGATAGCAAGGATCAGCCTTTGAATCTTCTGAGTGTGCTTACTGCTCAGGTAGTCGACGATCTTATGGAGGATGCTGGGGCTCCGGACCATATTCTCGATGAAGGGATAGGGAAATATCCCGCAGGCACTAAGGCCTACAGCTATTTGAGGCATTTTCGCAGGCCTCTGTCCAAGGAAGCTCAACTGGCTGGCTTCCTCTCTATATGGCTGCGCCGACTGGTGGTACCGGGTATCGCATCTGCGAACCGCATTCACCGCAATACGCTATGGCCTGCAGTGCGTCTGGTGTTTGGGGCAAGACTGGGCTTGCTCCCTGCCATGGTGTGTCGTATACAAACTGGCCTGAGGGCCATGACTGATGGGCCGCTCGCCGATAAAACCTGGCGTGATAGCTTTCCCAGGGTAGAATTACCATACCTGTATTTGATGGGATGGTTAATTCTTCATAACCCCAGTGTTATGTCTCTCGGCTCTGGCAGTAGTTCGGGGGGTAGTTTCTTGTTGAACTACAAGAATTCCTCCTGGAACGTGACCACAGTTTTAGACTGTCTGCGGGTGCTGAACTTCAGTCACAGCTGAAAGCTTTTCTGCACTGTCCCCTTTGTACATCTCAATCAACAGGGGATCAGACTTCAGGATATTGGCGATGGGCAGACCATTCTTTCTCCTAAGGCTTTTAATTGGTTGGTCTGCATTAGACCTTCCCATTTACTGTACAAAAGTGAAGACTATTGCTTCTTGGAGCCCTACCTGCCTAGTCGGTTTGCCAGGCAATTTGGGTACTACCAGTTGCACGTGGGCAATGCCGTCACCAGCTTCAGGTCCAGGGGTGGACTCATTGATGGAGCCAGAGAATGGCGATATTTCATCATGGGTTGCACTGAAGCAACTTTTACCGTGCCCGTTATTTCACTCTCCACGGAGCTGCGCATCCTCCACTCGTATGCGCAGTTATATGTGGCAACCAACACCTTCCATCGCAATTTTGATATGCATGGAAGTTTTAGGATGCCCTCTTCCAAGCCCGGGGGAAGAGTCAAAATCCCCTCGGTTTCCTCTGACGAGGGTGAAGAGTCCTTTACTCCGGATGAGCCTCTGTTATCGGTACCGAGGTTTGAAATACCTCCGCCTGCAGGGGCTCTAGTAATTTCTGGGAAGCGAAGGGCTCCTGCTCTGAAGGAGACTTTTCCTCGCAAGAGGAAGAAGAAGATGGTTACTCGTTCTCTCCGGATTCCTGGTAATGAGGCTCCTAGAAGTGAGCTTGCATCTCCCCCTATTGGGGATGATTCTTTGATTGAAGGTTCCTCGCCTTTTAGAGAGGGACCCTCTAATGTTCCAGCTGGTGGTGTCGGAGAATTCTTGTTGGAGGCTGCTGTCACTGCTACCGCTTCAGGTAGTAGAACGAGATCGTCTTCGGGGTCGAGCCAAATAAGGATATCTTTATCCGGGTCAGCATCGAGAGAAACCCATGCCGTGTCTGTAGGTGCACCCAACGAGATTCCACCTGATGAATCTCGGCTGGAACTTGATGAGGGCTTGGAAGAATATTTTCCAGTATCGGTTGACACACCACCTTCTCCAGGTATGACAGCTTGCCTAGCATCATTAAGAAATGATTTAGCTGTACTAGCCGCAAACGCGACATATACACCATCGGCCATGGCTAAACGTCGTCTTTACATCTCTTTTTAGAAAAGTTAACATTATTTCGATATTAACTTCCTTTTGTCTTCTTTTCAGGGGAAGACATCTTCGGGGAGGGCAGTATAGATGCGCCCTTTGGCTCTGTGTCAGGTCCTGGCGGTGACACGGAGGTGCCTGACTTTGAAGAGGAGACACTTTCGGGTGCCGGCTCGCCCGTCGAAGAGATTCCGATATCTCAAGAGGAGGATGAGCCTGTCATTGCGACAATGCCTCCTTTGAGTACGCCGGTCACTTCGTCCGGTGTTGGCGCTTCTTCTTTTGTCGTACCACCTGTTGAGGCGACGGCTGTGGCAATATCGTCTGTGGTCGTTCCTGGAGAGAGGTTCGCCAATATCGCAGCCACTCCCAACGTTCATTCGGACCTAGCTATGCTGACTAAGCAGTATATTGGTATCTTCTATACCACTATGAAAACATTGATATCAATGGTGTTGGAGAAGAATCTGAGCTTTGAGTCTCTGAGGAGGTCCTCCCAGTTTGCGATAGTGCCGATCAGGGACTTTAACGATACTAGGGTAGCTGACATATTGGAGTAGATAGTTAATGTTTTGGAGGAACCCATTAACGAATATCAGCAGCTATCCCGAGGCAGCATTGACGACCTGGTCCAGGCTAGGTTCGACTCCTTGACTGCAGAGCTTGTTGGAAAACTAGAATCTTTGGACAAATCCGTCCAGGAACAGCAGCAGGAGATGGATCAGGAGCGTGCCCAACTGGAGTACGTCATTCCTGAGCTGACTCAGTGCGAACTCGACTATGAGGAAGTGACAGCAAGGGTCCGCAGATTGAGAGATGAACTCGCTCAAGCGAAGGAACTGGCTGTCTCTTTGTCGGCAACTCGAGATGTGCTGACGAATCAGAAGAAGACCGCCCAGCAGAATTTGACGCAAGCGGGTATTGTCCGTGCGGGTTTCCTACGTACTCGGGCCGAGCTATCTGCTTTGAACAATGACACAGTAAGGTTGGAGCGTGCTCGTGCTGACGTCTTAGACTCCAGGGATGAGAGGATGGCTGCTCTGGCACGGCAGATTTGTGACCTAACTGCTCCTCCCAAATGATGTACTTTTTCACTTTCCAATATAATTTTGCTCTTCTGAGAATAATAAAGAGGCTTTCATCTGACTTTGTGGACCCATCATTTTGTAATATAAATGACAGGTTTGGGTAAAAGTGATATCAGAGGTAATATGGATGTGATATACTCTCGATAAGTTTTAGTAGGACATATCTATTCAGAGGTTATATGGACATGATAGAATATGCTTCAGCTAAAATTTGTACACAAAACACTATCAGAGGTAATATGGACGTGATAGGTCTTGAAGTTCCAAATTAGTTAAACATATCTATTCAGAGGTTATATAAACATGATAGAATACGATCCAACTAATTTCGTTTTGGAAGTAGTTTTGTCAGAATGAGATTTTCGCCATATTCCACTTGAGCAGAGGAGGTTAAGCATAGTACCTTTTCAGGAATTTGCCATTGATAGGAGCCATTAACAGGTCTCCATTAGGCTTTGCTAACCTGTAAGCGCCGTTTGAGAACGTCGTCTCGATCACATAAGGGCCTTCCCATTTGGGCTGGAATTTGCCCTTACTCCTGTGAGTAAGAATCATCGGCCTTCTCACAGCTAAAACTAGCTCGTCAACTTTGAACACTCTTTCCTTTACTTTTCGATTAAAAGCTTTGGAAATGCGTGCTTGGTAGAACGCGATGTCCTGTTGAGCTTGGAGGCGTTTCTCGTCTAATCCTTCTAGCTCTTGAAGCCTTAACAGGTCATTCTTTTCTTGAGTCAACGCATTAGCCACGGCTATCTTGAGTGACGGAATTTGGATCTCGATGGGGAGAACTACTTCGCTTCCGTAAACTAATGAGAATGGGGTGCAACCTGTCGGTGCTCGTACCGTTGTGCGGTATGCCCAGAGACATTCTTCCAGCTTCTCATTCCAATCCCTCTTGTTCGAAGAGACGAACTTTTTTAAGAGCTTGATAATGGTTTTTTTGAAAGCTTCCGCCAAACCATTAGCAGCAGGATTATATGCCGTAGAGGCCATATTTTGTATCTGATTTTTATCGCAAAATTGATGAAATGCTTGGCTGATGAATTGAGGCCCATTGTCATGAATTATCCTCCGGGGTATCCCGAAGCGATAAATGACGTGATGGTTGATGAAGCTGATCACATTAGATGCCTTCACCTTAGCAAAAGGGATCGCCTCTGCCCATTTAGAGAAATAATCTGTGATGGCCAGTATAAAATGGTGACCTCTGGAAAAAGATGGGTGAATAGGACCAATGATATCCATACCCCATGCTTCGAAAGGCCAGGACGCAACCGTAGGATATAGATATTCAGGAGGTTAATGGATAAAGTCTGCATGGACCTGACAGGCTCTGCATTGTCCTGCATACTTTATTGCATCTGTGATCATAGTAGGCCAGTAATAGCCCATTCTCCTGATGCGATCCTATAGCTTAGGACCGGGTTGATGCGCTCCGCATACGCCATCGTGAGATTCACGGATAATTCGATGTGCTTCATCACCAGAGAGACATCGTAATAATAGTCCGTCATAAGACCGGCAATATAGACAATGATCGTCTTTTGACGGATACTGCTTCTTTACGGTCTTCTGGCAAGATTCCGTATGCTACGAAATCTGTAAAGGGACTTCTCCAGTCTCTCTTTGGAAGATCTATATTCACCGCGTAGCTGTGTTCTATTTGAAAGTTATTTTTCACACAGAATATATCTCTGTTAAGAAGGATCACCGAATTCTGCCTTCTTATAGGGGTAGCTAAATCTGCAGCTAGATTGGCTAGGGCATCGGCTTCCAGATTCTGAGATCGAGGTACATGCTCTAGGAAGAATCCTTTGAATGTCATGGCTATCTTGACCATTGCTCGGTGATAGAGGATGAGGTCTGGATTCTGGACTTCATATATTCCTCTGAATTGATTGACGATCAGTAGAGAATCACCGAAAGCTTCCAGAGATTCGACGCCCAATTCTTTAGCGACTTGGAGCCCGATTAGTAGAGTGTTATACTCCACCACATTGTTAGAACAGGGCTCGCTAAGAGAATATACTTGGTACATGACGAGCTTATTAGGAGTAACCAGGACAATCCCTACTCCTGAGACCACGTTTCCCCTGTGACCAATCCTGGAGGCACCGTCGAAGAATAGTTGCCATACATCACTTTCCATTACGAAATTACATTCTGCAACTTCGTCGAGAATGTCCTCGTACAGTTTGGAGGCCTCCGGGATCGGATGAGCAGCTAGGAAGTCAGCCAATGCTTGGCCTTTGACGGACTTCTGAGGGACGTACACCATGTCATACGATGTTAATAACATCGACCAAGTCGCGAGTCAGGAATTAAGAACACTTGGCTTGTTCATCAGTACCCGAAGAGGATTAATCCTGGAGATGATGTGAATGGTTTGGATTGTAATATAGTGTCGCATTTTCTGGATAGCGAACATCAAAGCCAACCATTCTTTCTCCACTGGGTTGTACCGGTGTTCAGCTCCGACCATCATCCTGCTGAGGTAGTAGATAGCCTGTTCGTGACCCATATCATTCTTTTGTGCGAGAAAAGCTCCCAGAGAATGATCCATCCCTCGAACATATAGCACAAATGGTCTTCCTATGACGGGAGGCACCAGAACTGGCAGACTAGTGAGGTAGCGTTTGATATCGTTAAACGCTTGCTGACAGGCTTTATCCCATACGAAGGATACACCTTTCTTCATGAGACGAGAAAAGGGCTGACATCTCCCAGAGAGGTTGGATATAAATCTCTGGATATAAGCCAGACGACCATGAAAACCCCAGTTCCCTCAGATTGCGGGGCGATCGCATTTCTAAGATGGCCTTGACTTTATTAGGGTCCACTTGAATGCCTTTGGCGGTAATGACAATTCCCAGAAATTTGCCACTAGATACCGTCAGAAAGGACTTTGTAGGATTGATTTTGAGTTGATGTTGGCGCATCAATTCAAATACTGTCTTCAAGTCTTGGATGTGATTATCCTTGAGGCAGCTTTTGACTGCTACATCGTCCACGTAACACTCCACTGTCTTGCGTAAATGCTCATGGAATATATTACTCATAGCCCGTTGGTACGTAGCCCCGGCATTCTTCAATTCGAAGGGTATGACCGTATAGCAATATACCTCCAATAGTGTCCAGAAGGCAGCATGCTTCTCGTCTTCAGGATGCATCTTGATTTGATTGTATCCTAAAAATCCGTCCATGAAAGACATACGTTCAAAATCGTATGTATTGTCAATCATGACGTCTGTGATAGAAAGAGGAAACTCATCCTTGGGGCAGGCTTTATTCAGATTTCGGTAATCGATGCAGACACGTACTTTCCTATTTTTCTTCATGACCGGGACAACATTGGCGACCAAGTCAGGATATTGTTCTTCCCGGATAAAACTGTAGGCTATCAACTTCTTGATTTCAGCTTCAATGGCGTCCATCATATCCGGGCGGAACCGGCATTGGTGCTGCTTTACAGGCTTCAAATCGAGCAATATATTGAGCTTATGAGTTGCCACCTTTGGATCAAGGCCTGGCATGTCCTCATAATTCTACACAAAGACGTCGATATATTCTTTTATCAGCTGGATAACTTCTTCCCTTTCTGCTTCAGAAAGATTGTTACTGATAAATATCGGCTTTGGCGAAAGTTTATCCCTAACTTCAATCAGGATAACTTTATCTTCAGTGGGAGGTTCTCTCTGCTCGAAGCAAAATTTCCATTGTGTATCCATTTGCTGAGCCCAAGCGTCATTCTCAAATAGTTCAGATTCTTGTTCGTCTGCTTCGAAGGAATCTGTCACTACCATATTTACTGATAATGTTCGTTCGAGAGCATGAGATGAGTCGGAGGGCGCTGAGCCATTTTGAGAAGAGGAAAAGATATCCTTGTTTGACTCAGGAGTTGCAAGGGAGGTGGTATACCCTAACCCGAAACGAGTTCGTTGATAGTAGGGATCGCCGTGCAGCGGTATTCATCTGCCTTTCCCGTAGTTGAGACCTGGTTCCAGCTTCAAGTTATAACCCATACTTTGCATGATCTTCAAAGCTTGCGGGCTGTATCTATGAACATGCATTTTACCGGCATCGTCATCGGAAGAATCTTCTTGCACAGTCGGTTCATTGCGCATGCGGCCGAAGACTATTAAATGTTGACTGCTGTAAGTAGGCGGGACAATGAAGATAGAATCCTTATGCGGTCCATATGTCGTGGTGACATTGGATGATGATGCCACTTTCCACATATACGGATGATAGGAATCTATAGCTTCCAAGAATTTTTGCGCTATAGGTTCTATATCATCATGGGGGAAGGATTCCTGATTCAGAATTTGAGCGTCAATATACTGGAAAAGAGGATGTTTATTATCATCTGAAACTTCGTTCCCGGTTGTATTTCATCAATCGGCTGCCTGTTGCGCCGAAGGTTGATGACCAAGGGTGGAGGCTTCTGGTTCAAAGTGATCACTAGAGGATCACCCCCTTTTCCTGACCTGGTTTTGTTTAGGTGGATAGCCATAGGCTCTATGTCTTTTGGATGAGTAGTCCATCCTTTCACCTTGATTGACAGAGGTTGCTCGGCAGAGGGTTTTTCTGGCTCCTGGTGGGATTCCTTCTCTGCTTCGGCTGACACCTCTTCCGTATAGTCTTGAGAGTACAATACGACATCAGAGTAGTAGGATTCTACTCCATTGAACGGGTTCAGGTTAGCAAACTCTGTTTGTAATGTTCCTTGGGCGTCTATATATTTAAAGCATTGATGTAGAGTCGAAAGAACGATGTTGTGGTCGTGGATCTAAGGTCTGCCCAGCAGAATATTGTAGGACACCTCAGAATCAATGACATAACATGTAGACACTGATCTGAGGTCGCCAATCTGGATCCTCAGGCAAATTTTCCCCAACGGCTTACTTTTTCTTCCGTTGAAACCCACGATTGTAGTGGTGGTGTAAGCCAATTCGCTGGTAGGAATCCTCAACGGTCTAAGCAGACTATGAGAAATGATGCTGATTGATGATCCCGGATCTATGTAAATTCGGTCGACCTCTATGGAACCAACGTACCCGGTGTAATAGAGGGGTCTGTCATGCCTGTTATGTTTTAACAGCATGTCATCTTGAGTGAAAGTGATATTCGAGACCACCTCCATCACATTGAGGACATGCCACTGGTTCTTCGTCAGGGGACTTGAGCTGGGTCAAGTATGCATCCGCCTACATCAATGCTTCACTCAGGGCTTGACGAGTGTCTTGAGAGAGCCTCAGTAGTTCAAAATTGGAAACCTGGCTGGTGTATTAGCCAATTGGGCCAGGATATCGAAGTTGTACGGCTTCTCTAAACCTTTGTTTCGAATGTTTTTCACAGGTTTATCGAAACACACTTATTTTTGCTTCCCTCTGTCCGCCGAAGTTGGTCTCGAAGTACCGGCCTCTGGTACGGCGGATTCCAGTTCTGAAGGCTTGGCAGCTGAAGCGTCTGCCGATGCATCTTCCTGGCTGGCTCCATAGTCCTGGAGGTAAACTTTCCCAGAACGGGTTCCAGTAGCCAAGACCTCGTCTTCTGATGCCGAGTGTACCGTAATCATGTGACACGGTTTATGCTTTGAGTTATTTTTAGACTTAGCCTTAGCATCTTGAGTCTCTTTCTCGATCTCCGACACCAGGTCTGGATGAACCCACATAATCTCGCCTCGCTGGGTAGTTAGAGGTAGCAGGTCATGATTTTGATCCCTAGACGGAGGAAGATTAACGATGTTCATCGTTATCCGGGAAATAGGTGTAACACTGTCCGGGACTTCTTGGAGAGGCAGATTGCCAAATTGTAGAGAGATCATGTTGGCTGTGACCGTCTTCTCTCTGTTGCGCAGAGTGATGGCCTTAGCATCGATCAGCTCCTGGATCTTCCTTTTCAGTACATAACACGCCTTTGTAAGGTGGTGTACGTATTTGTGGAAGATGCAGTACTTGGGGTTATTAGTACTGCCGACTTTATTGGGCCGCTTCTTCTCCGGAAGGGTAATCTTGCCACTTTTGATGAGACACTCGAATATGCTCGGAATATCGTCGTCGTCGAAAGAGTACACTTCAATGGGCCTGGAAGTCCCAAGTTTCGTCTGCGTGGTTGCCGCAGTCTTTTGTCTGGACGTATTGATCGCCAGAGCTTCTTTTCCTTTAGAACTGCGAGGATAGTCACTGTTGGGGAATGACCTCTTGCCTCTGTCGGAGGCAGAGATCATGATGCCATTGTCACGCGCCTTCCGACTGTTGTCCTCGGCGGCTACCGCCGAGATGATGAACGAGGGCCAATCATGGAACTGATATGGTCCTGTGAACACCGAGATCACGGGAAGAAGGTTCTTCCTGTAAATGTCCACCAATGCCGAGTCTGGAACTCCGGGAGGCATTTGCAAAGTGACTTGACAAAAACGTTCGATGAAGGTGCGAACGTCCTCTTTTTCCCTCTGCTTCACTTCGATGAGAGAGGACATAGACATGTCCATCCCTCCCTCGTAGAATCTTGCGAAGAATAAGGCTTTGAAGTTGTCAAAGGAAGTAATACAGTTATCCGCCAGGCTACGGTACCACTGGTAAGCCACTCCCGAGAGACAGCCCTTAAACACCCGAGTGAGGAGGGCGTCATTCCCTTGTAGTAACACCGTCATCATATTAAAGTAGTTCATGTACTGACTCGGTGATATTTTTCCCTCGAACAGAGCCATGGTCTGTGGTTTGTATTTAGGAGAGAAAGGGGCCTCTTCCCAGATAGCCGGGTAAGGTTGGTTGATTCCCAATTTTTTGAACTGATCTTTGTGCTTCAAGGCATCAAATTGGGCTTTCAGCTCTCGTACTGCCTGCATCAAATTTTCAGCCGATAGCGGAACCACGGAGTGGTGAGGAATCGGTTGTATTGTGACTCCAACGGGAGGTAATACATTCTCCGAGTGAGGAAGCGGAGGAACTGCTGACTCTTGATCTAGAGCAGGCTCTTGGATCGTGTTGGATGGTGGTAAGTCCACCCCCACACGTATCTGAGTTGGAGGGACCGATGCTTAAGCCATGGCAGCTGTGTGTTAAGTTAGCATTATCTGGTGTATGTTCTCCATCATGGATTGTATCTCTTTCAGAGACGTCTCCAGTATAGTGATGCATTGCTCAGCGCTCCCGGACGGGGAAGCTTCTTCGCGTTCATCTCCAATGGCATAAACTCCTATCTCCCTGGGTGTCATTGAAAGATTAGTATAGGACTCTGTAGAAGTTGACTCTATACTTTCGGCGTCTGATTCGGGAGACTGGCGACCCCCAGCATCGAAATCAGAAGAGTACGAAGCCGATTGTCGTGACCTCGAACGAGTATTTCGGAATACCCCAGCTTCGGTGTTCCTAAAGAGCATGTTAAATCTCCTTCGGCTCAGAGTTCTAGAGGGATGACGTCTTAAGCCTGACCTTCCTCTAGGTTTGTGTGAAGCCATGTTCACAGATGTATGCGTGGGCCCTTCTTCCTGGAAAGAAGAAGAGTAGCTCAACCGGTCGAAAATTGACCGTTTTTCTTCAGAACAGCAACAATTAATTACAATCCTATGACTATTACAATAGTGCTCACTAGGAGGCATAATAGACATGCTGGAAGATCCCCTCTCCTTGCGTTTCTGGATCAGATACTTGTGCAGGTCAGGAGGAGTTACAGAAGAAGAAGATGATGGCTTGTTCCCTCTATTCACATCAGTGGGCATGCGGATGTTGGGAACCATAGTTTTCCCTGTGCCACCTATATACAATAGGTTGGCCATCTGGGTAGCAGATAATCCCCGAGGAGGGTGTCTTTCTGCAAATTGAGCCTTCTTTACGCTGAGGGGCTTCTCCTAGCGTAATTTGGAGCTCTGCTCTGGTTGGCATAAAGCTGATGATGTTCTCAGTAGGCCGTTAGCCTCTCGCGTAATCCGGAGGGCGGGCAGATTGTTCCCTTCCTGGCGTAAAGGCCGAGAAGTTGAGTAGTCTGCCGCTTGCTTTCCCTTGCGTAGATTGCAGGGATCATCTGCTTTTTCGTGGAAGGCAGATACATTTTTATGCGTGAAGCGCGTTTGGGATTCCTGATTTGGCGCTGAGGCATTATCAAAAATTTTGTCTATTCCGTCACAGACGGGAGACAAAATTTTATGCGCAGAGCGCGATATGTACTTCTGGACCAGTGCTGAGGCATTGCCAGAAGTTTTGTCTGCCCTGTCAGGGACAGACGACTGAATTTTACGCGCAAGGCACGGAGTATACTTCTTGATTGGCGCTGAGGCATTGCCAGAAGTTTTGTCTGTCCTGTCAGAGACAGGTGACTGAATTTTACGTGCAAGGCGCGGAGGGAGCAATGCTACAACCTCGTTGGTCGGAGAGATTGAAGAGATCGGAGAGTCGACAGGAATGGTAGAGGATGTCTTGGGCATCCAGACCTTACGCAGCTTCCTGTTGTCTTAGACAGAGAGAGAGTGAGAGCTAACCCCTGTTCGAAGCATATCTTCGTAGGCAGACTGGTCGAACTGGACGACCAGTGTCTTCTTCACGGATCCCACGGATACCGCATCGTGTTGAGCAATTGCTTCCTCATCAGAAGAGAAAGATGTCCCCAGCAGAGTCGCCATCTTGTTATCTGATAAAATAAACGAAAGATATGGAAACGAGGCTTTATACGAAAACCCGCTCTTTATGTTTACAAACAAGCAGTACAATTAATCCTATACGAGGATATCGAGTACAATTTTTTAATCTAGGTAAATATTGCTATAGGAGTCTGATCTGCAGTCAATCACTTTGTTCCTTGGATCACACGATGATGAAAAAGTACCGTAGAAGACAGAAAGCAGCTTCGAAGGTTGCTAAAGAGAGTGGATGCTCGATGCCAAAGTCGTCGATCACTACTCTTTGCCTGAGCTCTGGATTCTTCTCTCTTGAAATCTGCGACCAAATCTCGACCTTTCAATCTTCCATCTTTCGACCTTGGATTTGATACTGGATTTCTTGACCAATTTCTGACCCCTTTACCTCTGTCAATAGAGGTCTCTATTTATAGAGTTTTAGTGACAGTGACCACTCAGTTGGCGTAGAAATCGAGTAGTGGAAAGTACAGCACCCTTTTACACGATGGTTAAAATAACCGTTGCCCACGTATAAATGACCTTTTGAATAAGCGTATGACGCGTTTCCAATTAAGAGACAACGCGTATAACTGCTGCAAAGATCATGGCATAAATGCCACGTAGGTAGTTATCCTTCGCGTAGAAGAGGTTGGCGTAGAAGCCAATAACTGTCACCATGGCGTAGAAGTTTAGTAGGCGTAGAAGCCGAGTAGGCATAGAGGCCGAGTGGGCGTAGAAGCCAAGTGGGCGTAGAAGCCGAGTGGGCGCAGAAGATAGCTGATCCTCTTCTCCTGACTGAGGCCTGAGTTGGCAAAATGTGCCAAAGTGGTGATGTGGACGTCTTAGCCAAAATTACGGCTCTTGGAGATATAATTAAATCTCTTGCATTAAATACAGAGATCTGCCCCCATCCTGCGCATTAAATACAGAGGCGTATCTTAAAGATTTGCCATTATTTTGTGCATTAAATGCAGATATGCGCCTCGAATCTTGTACGAAGAGCAACTGCTGATGTGGCAGCCTTTTGCTTTCTGCGGAGCGTAAGAAGCTCACGTCTGCCTGTGTAAAACTAGGCAGCGTATCCCCTTGTATACCTAAAAGCAGTTTACGCAAAGGGGATGTCACTAAACGACGATTCGGTGACATTTAATCAAATCTCCTACATTAAATGCAGAGATCCGCCATTATCCTGCGCATTAAATGCAGAGACATATTTTGAAGGTCTGCCACCCTTTTTGCGCATTAAATGCAGAGATGTGCCTTGATTTCTGTCATCACTCTGCGCATTAAATGTAGAGACCTGCCTCAACCCCTGTACGAAGAGCAGTTTTTGACGTGGCAGGCTGTTTATCTTCTGTGGAGCGTAAACAGCTCACATCTGCCTGTGTAAAACTAGGCAGCGTATTCCTTTGTATGCGTAAAAGCGGTTTATGCTAAGGAAATGGCAGTAAATAACAGCATGGGTTGTAGTACCGCAACATCATTATAGCCGTCGCCTGGGTAGTCGTGCAGTACTCTTTGTCAGGAGTCCAGACGTCAGGTTCATTGCATGATCGGACAGGTTTATTTCAAAGAATACTAAGCGTTCCTTGTACACTTCAATGCTGTATTGAAAGCATATAAGTTTTACGCCATAAAGGAGATATAGCACCATTTTTACGCTGAAGCAGCCTGGACATACTGCATTACGCGGATGGTCCTTGAGCTTATATTTTACGCTGTGATCAGCGGAAAAAGCTCAGTTGTACGTAGTGGCTCTGAAGTCATCTTTTTATGATGCCCCGCATCAACATGCTGCGTATAGCTATCCAGCGTATTTTTCATGCTTCTACACATATCACATAGGTGGTTTAGTTACCCTATCTAATGTTTACTACTTTACAAGTTGGTAGTGAATTTATCTCCCCCCGACTACTAGTTCTTTTTAATAATTATTTTTCCATCTATAAACTCTTGTGAGAACTCATAAATATGTTAGATGACAAATAAGGAAACTCCCATGCATGCGAAACCCTATTTTTTACATAAAAACTGCTCTTAGATGACACAAAACCAATCCTTGGCAATATCATGATCATATTAAATTAGTATTATTGCATGTTGATATTTTATTATTATAATATAATTTTCTAAAAATTAAATATTTAAATTTAGATTTTAAAATAATATTTTTAATATTAAATAAAAAATAATTTTGTTAGTAATTAAACTTCATCATTGATGTACCATCCTTTGGCAAGTATACTAGCAAAGTTTGGCTACCAACCCTAATAGGATCAACTTGTAGATGGTGAAACCCTAATTATTTTTGTAAAGATAAAAGAAATAGTATTTATTGTATTTATTACTAATTTTATAATATTTATTCACATTTTATTTTTATTTATAAAAATTAGATTTCTAGATGTTTGATGTAGCAAGTTGACATAGTTTAGACAAAACTTGACCCTGACAGTTTTAGACTTAAACATCGACCAAAAACCCATATTATTATCATTTAAAATTACATTATTATATTTTAATTTTGAATTTTTAAGTATTATTCCGTATTTGCTTATTTGTGAAAAATTTATTTTTTGTGACTAATAGATAACCCGTTATGACCTAGTTTTGGTTTCTACTTGATTTTGGACTCGTAGCATTTATAGTTGACGACCCTATTACTAAAAACCCTATTTTTTCAATCAATTTTAGAATAATATTTTTTATTAAATAATGCTTTAAAAAGGGTTTTTGGTAATGTTTGATGGTTAGTAATATTTTGGTGAGGAGTTACTTGCATGTACAACCAACGTAGGAGTATTAACTAGATAATAACTTAATTTGACTAGAAGAAAAATAGTCTAACTAATGTAATAATTAATTGGTAGATGTTCGAGACGTTTCAGTGGATAGCGCCAGACCATATTTGTTGTGCTCGCTGCTTGGCTTGGGAGGCAAGTACACCTTGCTTGATTGTATTGTTAAGTTTAGATTATGCCTAGATTTATTTGTTTAGTTGTATGCACTATCACGCCCCAGTCCCAAAATAGGTAGGACCAGGAATACGTGACACGCCAGCTACGCATTCGACCAGACTCTAGTCTGACTCGAATACGTATAAGCTGTATAATATAAAGGGCACTATCTAGAAATCTCATAAATGTAAACCTCTATGTCTCAATCCACAATGTACAGCAGTATACAAGAAAGAGCTATATGTGCTAAAATCGGCCGCCCAATAACACACAAACTGGAATAGACTCGAGAAGAGATGAGTCTACAAAAACTAGGCTACAATGGCAGATGAATAATCAATAAGAATAATGTATCCATAATGTCGATAGAAATGATATGAGTACCTGGTACAATACCCGCAAGACGTACAACTCCATCAGCAACTCCAATGCTCCATAATCGTCTATGCTGCAAAACTGGCAGGGGACCAGGTCCTCAGAGGGACGTAACAAGGTACAAAAAAATAGCATGCTAAGTATAACAGAAAGTACAAGTGCGACGACGGAGTAATCTAGCATAGCCAACTAAGTATGACACAGTTTTGAAGACAATATTCAATGCGTGGACTATCCAAAATAAAATCGTAGCTTTGAACAAAGAGGCACACGGGGCGTACCGTAGCTCCGAGCACAGAGTCACACGGGTGATACAACTACTCTAGAATACAGGATCACTACATATATATATATATAAGCGCGTACAGAGGAGCCCAAACGTCTAGTAACTGTCTTTCCATCCCAAGCGGTCAACGATGGTGCGCTGAACCTGAACCTCTATCTAACAGTCTCGACACACAGAAGTAACTCGACAGATGCGACCCTAAGGTCGTCCCAATCTCTGTCATGATATCAGTATCAGGATACAAGGATCTGGCACGATATCAGTGTATGAATGTGTCCTGGGGTGACGATATACTCAGGTACGTACATCAAAGTGTTACGAACATCTAGCATTTGTTACAAAATGTTACGTCGAACGTCTGCACCCGGTTGTGATCCGGACGTGAAGTATAGATCATAAATAATACGCGCACAATATATATATTGAAGTAATAAATATCTGTAATATGAAATATAGGGTGGCAAGGTACACTTGCCTGCGTTCGGCTGCTGATGACGGGGATCCGGTACCATGTCCGAGTCCGCAGATCCCGTAGTACCTAGAGATGAGATACAAACCAAAATCAATAATCTATCACACGTCAAACAGGGATGTGACACACGTCTAAACATAGGCTACAATCTCAGTTACAAGTCACATAGACAATAATCTAGAGGGTTGACCAAGGTTATCCCAGGTAGGTTATATCTAATACAATCAATCACAGTATACTATCATCAGACAAGTCCTCGATCTCACTATTCATCACTATATTCAATAGTTCAAACCATGATCAAATCCTTGGTTTGACCCCGGGTCTTTACCGACATTCTCATGCACGTTGACGTATCCCGTCCTCAAATAAATTATCAATTATTTATTAAACCCTCGAATGTACAACCATCATTATTTCACCTTAAAACTACTCCTCGATTAATTCATTATTATTTCTCAGTCTCCAATCAATGACTATCGGTTTGATATTACACCCTTTTCATAATCCATCACCTGCTCCACAATGTCCATCCATATTTCCATATCATGGTATTATTCGTCAACAATTTAACTCTTCCCATCATCAATGATAAAAATGCATATATTAATTGGAAACCATAACATCTCAACCTAGCATTTAAAAACCTTATTTACTAACCATGTACTTTATCTTCAAAATTCCCAATACGAATATAACCCCAAATAAAGATCCAATTATCCTCAATTCTGGACTTAATGTATATCCATAAATTTCATTTTATACCTATGGAATTAAACCCTAAACATAGATCTATTTTCTCAATCCCTAACTTATTTAAACTTTACATGTAAACCATAATATTGCAATACCCAAAACCCTAAATATTAGCTAAGTTATATAAAAGCAATTAATCCACAACACTTAAACATTAACCCTAAACTTAATAATACATAAAACAATATACATAAAGTCTGAGAGAGGGTGGGGGAAGTCGTTCACCTTGGACGAGGTGCAGCTGGTCGGAGGGGGGATGATGGCCGGAGGGGGACGATGGTCGGAGGGGTGCTATGGTGGTTGAACGTTGGTACGGCCGGGTCGACTGGAAATACTCGGTCTGCCGAAGAATGGTAGTCGAGGGGAGGTGTTCGACTCGGCGTAGATGGCGTTGATGAAGACGATGGTTGTGGTGGTAACAACCGGTGGCCGGATGGACTCGTGACTGTGCCGGAGCTGTCAGCAGCTGGTGGTAGTGCTGTCAAAGCCGCGGGGGAGAACGACAGCAATGGCCGGATTGGAGGCTGCAGTGGAGTTGCTCGATTGGTGGTGATGATGATGATGGTGAGGATGGAGATACGGGTGGTTGTCTCCTCGCCGGAGAAGAAGGCCGGTGATGGCCGCTGGATGGATGGTGCGAGTGGGGGAGGCAGGGGGGTCGGCTCGCGGTGCGGTGCGGGCTCGCAGGTTCTCAGCCGGGGCAGCAGCTCGGTTGGGGAGACTCACGGTGCTGGAAAGGCAGCAGCCCGATGGCCGGGGCAGGTAGCTGGCCCTAATCACCATGCTCCCTACTCCCTCTCTCCTTTATTAACTCTCTCTCCTAAAAAATTTAGCCACACCACCACCTCCCCTCATCCAAACCGAAACCATCACCTCCACCACCTCCTTCTTCATCTTCTCCTCCCCTAGCAGCCGACCACCACCACCACAGTCCCCTTACTATCCCCACGACCTCCTCCCTAGCTGTCGGACCACCCACGATCTCCTCCTCCGACCATCGACCTCCACCGCCATCATTCCCGACCTTCTCCTCCTCCACCCGAGCCTCACGATAGCCAACCATCACCTCACAACCACCACCACCATTACCTCCAACCACCACCTTCATCTCCGTCAACACCATGATCATCACCACCTTCTCTTCCTCCATTCGACCATCAACCTCCACCACCACCATTACCTCCAACCACCACCTTCATCTACGTCAACACCATAATCATCACCACCACCTCCTCCTCTTCCCTCATCCGGATCACCTCACCACCGCCACCATCAAGCTTCATAACCTTCCCGACCTTCTCCTCCACCTCCTCCTCCTCCAATCCATCAACCTCTACCACTATTACCTCACCACCACTACTACCTCCTTCATGAGCTGCTGTCGCTGCTGCTACAAGCCGCTGCCTCTGCTGCTACGAGCTATTTTTGCTGCTACAAGCTGCTGCTGCTGCTGCTACTGCGAGTTGCTGCTTGGCCGGAGTACCACCACCCACCAGTCCGAGACAGGCTGGCCACGGGCCGCAGGTCGAGCACCCCCCCTTCCTTTTTAGATTAGCCCTAGGTATATTCACCTCCTCCTTCTTCTTTATTTTTATGGTTTTATGATAACCCATGATATTAAACCCTATTATCTCCATGTTATATATAATTTTAGAATATATATATTTGTTGGAATGGTATTTAGTGATATTAAATATTGCATGGGATAGGTTGTTTAATATGACACTTGTATTTGTGTAGTACCTAGGTTCTTAGACTAGTTTATCATATATACACCTAAACCTAATAGTTAGGACACGTGATTAGTGTTATACGATATTTTGAGTTATAAATACTTACTAATAGCGTAGTAGCTAGTTGACTTGTTATGCACATTATTTGAGGATATTTTATATACTTGTGCATGGAGACCTAGAGAGAGAACACTAGTAACCTATGTGTTAGAGGTACAACTTAGCACCTACATGAATTCTAGTTGTGACCGCTATTATGACATATAAGAAATTATACCTTAGGATGACTTGTAAATGTTATGGGACTAGTAGACTAAGTGTACACATACTTCCTTGGCCTTTGACTAGTCAACATTAGCCAACCTACTTAGTTAAAACGCTTGTTTGGTCAAGACTCTACGTGACTCATGATGTTGCGTATGTTAAACTCTTGTGCATGCTTAGCGTAGTATAATATAGTGATTAATATTTATTGTTATATATTCATAGGTACCCAAGACGATTCTACCTTGGCTGCGGGTTTCGGATGCTTACTTGTTCACATCAGAGTTCCAGGCAAGTATACCTTGCCTGCTGTACTATTTAAATTCAATTATTATAGTTCTCAATTTTTATTTCTTTAATATTATATAACTGTGCGCATCTGAGAATGACTCGGATGTAGTCAACGAAGACGTTGACGTTAGGACCTGTGTTTGACCTAGTATCTAGTGGACGCACCTAAAGTTGTAAAGTTATCAATATGACTCCCCAGGCCTTGACACGTATCATTGTATACCACAGAGTGAGTTCATGTAGAAACGCGAGCTTCATACTTGTCTGGCCATCGGTGTGAGCAGCATGCATGACGGTATTTAGCATAGCTGTATATTTCTTTAGTGACTTGCATTATAGTATGAGATATACACGTCGTATATGCTTGTCGATACATCCGACAGAGGTTACTAGCTGCGCGCTATCATGATCGAAGATGTAGTTAGCATATACTTCTGGCATCTAGTTTACCGCTAATGCCAGGTACTTAGCCTCGGGCTTGACGCTACACTTTATACCTTTTACCTACAAATACGTACCAAGGTTGTCTTCAAGTATATTTTACTTAGCTGTTTAGTTCACCCTCAAGTTTACACAGTATTTACTTTATGGCATGTACCTTTTTTATCTTGTTACGTTCCTCTGAGGACATGGTTCCTTTCTAGATCTTAAGGAGCACTTGTACCCAACCATCTTAGGAGCAGGAGCGGAGACCGGATTTATGTCTGTGGACTTTGAGGCATTTCTAGTGGAGATCCCATGATTTGGGGTACACTGCTACCTTTGGCTAGAGCATCTTTATCTAGCTAGTCGATGTTCTAGTCTAGTATTCTTATCTGTCCATCCGTACTTTTATTTTAGAATTATATTCAGTGGGTTTATTCCCATCAGACTTATTTGTGTTGTATTATGACATTCAGACTTCGTACTTATTTCCAGTATTTATTTTAATATTTTTTATTTATATTCAGTGGATGAGATTAGATATTTACCGGCTGCATGTTAACATATTAGACTTGATAGTATTTTTGGATAGTGTAGTATGCCTCATCGGGTCCATTAAATTGGGAAATCCTTCGGAGTCGTATTAGTTGGCCATTGCCACGTGGCCTAGTCCCGGGCATTTTGGGACTGGGGCATGACAGCTAAAAAGGGACAACTAGAATAAATAGTAATATCGATTAGACCTCCAGGTAATCACTCATGAACCAAATGGTCCAAAGCGGTATCTGCTATCTCCTGTGGTCCATAATATGTCAGACAAAAATCGTCCAAGAAATCGTCAAAAAAATATATCCAGTCAAGATTGGAGCAAAGTATAATCCAATCAAAGTTCCAATTAATTGACAAAAACTATAAAATAATAAATAGTGATATACTACTTGATGAGCAGATAATAAGCAGGGTACACAATTAAGTAAGCAGATAAATAATAAAATAATGAAAAGTAAGAAAGAAGAACAAATAAGTATGTAAAGACAGACAAATATGTGAAACTGGTAAACCAGTCAATGTAAATATACAACCAGCAGGTATAGAGCAATCCAAAAAATACTGTATCTAAACTAATGTATTGAAATACCATATTGACATGTGAACGACTAGGGAGTAATATCTGGCAAACCATACGTGCCGTGTATGGTTATAATTATTCCAGTCAGACCCTGAGATAAAAAGGGTATATTCACACATCTCCTAGGTATTTCTCCACCCGACTAGTACTCATGGATTACGGTACCGACACAAAGAATCTCAATAATCCATAAAATGTCAATAGGCCAAAAATACATTATTCCAGTAATTCATTAGTCCAAAAAAGTCAATAGGCCTGAAACTACATATCTTAAGACAATGAATCCATACAATACCAATCCATGTACCTCGTATATCAGAATCAGGTAATTCAATACTATAAAACATGAATCATAGTAAATATCAAATTAAAAAACTATCAGATAATGTACTTGCCTGTGGTCCAGAGCAATAAATGTAAATCGATGTCCGGACTGGTGTCACACAGACCTATATATAAAATTCTATGTTATTTGGGCGTATTAAAATAATAAACATGCTTAAAAAAGATAAAAGATGATTTCTAAGCCAAAACTTGGTATTACTAATCTAACTAGGTTAAACTAGGTCAATACCTTGATTCTAGGTCCAAAATAAGTTCTAGAGTTGTTGCAATACCAAACTAGCTCATACAAGGTGATACTAGGCCTTTGCCTTGGTTTATAGGTCATTGCTTGAAGGTAAGTAGCTATACTTAGTCATTAGGCACTAGGTATTATATATATATATATATATATATATATATATATATATATATATATATATATATATATATATATATATATATATATATATATATATATATATATATATACTCAGATAATATGGTATCATAGAGCATCATCTCAATTATGTAGTATCTTAGAGTATAATACTCTATATACCTAATATCTAATTAGTGTCTTACCCGTATCCATACCTTTACTAAATCCTTAACTTAGTTTCTAGGCTATAACCATACCAGAGGTGTAATACCGTACCCTTACCGCAACTTATTTCCTAATGTCACTTGTTTATTTCTTTCATTCATTCGAACACTCAACCTTAAGCCCTACTACTTGAAGCCAACTGCAACTTAACTTAGCATCCAATACCATACTACATCAACCCCTTCAATAACAGCCATTGATACATAAGACTAATACACTTGTGTATCACTCCCATTACCTCACCTTCATTAGGACACCCTCAATCCTTAGTTCCTAATTTTTGATACTATACTACCCCAACCTCAACTCAAAAGTACTCTCCCTTGGATACCAATACCAACTTACTCCTATAGGCTCTCAACACTCAAATCTTACTAACACCCTCCCTATAGTTCTGATAAATCCATATCTAACAGTACAATACACCTCAAGCTGTTGCTCCACCAAAATATCCTCAACTCAGTGTCTGCCACTCCCCACAAGACCCACAACTAAAACCAATGGTAACCCACATATACTCTAGTGAACAACCAACTATGCACATCTCAGTCCTTCTTAATACACACCAATACTTGCACTCAAAACTAGAGTTAACAACCTACTCTAGGGGTCACTGATACACAAAAACCCATCTCTCTCAGACCCTCTTGTGCTCATACAATACTAGTGCACACAACCTAGCCTCAAATGCACACCTGCACTCAAATGTCTATTAGTTACACTATATTACTTAACTTATATCCTAATACTTCAACTCAGTCTTGATGAACCTACTCAGTTACCATCAATGAACTATTGTTGGGTTATACCCAATGCCTCCCTGATGTCACCCCCTTACAGTCCTACTACCAAATCCATTCTTGCAACCATATTCCTCTCATAGTTGGTACTAAAGTACCTATACTATATGGATACACATGAACAGGCATCTATGATACCAAAAATTCCCCTAAACTAATACATCTTTCCCTCATATCCTTCAATATACACAAGCATACATAACTCTCTCAACCACAAACACTCATGCTTACATAAACACAACACTAAACACTCCCAACTCTACACACACACACACACATAATAAAAACTAAGTGTTGCTTCTGCAATAGGCGACACATGGAATAACGAGTTGTTGTACTGGTTACATCAACCTGTTATTGCTACTGTCATTTATGTATCAACTCTAAACCCAGGCCTTGTAGTGCCAAACCGTCTGCACACCACAGAGCTCCCACCTCCTCAACTAACTACTACCGTGCTGTCCATACCTTGCATCCACCCGAGCCCCAAACCATCTATAATATCTTCCAGAACACACCCTCTTACAGCAAGTCCACCACACATATATGCACTTCACACAGGAACCCACACACCCACACACCCACACACCCACAAACAATATGTGCACACAATGTACCGAGATGAGCACAGCTTCCTCATATCTTCCTTCATTCCTCTTCACAGCCAACACTCCATACACTACAAGTAAAGCACAAACCAACAATCTCAATCATAACACTTTCACTCACACAGACACTCATGAACCACACATCTAATATGGCATCAAGTATTTCATTAATACACAACAACAACACACTAACTCCCTCAGCTCAAATCTCAAACATAAGTGTATATATATATATATATATAGACATGCCTGTTTGCCATTGGTGTAAGTTTGGAAAACTTTTGTATAACAAACAAAAAGTACAAGAAATCCTAGACAGAAAATTTAAATACAATATTTTTTATTTGGGGAATGTGATGATGGAGATCGAGTACTACAGCGACTCCTTGACTCCGTTGACAGTCTGACGAGGGAATGGGGATGCTCTCTTCTATTTTTTCACTCTCTTAAGCTTGTGTATACATATATAGCTCATCGGGGGATTGTGGGGTATGCTACTCTTACTGTTTATATCCATCATGCTGACGGACTATAGGTGCCGCATATGCCTCTGTTTGGTGGCCGCATGGGGCTCCTTCAATAAAATACAGTTACAACTATAGTCGAATACTACTGACATGATGCCATGTAGCCTCAGTTGGGATATTTTGATAACAAGATCTCGGGGTCATTTTCAAATCCGTTGTGTGCGTGACTTGGTCAGCTGGACACGTGGTCTGCACTGATTGTGTAAGGATCCCTTCGGTTGCAACGAAAAGATATTGCATAATATCTTGGTCGCATAATTTCCTTGGCCGTATATGTGCTCTCTTTTGGCCTTAGTCTAATGGACACTTCGGCCGTATGGCATTGTGGCCGCATGCGAGCACTCGTCTGGCCTTGATCGAATGGATACTTTGGCCACATAATGAAAAGGCCGCATAGGGCCATAGTCGTATATGAGGGAACACCTAGCATAGCACAACTCACAAAGTTATTAATGCAATGATGTGATTTTTTGCCTTTTTATGAGCCATCGTACCTCACGATTCTCGAGACGCTCGGGGTGACGAGTGGTGTGTCAAAACTTCTAACGGGTATTGAATGTCGTATCTTGGGATCTCATGCGGCCCCTTACTTCATGGCTGTACAGGCCGCATAGAATCTTCTTATGCAACCTCCCACTCTGTGGATTTTTGGGCCGCATAGGGCTCTATGTGGCTCCTCTACGGCCTACTGTTATTTTAAAGGGACATGAGCTCTGTGGGGTCTGCATAATTTTTATGCTTCTACAAGACCCGCTTTAAAATTTGCCAAAATAATAACTTTGGAATATTTTGAACTAGAAGCATGGTCGTGCACTTATGGCCTCATATGGGTGACATACCACATAGACATGTTGCCGCATAGTCGATTCTGCCAGGCTGTCAGATCATTAATGAGTAGATATGGCTCAATCTTAGAAAAGATTACTTAGGATTCTGTGCCATCTTTTGGGTTCAGACTCTTAGGCGATGGTTTGGAGGGGATAAAGTTGCACAACAAACGAGTAGTCACCGTCATCTCTTGCCGCTACTTGGATCAAGGAAGATCAGGATTCGAATAGCCGCCATCATTATCCCAAGCCATATATTTTGGCCTATATAAGGGGGTCTGAGGGGAGAGAGAAGTCTTTTACAAACCATCAAGTCTTTCAAACTTTTTTCTCTTCTTCTTCCTTGCTTCTCTGGATCCCAATGCTTTCTCCTCTGCCGCTGCTGCCAAGAAGGCCCCGAAGAGCAAGGGCAAGACCAAGGGGAAGGGTCACGCTACCAAGGTTGACCCTATTTTGTTTCCTGATGACGTTCAACCATCGATTAAGGGTCGGTTATTTTGGGAAGACAAAATAAGGTTATGAACATAAAGTCACATATGCACATTTGGACGCATTCATGCGATACACCAACTTCTCACTGCCTCATGGGTAGCCTAGCCGCATGCACAAACTAGCCCTATAAATAAACCTGGGACAAGGGTGACTCGGCCGCATGAGTGACCATCCCGCATGAGTGACCATGCCGCATGAGTATATCACTTTGGAATATTGATTCTCGTCTTAAAGATTCTCTCTAAGCTTTTTTGTGGTTTTTGCAGTAACTTTTCCCACCATACCCTCTGGCGACCTGGTCCTCGGTCAGGGTCTGCTTCCGTTGAACATGAACCTCGGGGACCTGATTGCGACCGTTAAGACCTAGACTGCTAAGGATCTCCCGTCTGAATGTCAACAGAAGGTTGCTGAGAAGACACCTTCCTTCTTGTAGATCCAGATAAACTTGGGGGAGATCCCCACTAAAGATGGGAAACACTTCTATAAGAAGTAGTACTTCTTGTTTGGGGATGCACTAGAGTTTTCTTAGTCCGAGATGGGGAAGACCAGAGAGAGCTAGTCTTTTAACTTTCATGAGACGGAGATGACATTTCCTTCTTTTGAATGTCACCTGCCTTTATCAGACCTGAAGGTGATGATTGGTCCACGGCGGCTAGACTAGAACTAACCCTTGAGCAACAGGTGGGCCTCATTAGCAATGTTCGGTGCAGGACCAGCAAGAACAAATAGGAGTTTTATAGCACAAAGGAGTCACCCTCGTACTCCTTGCTTGGATTGAAGTCCGGTCTTGTCGGAAGTGAACTGGGACCGAACCTTCGCTATATGCGGCAGGCACCTTCCTTCATCAAGTTGCCAAGAAGTGGACCTATCCAATGGGACAGTTGCGGGCTCTTAGTTGGGTACATTATAGTCACTCCAGGTGTCGTTTGACCCTATGGATTCTAAAGAAGTAAGAGTGGGAGATCAAGGCAGTCAACTTGTTTTTTACCTTAAGGGGTACGTGTCATGGTTTGGAGATAAACCGCTACCTCTTCGTAGCCCTGATAAAATTGTACAACCTTCGTACGTGGACTTTCTTTACACCTAGCTGTGAGATGGGACTGGCCTTGCATGTGATGCATACCATCTCCAAATTCCCTTGAGGCAAAGAACCCTACGAAGAGTATACCCCGAGCAATAAAAAAATTGGTGAATTAGAAGCCGAGAATTGGAGATCCTGGCGGTGTACCAGGAATTGCTATACAACCACGATATTTATCAGTGGATGTCGAAGAAAAAGAAGAAGTCCTTTGAGGGTTATTCACCTCATATCACAACTTGGACCCGCCACCTCCTTACGGAGCCGAATGAGTCAACTAGAGTTCATGTTCGGGCGCTATGATCCAAGCAGGAAGTGGCTGATTCAATTCAAGCACTAAAAAACCTTGTTGCTGCTGAGGATGAAGGCATTGACGGGTTCCTCGCAGGAAGGGGATGAACCTGTGATGAGTTGGGTGTCCTTGAAGAGGAACTTAGCTATTTCTTTATGGACACCTACATGTTATCTACTAAGGCCGTGTTGACGGGATACCAGATGCTTTTGTTGCGCAACTACGTAGTCTCGGGCAGGTCTGGGTTAATTGAGAGGATCAGCCACTCCCTTATCCTTCCGGCCGTGAAGTTTGCTTTCGGCCATAAGGTCGCCATTCTACCGGCCATGATATGTTGCATCCATCGGGATTTCCATAATTTTGTTGAAAAGGTGGAGGACCATCCTGGGAAGGGGTATTTCAACAAGGTCGAGCTACGTTACCATTATCAGATGGGTTCGCTTCTCCTGTATCATGGGTCCACAATGTGTCCAAGGACTAATGAAACATGGTGGCTGCCGATAATGTGATCCACAGGTATGCGGGAATGAAGTAGAAATACGACATGGTCCCCGCTGGTAGGAGAGAGCTTGCATTTTTGACAAACTGTACTTTTTTCACAACCGAGCCTAAGTTCTCTAATGATAAAAAAACATCGTCCACTAAGATGACGGGGGAACGACCCAAAATTTCTTTGAGAATCACTTAGTTGGCTTCAAACGATTCGTCCCTCTCATTTAGTGTACCAGAATTGAGCTGCTATTTTCGTGGAGCCTTATCTGCCCACCCGGTTCGCTCGTCAGTTTGGCTACACTCAGCTCTTGTTGGGTCTCCTGAGTACGAACATAATTGCCAGAATCGAATGTAATCTTAACATATTTGCAATTAATCATGTCAAACTTAATTGTAACATGAGAAAGCAATATTTATTTGCATCAAATACTTCATAGAATATTTTGGAACCTTGGAAAACTCTAACCACACTAGTAAAAATAATTGATTATATAAAGTTTAGGTTAAAAATTTTTTTGATGAAGTGATAATCAAAACCACAAGCACTATAATAAGGCCTTTTAAAGGAAAATAATAATAATAATAATAATAATAATAATAAGACTTGGAACATTAGGGAAGAAAACACCCAACATAAATTATCATAACATAGAGCTGTTATAAAATATAGGATACATGACAATGAGCCATCATTTATGAATTCCTCATTGCAGGATTATAAATATCAATCCCATAATGAGCACAGTTCAGATCACCAGTTCATTATCTCAACAAGAAACAACTGTGATGAAATTATAACCAAAACCCACCTTCAAAAATTTCAATAGGAGCCTAAAATAACAGAAAATAGTGTCTTTTAAAAGAATGAGCCAAAAATCTCTTTACCAACAGAACCATACTACTAAAAACTAAAAAAGAAAACCAAATTAACAGAAATATAACAAGTTATAGAAAAAATTAGTCTTAAAATTTCTTCATGCCGGTGGAGTTCGTGCAGGTCACGGGCATTAAAGATAAACGTCAAGGGACGCTTTGGAAACCTAGATGTTGATTCTTTGTCTAAACCCTAATTACGAAATCCATAACCCTAGATATTGATTTCTTTGTCTAAAAAAACCCTAGATAATGATGATTTCTATTCCGATGCTTACAAAATTCCTAATTATTAACCTTAGATAATAAATCAAGGAAGAAAAACTCAGAAAATGGAGGGGTGGAGATGAAGGAGTGAGAGATGACCTAGACGCTACGAGAAGGGCGACGTCGACGTTTTAAAATGTCCCAAGATCTGCCGTTCGAAAAGGTCCGACCAAGAGAGAGCAACGGAGGAGAGGAGAATATTAAGGAGGGAGAAAGGGAAAGAAAGAATACAGAGACAAAGAAATAAATGGAAAAGGGGTGGTAAAGTCTGCTTCAGCGCTAATTTTTGGTAGCGGACGGTAAAGTCAAAATTTTGGGGCAGAAGCTCGGGTGAAGTGAAGAAAATATGGGAAATAAAATTTGGTATGTAATATTATACGACACTTTACAAGTGTTGTATTTAGTATGCAATATTATACGATACTTTTAAAGTGTTATATTTAGTATATAATATTATACAACATTTTTTTGTGTTATTAAAAATGTTGTTAAATTTATGTTTGCAATATTTTTAAAAAGGTGTTGTAGATTATGATAAATACTTAATTACAACGACACGTTTAGTAAAGTGCCATCACTTAGATAAAATAATGACACTTATTTAGAAAGTGTTGTAAATAAAGTGTCGTTATTAAACTATTTTTTGTAGTGTAGTGTATTAGAAGTTGTTATTGTATGGGTAGACACTAAGTTCTAGTCTACCTTGAGATAACTAAGGTAATGAGTGTATGAGGTATCATTGGGTATTTGGTATTGAATACAAAGAGGGTAGCTTGGTATTGATACCAAGATAACTAAAAGCCTAGGTAATCAATATAGAGTTAATATTAGCTAAGGGATAACTAGTGTATATAAATATAATTGTGTATCTCTTGATACTTAATAGCTATGATACTCTAGTATCCTAATATAGCTTGTATGGCATAGATAAGTAGTGTATGGACCCAATAATCTAGATTTAGACTGATGTAACCAAAAAATATCTAGTTTGACCAAGTTTGACTAGTTGACCCAGAGTTGACATAGTTTGACTATTTTGACTTATAAATGGCCTAGGAAGCATATTTTGACTCATTTAGCATATTTATCATTTATTACACCTATTGGCATAATTATTTATATATATAGGATTGTGTGATACTAGTTTGAGCATCGAGTTACATTATTTGCACAGCACTAGAGGCGAGTATATTCTCTGATAGTTTTCTTATTTGATACCCTCTATATTTCATGTATTTAGTATTAAGATATTTGATTCTTGACACGATGGTTACACAGATTGGTATACGTGTATCTTGGTCATGAGCTATTATTATTGTGATGATTACATGATCACCGTGTCGTGCTTAATGATAACTTAGTGATTACCGTGATATCTTAGTAATTATATAGGCAGTGATCATAGTGCATGATATTATAGACCGTAATCATAGTGTATGATATTGTGATGACTACATGATCACTGTGTCATAATTTGAATTCTTGTACTAGTCGGGGGATTGGAAAAGTATACTGGATATGTGATCATCCCTTATAGCCCATTATAGTTAGCAGATCAAGCAACTCACGTATGATCATACTAGCTCACCTTTTATATATAGCTCACGCTAGGTCCAAGCCGATCACATTATCTTATTAATAGTTCAAGACATATTTATTATATTATTTCCTTTATTCTAGTTCATTATATTGATGTTCCTCATCATATTATTCTCGGTTTATTGCCATTATTTACCATAATGCTTCTTCTTGTGATATTTGCTAGTTCAGTTACTTCCATCATTTATTTTTATTGTTAGTGCTGTTTCATAGTTTTTGTTAACTATTAGAACTGCTATTAGGTTGTACTTTGCTCCAATCCTGCCTGAATATATTTTTTAGATGATTCATTAGAGGACTGATGTTCTACGCACTACGGGCCACAGGATGGCGAATCAGTTGAGATAGCACCGATAGAGCCTATTGAGTTACTACCAGTAGTTGATGAGACTTAGCTAGTTTATTTATTTTATTGTATATGATAGTTAGACACTTTAGCATTTTATTATTATTTGAGACCTTGTATTAAGATATAGACATAAAATTATGATGTATTTGTGACTTTATTTTTTTTCTATTCCATATCGTGCCATTTCTTCCTCTAGTTTGTTATTGTGATTTAGTATTGTTTACCATTATTATATTATCATATTGTCCTCCATTTGGGAGTTGAGATATCTCAAAATATATATTATATATTTTATGTGATATGTTTAGATAGTATTATTGACCTAGACAATGTTCTACCACGGATGCTGCGGCGTAGGCTGGACGTAACCACGTAATCGTGCCCCTACACCGGGTATGGGTCGTAACGGATAGTGTAAGGTCCAACTACATTGTTCCATCTATAAGTCCATACATGGCCTCTTTGTACATAGCTATTGAAGAAGGTGACAACAACAACCAAATAACCCAACGATTGGAAGCTCTCCAAACTGGCATTCGAAGTATTAACGATTCCCTAAAAATTATTATGGCATTACAACAACCGGTAGCCCAGTACTAGGATAGTCAAAATTATGTTCTGAATTATCCTAATCCTTTAACTTTTCATTAGGATAACTTGTCGACGATGCAAAGAACTCTACAAACTACTCTGTAGTCGATAATTTCTTCACAAACAACCAATACACAAGAAGCCATTCAGGAACTGTGTGCTCGACTGGATGTCATGAATCATCAGGATGAACTCCAAAAACTGGGGGTATCACAGCCATATCATGTTGAGTGAAACAATATCATTTGCCCACCCAGGTAAAAGAGGCAATCGTTATAAACATTCCATGTATTGAAATTACCTCATCAAGATATGAACTATTTTGATTCACAGATGGTATCTTCCAAAAGTTGATGCACTGCTCACCAAATTATTTATCAGTACCTTATAGGAGGTGGCCTATGAATGATTTTATACTCTACCCAATGATTGCATCAAGACATTCAAAGACTTGAAGGAATGATTCTCGCCTGGTTCTATAAAGGTGGCAAGGAAGTTAATATGCCTGTCAACATCGTAAAAAAATACGTGAAAAGTTGAACGAACTTTCATATTAATTGGAATAGAATAAAAAAGGTATAAAAGAAACTCTAATGCATATAGTTCTGAGTATAAAATAAATCTAGAAAAGTGTGATAGTGGAGATTGTTTGCGGTCGAATTCTTTACTGTAGTACCTCAAATCCCGATCCGACCGGGATGCACATTATATAATTGGGCTTGTGGCTAGTCCGTCTGAGTCATAGCTTAGATCTTCAGCATCTTCTTGCCACGGACAAAATGCGATGATCCTTTCCAATTTATGGAAAGGCCTTTATTGAAACAAGTCCAATAGTTTTTGTGTTTTGGTTGCCTGGTTTTCTTGATTGCAGCTTTAGGATTTTAATTTGGTGTTGCTTTCGATTTGCTTGGTTTTTGCTGCTGGTTTTATCGTTTGGAGCTTTCATTCTTTGGGAGTTCAGCAAGAAAGGATGGGCAAGGATTCTAACTCAGTGCTCGTGCTATTTCAGGTCCGCGTAATTGACGCTTGATCGTCGCTAGGCGGGATTCCTTGTTTCAGCATCTTTTCCATTAACCAGTGAGTGGTTTGGACCCTTCTTTCCTACTTCTTCATGCCCATATCTCTAATGTTTCAAAAGTTCACTCGATAATGCCCATTTGGACACCTAGGAAATCCTTAGCCATAATGCATGCCAGCTACTAAGAAAGGAACATGGAAATTGTAGACTAGTTTTACTATATGCTTGCACACCTTATAACTTGAGTTTGTTTGTAAAGAAAATTGGTTGTTGGTTGTGGCCTGGTGCCTCGGATAGAGTTTGGACCTACGGGATACCAAATCGAAACAAAGCTTGAGAAAATATGAACTGTTGCATAAGATATATATTACTACTTTACTTCTTCTGTTTATTTTGATGCATTATATGATATATGAATTATTCATGCATTTGCATGGTTTGGGACAACTTGTGCATAACATTTGGCATTTCCTTGAAACGGCATTCCGGGGTACTGGAATCGTATCGATCCGAAGGTAAATATTTGATCGTGCTAGTCGTGATGCATTACGGGACCGCCAGCAGGGCTTGCTACCCGGGATGATAGGGCACGCCGCAATGCTTGGAATAAGTCCCTAAGGTATCGATCACACTAATGACCGCATACAATAGAACACATGCTAATTTATTGTCTTGTGCAAATGGTAAGTATACTTGTGTTTCGTTGTACGAAAGGCGTGCATCGGTTGAGTAAGCAACCGATGTACTTGTTTGATTTGATGTTATCTTCATTTCTATCAAAACATGCAACTGATATGAATTGAATTCACTTGCTTCTTTATAGAAAGATCATCTTGATGCATGCTCGCCCCTAATAAGCTAGTATCGATTTAGTCGAGTTGCTTCATCCCGCTCACCAGAACAAGTTGAGTACTGACCCACGTTGTGGGCAACTATTTCAGGCACTCAGGTGGTGCAACGCTAGTGGATAGACGAGGAGGCGCTTGGAGCACCTCTATTTTGAAGTATAGTTTGAGTCAATTCATTTTGGAGGCTTGGACTTTCAATCTATACAAGGGCATAATTTTTGAACGACATAGACCATCTGATGGAGCGCGCCCTGCCTTTTGAGTTATCTTTTGTAATACAATTCAAGTAGCCGAGAGGCGCATCAATGTAAACTCTATGTAAATTACTCTGAATTATTAATAAAAAAGTATGTTTCTTCCTATACTTGTGTTCAAATATCTGTGAATATGATTTCTAAATTATGTTACAAAATAGGTTCCTATCACTGCACGTCCTTGCCTTGTGCGAGCGCAACTCCAGGCTCGTACGGCGTTATGCCCCAGCAAGGACGATTGGTTCCGTAAGGGATCCGACGAGGACGATTAACCCTTTCGGGATTAGGGCGTGACATATTGGTATCAGAGGACGGCTTCACTTCCTTGGGATTTCAAAAGATAATATAGGAGTTTGATGCGCCTCTCAATTGAGTTACGTTCGGTCCGCTGCATGAGATGATTTGCCTATACAATGAGCCCATAGATATAAAATCTATCATTTTAGAGTGTTGACAAGCTACTCTCTTTTGTAGCCATGGCTAAGAAAAATACTGCAACTGCAAGCAGTGCTCAACCCATTCAGAGCGATCCAGCAAGTTCTGGAGAATCCGGAGGAGCGGGTTCTACCGATATGGCAGAACAGCTTATGCATCTCATGGAGGTGCAGCAACAGCAAGCCGTTACTCAGCAAGCGCAAATTCAGGCGTAGTTTGCTGCTCAACAAAAGTAGATGGATACTATGATGCAACTGATTGGATCCTTGGCACCCAGCAATGGGGGAGCTACAGTGACGCCTATCACGCCGCCGGCTGTAGCGGTAGAGGATGAGTCAGAAGAAACTCAGCCTCCAGCTAGGAATACCTGTTGAGAAGCAGAGTTTACTAAAATTCATCCACCAATGTTCAACGGACGAGCAGAATCGGATGTGGTGATGGGATTGATTGCAAAGCTTGAAGGACTCTTCAATCTGGTTAGCATTAGGGGATCCAAACGAGTAGCCTATGCATCGGTTCAACTGGAACTGCGTATGCATGATTAATGGAAAGCCACTAAGCAAGGGATTTATGATGCCAATCCTAACTGCAAAATCACTTAGGAAATGTTTAAGTCTGCCTTCATTGAATAATATATTCCCTGGGCCGTGCGACAACAGAAGGAAGACGATTTTAGCAATCTGGTACAAGGAAGTATGTCTGTTGATGATTATGACTCAGTATTTGCGAGACTGGCTAAGTTTGTCGAGCACTTCTTGCCTAACCAGCAGGCGTGGTGCTACCGCTTTCAGAAAGGATTGAATGACGATTAGCGTAGGGACGTCATCAATCAAAAATGTCAAACCTATAGGGAATATTACGAAGCTGTCCTGAATAACGAGCGAATCTTTGGGCGCTATCTACCAAAGGTCGATGTGCAAACCCCCCGTACCAACAACAGCAAGCGGCCTCAGGAAACGGGAGGGTCTGGAGCATAAAAGCGTCCGCACATATCAGAATACAGGGGTCCATCCCAGGCATCGTACTGCCATAGGTGCGGCAAATTAGGGCATCGTGTGAATGAGTGCCGAGTTGTTGGGTGTTCTAAATGTGGTCGTCTGGACCACAAGGCTTTTGACTGTCTAGATCTAAGACCGATGGTCAGGCCACAGCCGAATCAGAACCACGGGAATCAGAACGAACAAAAATCAGAACAAGGGGCCTCTAGGAAACGGTTCCAATGCTGTGCCAGTGAACCCACGATGCCATGGTGCTCAAGGCCAAGTCTATACACTGACTCAGGATGAGGCATCCCTCTCTGATACTATCGTGACTGGTACTTTACTTTTTAGAGAATTGCCCGCTAGAGTCTTATTCGATTCAGGTGCTACGCATAGTTTCATATCTACTGATTTTACTGTTGAGCATAAATTAACTTCTACTCCTTTAAATATGAATCTTTGCGTGAGTACCCCTTCGGGAGTCGACATGCCCGCCCATGCGATCTGTAGAGATGGTTATATTTGTATCGGAGGAAGGAAGCTTTTCTTAGATGTCATTGTATTAGTGTCACGTCCTAGTCCTAAAATACGTAGGACTAGAAATACGTAACACGCCCAGCCGTATGTATATGAACTCCAATATATGGAAAACGTATGCATACGTACTCTGTTCATGAATATCCAATCCACCAGTGGTAATATACTGTCACAACAAGTCATACAAAATCTATATCTCATCCACAGCATAAATAATAGTAATAATGGCTGAATAATACTGAATAGCCAAAAATGAGTATCAAGTCTGATAGTCAGGTGGAAACAAATCTACTACAAAATGGCTATACTGAAGTAGCAACATAACTAACAGTGGTAAAGAATCACAAGTACTCTGAGGGTAAGGCCTCCTCAGCCAGGTACGTGGAGTCAGGTCCAGGTCTGTACTCCTGTGGGTACTCCTGCTCGTCCATATCTGAAAAGGGACCAGGTCCTTAGTAGGACATAACAAGATACATATAAATATGCCAATAAGTACTGAAATATAAATATCCACTGGGTCATCTAACCGTCTAGGTGAATGCAGTTTGAGAACAACTTTCCAACCTGTGGGCTATCTGGCTATAAATAGGATTGACATGATTTTCTCAGAGAATCAGAGGCCTACAAAGCATGTCGTCTTTTGAACGACAGAGGCCGCCATGTAGTATGGGGATTATCTCGCATATCTCCGATGGAGCGTATGGGTTACATATAAGGAAAGTGCAAAGGAGCCCCAATGCTTGTTGTTCTCCCCATCCCATGCTCTAAGCATGCCACATCCATGACACGATAAAACCTCTAAATAACTGCCAGGTCTTACTAGCATGCAAAGTTTCTATCAGCAGTTATTCCTAACGCACGGCTCAACAGAAGGCCAGACCTGTCATGCAGTCCGTGATATATATGAGACTCATAATCCGTGTAACAACTGTGTTACGACCAATGAACCAAATAATGCTCCATAATACTGGGGTAGTCTCATAAGCAAGGTCCAATGCAAATAACTAAATAAAATAGGATCATGCTTTAATTGAGAAAGGACAAATCAGATACTTGTTATCTCGTTTCGGACATTTCTTATCTCATTTCTGGACTAGCCTACAGTCTGCTTTGGGAACCAAGCTAAAGTTCAGTACCGTATACCACCCCCAGACTGATGGCCAGACAGAAAGGACAAATCAGATACTTGAAGATATGTTACGGCTGTGTGCAATCGATTTGAAGACTAGTTGGACACGCACCTTCCGTTGGCGGAGTTCACGTACAACAACAGCTACCAATCGAGCATCCAAATGGTACCTTATGAAGCACTTTATGGGTGCAAGTGTCAATCTCCAATCTGTTGGGACAAAGTCGGCGAGCGACAGGTACTCGGGCCGGAGCTGGTGGAGCAGGCAGTTGAGAAAGTTTGTTTGATTTGGGAAAGACTTCGCACTGCGCAAAGCCGACAGAAGAGCTATGCCGATGCTCATCGTACACCTTTGGAGTTCATGGTCGGGGATCATGTCTTCTTAAAAGCGACACCGATGAATGGGGTGATGCGTTTCGGCGTGAAGGGAAAACTGAGTCCCAGGTTTGTCGGCCCCTTTGAAATACTGGAATGAGGCAGTTGTGGCATACCGGATTACACTACCTCCCGCCTTGGCTGAAGTGCATAACGTATTCCATGTTTCTCAACTTCGAAAGTATGTGTATGACCCGAGTCATGTGGTTAGCTTCGAACTATTGGAACTGTGCACGAATTTATCATACTCAGAAGAGCCGGTACAGATTTTGGATCGTAAGAAAAAAAGTACTTCGCAACCGTATGATGTCCTTGGTTCACGTGTTATGGCGAATCCATTCAGTTGGGGAATCAACTTGGGAAATGGAGTCAGAGATAAAGGAGAAGTATCCTTTATTGTTCTTTCAGTCGGAGGTAAGGCCTAGTTCTTAAGTTTCGGGATAAAACTTTTTCTTAGTGGTATATTATATAGTACCTCAAATCCCGATCCGACCGGGATGCGCACTATATAATTGGGCTTGTGGCTAGTCTATCTGAGTCGTAGCTTAGATCTTCGGTACCTTCTTGCCATGGACGAAATACGATAATCCTTTCCAATTTATGAAAAGGCCTCTATTGAAACAAATAGTTTTTGTGTTTTGGTTGCTTGGTTTTCTTGATTGCCGCTTTGGGATTTTGATTTGGTGATGCTTTCGATTTGCTTGGTTTTCACTACTGGTTTTATCGTTTGGAGCTTTGATTCTTGTGAAGTTCGGCAAGGAAGGATAGGCAAGGATTCTAACTCGGTGCTCGTGTTGTTTCCGATCCGCATAACTGATGCTTGATCGTCGCTAGGCGGGATTCCTTATTTCAGCATCTTTTTCCTTAACCAGTGAGTGGTTTAGACCCTTCTCTCCTACTTCTTTATGCCCACATCTCTAATGTTTTAAACGTTCACTCGATGATGCCTGGTTGGACGCCTAAAAAATCCTTAGCCACAATGCATGCCATCTACTAAGAAAGGAACATGGAAAATGTAGACTAGTTTTACTATATGCTTGCACACCTTATAACTTGAGTTTTTTTGTAAAGTAAATTCGTTGTTGGTTGCGGCCTGGTACCTCGGATAGAGTTTGGATCTACGGGATACCAAAATCGGAATACGGCTTGAGAAAATATGAACTGTTGCATAATATATATTGCTGCTTTACTACTTCTGTTTATTTTGATGCATTGTATGATATATGAATAGTTCATGCATTTGCATGGTCTGGGACAACTTATGCACAAGGTTTGGCATTTCCTCAAAACGATATTCTGGGGCACTGGAACCGTATCGATCCGGAAGGAAATATTTGATCGTGCTAGTCGTGATGCATTGTGGGACCTCCAGCAGGGCTTGCTACCCGGGCTGATAGGGTGCGCCGTAATGATTGGAATATGTCCCTAAGGTGTCGATCACACCAATGACCGCATAGAATAAAACATATGCTAATTTATTGTCTTGTGCAGATGGTAAGTATACTTGTGTTTCGTTGCAGGAAAGGCGTGCATCGGTTGAGTAAGCAACCGATGTACTTATTGGATTTGATGTTATCTTCATTCCTATCAAAACATGCAACTGATATGAATTGATTTCACTTGCTTCTTTATAGAAAGATCATCTTAATGCATGCACGCCCCTAATAAGCTAGTGTCGACTTAGTCGAGTGGGTTTATCCCGCTCACCAGTTCAAGTTGAGTACTGACCCACATTATGGGCAACTATTTCAGGCACTCAGGCGGTGCAACGCTAGTAGATAGACAAGGAGGCGTTAGGAGCACCTCTATTTTGAAGTATAGTTGGAGTCAATTCATTTTGGAGGCTTGGACTTTCAATCTATACAAGGGCGTAATGTATGAACGACGTGGACCATTTGATGGAGCGCGCCCTGCCTTTTGAGTTATCTTTTGTAATGCAATTCAAGTAGCCGAGAGGTGCATCAATATAAACTCTATGTAAATTACTCTGAATTATCAATAAAAAAGCATGTTTTTTCCTATACTTGTATTCAAATATCTATGAATGTGATTTCTAAATTATGTTACAAAATGGGTTCCTATCGCTGCACGTCCTTGCCTTATGCGAACTTAACTCCAGGCTCGTACGATGTCACGTCCCAGCGAGGACGATTGGTTCCGTAAGGGATCCAGCGAGGACGATTGACCCTTTCAGGATCGGGGCATGTCATTTACTCCTTTGATGGTCCAACGAATGAGAATGGCGAGGCCCTTTGAAACTTGAGTATGCGGCTCAATGTACTTGTTGGATTTGATGTTATCTTCATTCCTATTAAAACATGCAACTGATATGAATTGATTTCACTTGCTTCTTTATAGAAAGATCATCTTAATGCATGCTCGCCCCTAATAATCTAGTGTCGATTTAGTCGAGTGGGTTTATCCCGCTCACTAGTACAAGTTAAGTACTGACCCACGTTGTTGGCAACTATTTCAAGCACTCAGGCGGTGCAACGCTAGTGGATAGACGAGGAGGCGTTAGGAGCACCTCTATTTTGAAGTATAGATGGAGTCAATTCATTTTGGAGGCTTGGACTTTCAATCTATACAAGGGTGTAATATATAAACGACATGGACCATCTGATGGAGCGCGCCCTGCCTTTTGAGTTATCTTTTGTAATGCAATTCAAGTAGCCGAGAGGCGCATCAATATAAACTCTATGTAAATTACTCTGAATTATCAATGAAAAAGCATGTTTCTTCCTATACTTGTGTTCAAATATATGTGAATGTGATTTCTAAATTGTGTTACAAAATGGGTTCCTATCACAGCACGTCCTTGCCTTGTGCGAGCGCAACTCCAGGCTCGTACGGTGTCATGCCCCAGTGAGGACGATTGGTTCCGTAAGGGATCCAGTGAGGATGATTGACCCTTTCGGGATCGGGGCATGACATTTACTCCTTTGATGGTCCAACGAGTGAGAATGGCGAGGCCCTTTGGAACTTGAGTATGCGGCTCAATGGAGATCCCTTTTTCTTTTTTCTTTTCTCTTTTGTGTGTGGGATACTCCTATTATTTATAGTCTTCAAAAGATCTTGTGTGTCATACCCTGATCTCCTGCTGGAATTGGCCATCCCTACTAGGCTCAAATTATCGCGCCAGCCTTCCCGCGGGACGATCGTTTCTATCGGGACGTGATGCCGCAGGAGCCTGGAGATGCACCCGTGCAAGACAAATACCAAAATTGTCGTTGATAACTAGTTCACTAAGTTGATATAGAGGAAACATAGAATAAACACAAGTATTAATACAAAACAACTCTTTATTGATAATGAATAAGGTTACAAGCGGCGCTAGGCCGAGATTACAAGTCGCTCAAGCTCTCTCTCTCTAAGAATAGAGATTTGCCAAGCGGCTTACAACTAGGGATAATACATAGACGATGTTCTAACATTATGTCTTGCATATATGCTTCGGCTCCGAATGCAATACTCCAGGCTCCACAGCGAACTCTACGTCTTAGCACGCACAAGGGGACATTTCGCATCGAACGAGGTTCTCCCACATCCTTCAAGCAATCTGGTGGGTTATCAGTACATGAATGCACTAGTGGGGAGGCTTCTTGCCCGCTTGACAAATCCAACACGTTATATTAGTTTCGTGCACCAACTATTAAGTTATCTTGCTATTCTTGCCTTAGGATTAATTTTATGCATAAGATACAAAGCCTATCTCGTATGGCAGTACGTCGTGCAATATAAAAGATACACGGCGATACTTACCAACTTACCATTTTCCCTTTCCTGTCCAAGTATAAAATCAAGTTAATCCAAGCACGAACATATATATATATATAGAGAGAGAGAGAGAAAGAGAGAGAGAAATCCCAACGGTCGCACAACGAACACATGTATTCTACGAGCGTATTTCTAAATGAGGTACATGTTATACACAGTTTACAATACTCATATCGTTTTGTGACTCAGGTTGTGCAAATTACTCAGATGTCTTACTCTCATATTACACCGGCATGTTATACTTATATAGGCATATTTTACTCAGACTACTCAAATGTGTTTCAAGCTTCAGGTTACTTTACATACGTTACTTGCCACAAGTTTCTACGAGCCCATACGCAGGTTGGGCCATGTATGCAATATACTAATGATAAAAACTTGGTCTTATGACCTGACAAGCTACCATGGACAAGGTATTTTCTCGGCATGGGAATGGAATGCAACGTAGGTAGCGAGCCTCGCTACACGCCTTCCCGTCCGAAGCAAACGACTATCTAAAATATTCTTGACCGATTAGGATTAGCCCCAGCCCGACCAGCGTACCGTCCGCAGGAACCATAAGCCTGTGCACAGGTTGTCCATGTCCATTGACCATAAACACTAAAAATTTATTATATGCAATATCTTAAGACCTTGAATGAACATAACTACTTGACACAGTAATTATTCATTTTACTCGTTCAAAGATATCCTGATCTGGTGTATTTTTATTTCCATGTACCATTCATGCTAATGGTTTACTCCTTATTGCACCTCTCATTTTGGGTGCTGCCTTGGTGACCCAACGGTCCCAAAGACTTTCTATATTTCTATTATTTGGCTTGAAATAACTATTTTGATAGTCTTCTACCACAAGTAAGTTAACCAGAATCTATGTTGTGCTTCTGTACCGAGGATGTATCTATGTGATAAGCATTTCAAGACATATAGAGCAATGTACTTCAAAGAACATATAAGAAACAAAAGTAACACTACAAGGTGAAATTATAAGAACTGTAAAGCGAGCCTACCATTCCGTTCAACCGATCTACTTTCATATTCTATACAAAGATATATCAGATAGGATTATTCTCTTATCTAGATGTGTTGTATTCTTTATTAGCATGCAAGGTGTGATTCATCTAGTGAATAACATATATCAACCATATTTTAAGTGTGTTGGCTAAGCAAAGACAAGTTCATCGTAGCTACCCATCTTAGCGATGATTTTCCTCGGTCGAGCGATACTCCGATCAAGCCTCTAAAATTCTAAGTCTGAACTCCTAATGGGCCAAGTCTGGAAATTATTTTTCTCAGGCAAGTCTTCTCGCTGAGCAAAGCATGTGGGGTCATCGCACTTGTGTCATTTGAATTGGCTATTTGCATAAATACGGAATGGGTCTCATCCTCGAGACTTCTTGAGCGCAAATCATTCTATCACACAGTATGGAATCTAACTCAAGCATATCAATCTATATCATTAGATCCGTTCGAACATAATTTTCTACTTGCTTCTTATTTCGTATCACGTGCATGCGGGTCCTGCCTCATTGAATGACTCTATCATTCAATCTAACTTCTGACTCAGTCTTTACTGTGACTTAGCGCAAAACATATATCGCTTAACCTGGGATATGTTATAATCCATCATGAATGATGATATAGGGCTGAGGCAATCTTACTTCAGTTGCTATACTCGTCCATGCGAATTCAAATATTTTATTTGCTGCTGCATTCGAGTTATGCATATCGCTAAGTCTGGATCGTACCCATATTCAAGGCATCCCCCAAATATGTGTATTTTAACTAAGCTTTGTGGCAGCTAAGTCGGACAAGCTACTCATAAAATTATTTTGAATTGTCGATCGTTTTGCTACTCGAATAACCAAACTCTGGTTCTTTTTAGTTATCATCTACTCTAATCTCAACCAAATTCAAGTATTGTATTACTAGCAATGTACCTCTTTAAAGCAATGATTTAACTTGTTATACCAACTTATCTCGAGTATCACCAATTCAAATCCTAAGAGTTATGTTCGACAATTCTCTAATACCGTCTTATTCCTCACCGTCGCATAACTTATCCAATTAAATGAATTATCACTCAAGTCCTATATTCCATTGCGTTCGTTTCAACTTCAACATCGCTAGTATATACTTTCAGTTCCAAGTCCTAACTCTAAGTCTCGTTGTCCCAGTTCTATCATTTTTCCTGAACGATACTCTGAATTCAGCCACTCTATTTAACTCAAGGCATTGGGTCATCTTCCTAGCCACTAGGTCAGCTCACAAGGTCATATGTACATTTTAAGTTTATGATTCTTATCGAGCAAATTCGTTGCACGATACTCGCCCCAAATTCCTAAGATCAAACCATTGTTCTTTCACACAAGGTATTCTACCCAAGCTCGTTTTACTCAGATTTCTAAACATCGAGCACAGATCATTCTATCCACATCGACACGTTCATTTGCACAATATCCATGTTCATTTGGTAAAACCCTTCCAAAGACACGTTTGCTCAATTAAATCCTTGATATATCTACGTCGCATATCCAACCCATCGATTTGCATAGTCTATCTCTTTAATTATGTTTGATAGAATCTACCTATCCATCCTTTTCTAAGCCTGGAATACTAAGTCACGATCCTATTCTAAATCGTTGATGTATATCATAAACTCTAAGTCGTCCAACACGATCTACGTATCCGTTCATGAAACCATCCAGTATATCTTACTTCACGTTCTAGACTAACTCCTCCTAAAAAATACTTAGGTTCATTTGTATCCTAAAACTCGTCTTATCGTGTCGAACCACAAGTCAAGATAATCCTTTAATTATCATGCTCCGATCTTCCGCAAGTTCAATTATCCCCATTGGACGTGAGATCACTACGCCAACACTTCTGCGGGATAACAGTCCTAATCCGGGCGTGACGCATGTACGAGCATAGAGTTATGCTCGCACAAGGCAAGAACGTCGAACAATATGGTTATTACCGAAATGATCAAGATACCTAATTATTTAACTTTGCTCCATCCAAGTTATATATACTTATCCATCAAGTCATGTCTGTTCATGCCATAATTATAATTTGTCTAGCAAAATCATCCAACTTTAATATTTTTATTTGATAAATCCATAGTTTACTTCTAGCATTCCTCAAAAAACTATGTTTCAAATCCCAAACACAAGTCTATTCACTTTTGATACATGTCCCTGCAAGTTCGATCATCCCCGTCGGACGTGAAATTACCACGCCAGTGCTCCTGCAGAATAATCGATCTCGACTAGGCCTGTTCTCGAGTGTTACCCTTCGAACTCGATTCAAGATCGTTCGTTCAAATTCAAGGTTAAATCCGTTATCACCTATCTTAATCTTCAAATAATAATTTTGCTAACTTGCATCAATCCGTATTATCTTCCAACCATTGTTATGATCTAAAGTCTTCCAAAATTCAAAACCATAGCATTCATACTCAAACTGAACTCTATCGAGCGATATCCTACTCAAATCTAAATTTTCTATGCGGGCTATTATTCGTTTGTGCCATTATTTTTAATTATACTAACTCTGATCGCATCACCGATTATTCCATCTTAACTCAAGTTTTAATTCATTTCTTTCAACTCAATCACTCGTACGATCCACTATATTTTCTCGACCATGATATTAATTCCAAGTACTCTTTATTCCTATTTGATGTAAGCCATATCCTATGTTCAACTTATTATAACTTGTTCGGATCAAATCATGCATGATTCCGGCGAATTTGCTTACTTGCTAGGCATTATTGATACTAAGGCTTCGCACAATTATGTCGCTTGCTGCTAGACCTATTTAATACTCTGAAACCCATGATTCGTTCGAACATTTCTAAGTCGACCAATACACCACTCAAGATTCGAGCTATATCTATGAATCTTTAAAGCTTATTTTTATTCTCAATTCGCTTACTCGATCCTGAGACTATCAAATACACCACTCAGAAATTGATTCATCTTATTAACTCCTGAATAGCTTTTGCGTTGTTCAATCATATATCCAATTTATTCCTTAGAACTCCAGCATGATCCCTATTCGCTGCCTTAACGATCTTAGCCCCATATGTACCTCTATCCATCGTCCTCCATACAAACTATGTTTTGAATCATAACTTATCACTATGAATAACCGTCCAAACTATATCTGAATATCCAATACGGTTCGCATTATTTGCCTTAGCGGTACACTGATAATGTCTCTATCTATTTTTATTCTAAGTTTGACTTTTACTCTTATCTAAACGATATCCAAATCTTGCTGTAACTCTCTAGCACCAAGGGTCTTGGAGCACGATACTCAACACAACTTGGCCAAAAGATTGTGTGCATAGGCAACTGTCCGAACGATATTCTATCTCGCACACTAACCCGGTTGGTGTTCTCGTATAGGCATTCGGTTTCACATATAACTTGCAGATTCTAACATAAGTCTATTTTCACAAAGTCTGACACAGATTGGCACAAAGGCCTTCGTATCGAAACTTTGATCAAGCAATCATATCATTTACATGCACCTTTCAAAAATATTTAAACTTATTGTATGGAATATCCTATTGGAAATTTGAGAGAGAGTGTCTGTAACATAACCCACGAATGGGCTTTCAAAACTGAGAGAATTGATAAAAAGTCCAAGGACGTAAAGCCATGCTCAGATACTAATATGTCCTACCTCGATCATCCGCTGGAATCGGCCATCCCCACAAGGCTTGAATCATCGCGCCAGCGCTCCCGCGGGACGATCATTTCCATCGGGACATGATGCCGCTCGAGCTTGGAGTGTTGCTCCAGAGCTGAAGCACATATACTGAACATATTATTGGAATATCGCCTATGTAATCATCCCAAGTTGTAAGCCACTTGGCACGTCTTTATTCTTAGAGAGAGAGAGCTTGAGCGACTTATAATCTCGGCCTAGCACCATTTGTAACCTTGTTCATTATCATTAAAGAGCTGTTTTGAATTCATACTTGTGTTTATTCTATATTTTTGCTATATCGACTTGGTGAACTAGTTATCAACGGCCGTTTCGGTATTTTCCTTGCGCGGATGCAACTCCAGGCTCGTACAACATCACGTTCTGATAGAAACGATCAACTCGTGGGAGCGCTGGCACGATGATTCAAGCCTAGTGGGGACGGTCGATTCTAGCAGGAGATTAGGGTATGACATTATATGCGCATGGATTTAAGCATATTTCACATTGTCGCATATTATCTTCCAAGAATAATGGTTAGAGATATAAAAGCGCATGTTGCGTTGTGGCTGTCGCATGGAAATTTGAGATCTGGGGTTTCTAGTGCCCATAATCCATACGACACATGTCATGAGGTGATTGCTCAACGATCTTGGTTGTTAATAGCAAAAAGATTTGGTTGCCTTGATCTTTTGAGGTAATATTTTCTCATAAAAACTCTAGCACATGAGGTATATTGACGCATGACAACACTACCGCATGGGAGTATTAGGAGTATTATCGCATGTGACCTTCTTTGTGCTGATGCACGCTCTATGAAGTAGTTTGTCAGTTAATAGCACACGTTTGTATTTGGCGCATGTCTTGGCTGCCTTTATTGCATGGACTTTGGTTGCATTAGGCGTATGGAGGAATTTAACGTATGGCTTTGTCTGTCCTTAGCGCATGACTGCGATGACTTGGGGCTTCATTTGCCATATGGTGTAGATTTTTTATGCTTCTACAAGACTCCCCTCAAAGTTTTTGAACTTAATTATGTTTAGAATACTTTGAACAGAAGCATAGATGATGAAGGTGCATGGGTCATTGTAGCTCATCATTTTATTAGCGCATAAGTGAGGATACTGATTTATGTTCCCTCGAGCCTCAAGCTAGCAGAATTGTAACATATGTTACAGGGTTTTCAATACATCTGTTTGAACTGCACTTTTATTTCCCCTAGGCATAGGTTCATTAATTGAATGCGAGAATCATTCCTCGGTCTTGGTGCCCAATTACTCGGGGAACTTTAATGCCACCCTTGCCTATAAGATGCTTTTGTGAAAGTCAAATACAGGGAGTCTGGTCGAGCGCTTTGTCGATCCTCTGCCTCTGATGGTTGATCATTCGGCTACCACTTCTGAAGGTAAAGAAAAAACTCTTGTTGCTTCTTTTTTGAACCACACAGACACTATTGCACAGTCTATTTTGCATGGGCGAAGAATTGCCAAGAATATAAACAGATAATCCCCATGGTTTTATGCGCATGTCCGTCGCCAAAAGGATTCGACATGAAGATACGCTAATGGCTAGAAATATTTACTAGGTGCATAGGTGACGTTGTCTTAGGACGCTCATCGGAAGCTTGGAATGGACGGCTTTGTAAGACCACTCTCCGCATGGATGCGGCTGTCTCTCTTGGGGGATGTGGTATTTATAAGATGCTCTGTGGCCGAGATGCGCATATGTATCAAACATTCAATCCGTGCGCATGATATCCCTACGCATGGGTAACTTGCTTCTGATTTGCTAGTGTCTTATATTTTACTGCCTTCATTGCAACTATTTTGACTTGTGTGCATACTTGTTATGCATGAGTTACTTTTGGTTGCCTTGATCCGGATGGAGCATGGAAGGATATTATAGGTTCTTTTGTTCGCGATGAACAAACACATTATCCAGAAGATTGTCTGCGGTCTTCCCACCTAGCTCACTATTACTATTTCTCATATATGGCCGTCATGATTACAGGGTTCGAATTAACATCCTAACCGGGACTTCTATCGTCCCTTTCATACGAAATAATTGTGTCTGCATTTAGTTGGGCTCAGCTCTGTGTTGTAACCTCCCTAGCAATCCATCAGTATGGATTCTTTTCCATGTATTATGGCTTGCACTGAGGAGCTTGCTAAAGTGATGACTCATAATGCATTAAGCTGCCGGCTTTACTTGTGTTGGTACCAGAAGTAGGATATAGCGGTCCCCTTATTTTCAAAAGTAGTCATAATCTTGAATATTAATGAAGATCCTTTTTAAATATAATATACTTCCATCATATGTACTCATGATCTTGAATATCAATAAAAAAATTTATTTTCCTTTTAGAACTTTTTCATTGTTGTATGTATCGTGGTTACGAATATTATAATAGAGGTAAGATAAACGTAGTATTATATCATAACTTGTGATAAACAGGCCCTATCAGAGGTAAAGTATTTTTGTGGAGATAAAAGAAAATACGTCAGAGGTAATATAGACATAATTGTTTTCTTTTACTCTACTGGGGATAATGAACAACTTGTAGTTCAGAGGTGATATGGACTTGAACTTTTTACTTTGGAGAATTTGAGGATCTATTATCCATTGCACACTTGGGTTTCCAGAGTATGAATAATAGAATTTTATTGCGTATGACGGAGGTAGACCGGATTACATGCCGGGCAAGAAATGAAATATATACACGCCTTTTTTTACATGCCTAACTTAGGTATAATATTTTTTTAGGAACTTGCTGTTGATTGGCATCATTATCATTAGGCTTAGCGAGCCTATATCCGCCATTGGAGTATACTGTCCCAACTATGAATTGGCCCTCCCTTTTGGCTTAGAACTTTTCTACCGACCTGTGGGATATGACCATTGGTCTTCTCACTGTTGGGACGAGGTCGCCGACTTGGAATGTTCTTTCTATTACCTTTTTGTTGAAGGCCTCAAAAAGTCGTACTTGATATAGCTCAATGCGCTGAGCTAAGAGATATTTTTTGTCAAGTGCCTTCAACTCTTATAGACGTCGACGATGGTTGCCTTCGGTGGTGAGTTGGTTGAAGAGAGCTACCCGAAGAGAAAGAATTTGGATTTCCACGAGAAGTACGACTTCGCTTTCGTAGATCAAAAAAAATAGTTGCCGTCAGTCGGAGTTTGGACCGTCATAAGGTAGGCCCATAGACACTCGACAAGCTTCTTGTTCCAGTCACGTTTGTTGGACGAAATAAACTTTTGAGTAGCTCGATTATTATCTTGTTGAACGCTTCTACTAATCCATTTGATGTTGGATTGTAGGCAGTTGAAACTACATTTTGGATTCAGTTTTTATCGCAAAATCGAAAAAAGCGTGTCTTACAAATTGTGGACCTTTGTCATGAATGATTTTAGGAGGCATGCCGAAGCAATAGATGACGTGATATTTTATAAAACTAATCACATTGGATATTTTTACCACTCTGAGCATAACGTCTGTTGGCCCAATATTTATATTATGTTTTTGAATATGGTTAATCGATTAAGTTTAGCATTATGATAATCTATCAATCACTATAGTATCTTCTACTTAAACTCAATATTGTCCAGATATTCATTAATGTTTTAATATTGTCTTCTGTAGATTGCTTTGTTCGTCCAATATGCATCTGTAGAAAGTAATAAGCAAGATAATCATGGACATATGCTATAAAAAAATGATGATGAGCCAAAGACGGCGTTATAACAAAAGATGTCTCTAAACTGCCAATGACTTATCCAAGGAAGTGTCCCCCGTTGGGATTCAAGGAAGAAGTCCCTGAAAGGTATTCAGATTCCCAGATCTGTTTATCTTTGGGCAACTACCATCGAGAAAAATGGTTTAAGTCAACAAATGTATCATAAGAATTGGCGTCATCAAGTGCTCTTGGTTTTCATAATATGTAATTTCATATTTATTAGAGTATAGGACTTATATACATCGAGTCACACTAGCATAACCCAAGTCTACTTAAAAAAACCCCACCAAATCAGCCTACATTCACATCCAACCCTTACTAGAATAGACAACTGAACTCAGACCAAATTTGTGCTGAACTCGGACCAAACTTGGTAACCAATTTAGTATAAAATTATCGAGTTGTTAAATCCATGGTTTCTTGGCCCAACGTTCAAAATTTTGAATTAAATCTAGTCCGAATTCTGGTCGAATTCGGCTTGCTAATACCATATAAATAGCCTTGAATTTTTATATTCCTACTTACTCAACCATTCTCATTCTTTCTATCCTATAATGAGTAAACCCTGAGCCTAAACTTTCTTATCACCAAAATTAACTCCCATCCTTCTAGTACCAAGTACATTCTCGGTTAGAAGTTTGTCAGAGTTGTAATAGCCTGGTTCATCAAACCCCTCTTCTGTTTGCAGTCTGCGTGCTCTTCGTATCAAATACACGTTTAAGAAGCTGCGAGCCTTCGGATCAAAACACATGGTTGTAAATAAGTGGCAAGCATTCGGATCAAAGCTTGTGATTAACTATTGGTGATTATAGGAGATGCAACTCCGAGTAAGAGTTCTTGGGACAAGACTATTCCTCTCAGAGGAAAATCAGTATATATTGCGGTGTTTGCGTTTAATATCTCTTACTCTTACTGCTTTATATATATTTGTCTTGTATATACACTGTTAGCTATTAGCTATCTTCATATTGCACATAATTTTTAATTGGATAGATTATTCTGCTGCATTGTATTCACCACCTCTAGAGTTGCCTTATGCAGATACAATTGGTATCAGAGAAGGTAGTCACTTAATTAGTTTTTGATCCTAATTATTCCTTACAATTGGTATTAGAGATAGTTCTCTTGATATAGGCATAACCTCCTAAGAGACTTGTAGAAACATTTAGATCTATCCACACAAATACTGGTAAAGGCTAGTCCACAAATAGGCCAGCCCTATTTGATGGTACTAACTATACTTACTGGAAAACACGTATGAATTTTAATCTCAAATCACTAGACTTTGACCTTTGGTCAATAGTTAAGGATGACTACAAAAAGCCTGCTAGAATTATTGCAGATGGTAATCTCATAAATAAGCCTAAAGATAAGTATACTGATGTACAAAAGAAACAATCTAGTCTTGATACTAGAGCTGTAAATGCTTTATTTTGTGCCTTTGACAGTACATAGTTCAATAGAGTATCAATATATACCACTTCGCATGAGATCTGGAAACTTCTTGTGGTGACTCATGAAGGCTACTCAGGTGAAGGAGTCTAAGATCAGCAGACAGACACAAGAATATAAAGCGTTCAAGATTGAGTCAAATGAGATCATCACTCAGATGTTCACAAGATTTTTTGACATCGTCAATCCTCTATCCTCTCCCTTCAAGGAGTATAATGACCATAAAAAGATACGCAAGGTGCTTAGGAGACTTTCGGACAATTGGAACCCAAAAACAATGGCGATCATTGAAGGAAATGATTTTACTATAATGACACTGGAAACACTCTCGGGGAAGCTGATGATACATGAGCTGGACATCAACGACCTCAAAAAAGAGTAAACTCCAAAAAGGAAGGCCATCGCACTCTAGGTGAATCATAAAAGATCCTCTGACAATGCCTCTGAAGATGAATGAACCGATGTTGTTTTAGTTAATGAGGATCTGGCCCAAATTTCTAGGAGCTTCATCAAACAATTTTTGAAGTTTATGAAATCAAACCAAAAAATGAATAATCTTGAAGGGGAACCAATTTGCTACAACTCCAGAGGGCCTTGCCATATGATGAAAGATTGCCCCAAAGCAAAAAAGGAGAATAATATGAACGATCAAACAAAAGAGAATCTTTGTCTCATAAATATGCAAATATATGCATTTGGTGTGAAAGTGAAGCTAACAATTCGGAAAAAGAAAGCCCTCGACATGATGCAAAAGTATGCTTAAAGAAATTAACTAATGGGGTAAAAGATAATCCTTTATTTAAAGAGGCTTCTTACAATGAATTATCTGATGCTTTCAATAATTTATTTGAAGATCACAAGAAGCTTATGAATAATTATAAGCAAGCTATAAAAGATAATAAATCTTATCAGCTTGAGAATGAAAATCTTACTTGTTTACTGAATAAAGCTAGAGATAATTCCTCTCATGACGATTCCAGTAAAATATCCAAACTTAAACTTAGCTTACAAGAAGCACTTGACGGCTTTGATGAACGCAATCAAGAAAATGCTAAACTTAAGGAAGATTTAGAACGAGAGAGGAAGAAGTACTCTAATGCCTAACTTAGAATTGATGATCTTACTAGTAAATATGATGATTTATATGCCACCTATAATAAGTTAGAGATTAGATTAGGAAAGCAGGTCGTACAACCTACTACTGCGTCTAACACGAGACACATGGCTAAAGAAAAGAGCACTCATAATAAGACATCAGCAAGCAAACCCAATACTTCACACTTTCATGCATGTAGAACACAACATATTTCACATAATTATGTATTTTATTATAAATATCCACGCAAGACATGTCACACTACTTCACATACGCATACTTCTACACCGAACATAAATGCATATTCTATATTTCATTATTGTGCTTTAAAAGGACACATTTTATATCAGTGAAAGGCTAAAAAATTGATTGATATGAATATGTATAAGTGGGTTCCCAAAGCTAATAAATATGGATCCAAATCTTGGATACCAAAGTTTCTGCCTAATGATGTAGGTAAAATGCTTTGTGTCAAAATTTAGCACAAAGAAAAATGTTGGTGATTGCAAAGCTACAAAGGTCATCTTTCAAGCAATTGCACCAATATAAATCTGGCTACTAGAGCCACTTTGGTAACATGCTAAATGTTTCTTTCAAAATGGCTAAAATCATATAATCTAGCATATTTCTAAATCAATATTTTGTTATTATCTCTTATTTGATATCTTTAGTTATTATTTATTCAAATCAATGTGAGATATGACACTAGCATGCTTAGTTAATTCTATTCTAATTACCTCTATCCAGCATAACCAGTTGTGTGGCTAAAATATTACTTGTCACTATGGAGTTATTTATTTTCTATTAGTATGACACAATTGTCTATGCATGCTTTATAACGTTTAGTAAGCTTTATTCGTCAAGAATTAGGATTCTGGATTTTGATGTTGTATGATGTTATAATTTGCATATATACCTGTTAAATCTATATTCTTTAAAGTTAAGATTACTTTTAGTTATAAGCCGAAAGGGCACTTCTGTAAAAAGTCGTAAATAGCCTAAGCGACACGATAGTTAAATGTCTTCAGACCATCGCTAGTTGGAATTTGGCCCCTACAGCAAACCCAAGATAATTATGACTTTATTGAATAATAATTTGTTATGGTCTATTTGTAATTGTTTCCAGAATACAACAGTGAATCTGAGCAGTACATTTTAACTTAAAAGCTGACAACTCTTAGTATAGACTGTGACACTATGACATTTAGTAAAGCACTACTAGTCACTTTGGGTATTTCTAATTACATCAGAATTATATCAATTAGTTTGGCCTTTGGCTAGTTGCATGATCTGTATATTTCTTTTCTACTACATGATTCATTGTTAAACTATGACATATAGTTTATTGTTAAAGATGGGATATCTGAGAGAAGTTTAATTATTTATTGCATATGATTAAATATTTATTTATTCTTCTCTTGTATTAATGTTATCCAATGTGTATGCTATGTACTTAATATATCTACATCTAGTTACCCTTATTTGGTAAGTATATGTTATGATATACAAGTCATTATTCTATGTGATTCCTTATGTTGATATTTTAGCTACTTACTCTTCATTTAATACACGATCCAGTTATATGCTTTATGTTACTCACCTTGTCTTAATGATATATTATTCGTTTGTGGAGGAGCCATGAACTAGCTATTTTGACAAAGAAATTATGTCAAATATGTTCATATTCGCCAAACGACTCATGTACTATGAGGTAGCTTATGCACATATAGAAGCTTAGGTAATATCTCCTATTATGGGGGAGCTTCTTTTTGATAAATTTAATGACGGAGAAGTAAGTTTAAGTAGGTAAGTATATGTTTAAACAATACACTTATAGTGATTTATGCTTGTTGTTTTTGATATATGAATCAATTATATAAGTCTTAAACTAAACTGATTTGCCATAATAAAAAATGGAGAGATTGTTTGCCAAATATTTATATTGAGTTTTTGAATATGGCTATCGATTAAATTTAACATTATGATAATCAATCAATCACTATAGTATCTTTTACTTAAACTCAGTATTGTCCAGATACGCATTTTTTTTTTAATATTTGCTTATGTATATTGCTTTGTTCATCTAACATTAATGCAAGATAAGCATGAACATATTCTATGAAAAAATGATGATGAGCCAAAGACAACATAATACAAGAAGATGTCACTGAACCGTGGGGGCTCATGGGCGAAGCCCCCAAAAGGTATTTAGATTCCCATATATGTTTATCTTTGGACAACTTTCATTAAGGAAAAAGTTGTCTTCAAGTCAGTAGATATTTCAGAATAATTGGCGTCATTAAGTGCTATTATTTTTTATCATATATAATTTAAAATTTAATTGAGTATAGGACTTATGTACATCGAGTTGTACTAGCATAACCCAAGTCTACTCAAACAAACCTTCGAACCTAGCAACCAAATTAACCTATAATTAAATCCAAACCTTAATAGAATAGGTAACCGAACTCAGACCGATCTCGTTCATCTATTTAGTATAAAATTATCCAGTTGTTAAATCCCTAATTTCTTAGACCAAATTTAAAAAAATTTAATTAAATCAAATTCGAACTCTGGATGAATTCGGTTTGCTGTTACCAATTAAATAGCCTTAAATTTTCACATTCCTACTCACTTAACCATTCTCATTCTTTCTATCCTATAATAAGTAAACCCTGAGCCTAAACTTTCTTATCTTCAAGATTAACTCCCAGGCTTCTAGTACCAAGTGCGATCTCGAAAAAAAGTTTGTCAGAGTTGTAATAGCTTGGTTCATCAAGCCCCTCTTCTATTTGAAGTTTGCGTTCTCTTTGTATTAAACGTACGTGTATGAAGTTGCGAGCCTTCGGATCAAAACTAGTAGTCGTAAACAAGTGCCAAGCCTTCGGATCAAAGCTTGTGATTCGCTATTGCTGATTATTGTGGATACAACTTCGATGAAGTATTCTCGGGAATGGACTAGTACTCTTAGAGGAAAACCAGTATATATCACAGTATTTGTATTTGCTGTCTCTTACTCTTATTACTTTATATATATCTCTCTTGCATATACACTGTTAGTTGTTAGCTGCCTTCACATTGCATATAATTTTTAACTGGATAGATTATTCTGTTGTACTCTATTCACCCCCCCCTCTAGAGTTGTCTTACGGTCCAATAATAGATTTTGCCCATTTAGAGAAGTAATTCGTGATAGCCAGGATGAACCGATGCCCCTTAGATGAAGGTGGACTAATCGGCCAAATAATGTCCATACCCCACGCTTCGAACGGCCAGGATATAACAGTCGGGTATAGAAACTTTGAGGGTTGGTGGATAAAGTTGGCATAGATTTGACACATTATGTACTTATTTGCATAGTCAATGTTATCTGCTACCATCGTTGGCCAATAGTAGCCCATACGTCGGAGGCGGTCCTGTAGCTTAGGGCCTGGTTGGTGTGTTCTGCGAACACCATCGTGAGCTTCATGGAGTGCTTTCTTTGCTTCAACATACAATAGGTATCATAGAAGAAGCCCGTTATATAAATGACGGTACAACATCTTAGTGCATGTATCATAATAGAACCGGATGGAGCATCTTCTAACGGAATTAGCCTCCTTTGGGTTATTTGGAAGAATTCTGTAGATAGCATAGTGTATAAATAAGAGCCTCAAATCTTTGACGTTGACGTCTGACCGACCACTATGACCAATTGATGGGTCTTAATCGGGATCGTAAGGAACCTACGAGACTGGTATAAGCGTCAGCCTTAATATTTTGCAGCCGTGATACATGCTATATGAAGAATCCTATGAAAACAAAAATTATGTTGATTGCTGCTTGATGGTAGGGAGTAAGTTCTCGTGAAGGACTTCATACTCGCCAGGATCTGACTGACTATTAGTTTGGAATCACCATAGGCCTCTAGGTAATCCACATATAATTATTTAGCCAGCCGGAGTCCAGCAATGAGTGTATTATATTCTGCCACATTGTTGGAACAAGGATTTGTATGTGAATAAGCACGATTGATGACCAGGTCATCGGAGAAAATTAATACTATCCCTTTACAGCGATGATATTGACTTTGGATCCTGTTCTTGAAACACCATCGAAGAACATTCGCTATACGGGCTCTCATGTCGCCATGTTAGATTCTAACGCTTTGTCTGTAATCTCGTTGTAAAGCTATGAGATTTCTAACAACGAATGAGCCGCCACGAAGTTAGCCAAAGCTTGGCCCTTGATCGGCTTATGTGGAAAAAATAATATGTCATAAGATGATATTAGTATTGCCCATTTGGCTAAACGAGAGTTAAGTACCCCAGTCTTAGTCATGAGGACTCCGAGGGGGGTAACTCGCAAAATCACATACATTGTTTGTCCTATTAAATAATGATGAATCTTTTGAATCGTGAAGAGCAGGGCGAGACACTCCTTCTTAACAGGGTTGTATCTATGTTCTGTACCGATCATTGTCCTGCTGAGGTATTTGATGGCCTGCTCATGACATGCATCACTTTTCTAGGTAAGAAAAGTACCGAGAGAGTAATCTATCGCTCGTACATAGAGAAGGAATAGTTTTCCCATGACTAGAGCCACCAAAACTGGGGCCTTCGTAAGGTAGTTCTTGATGCCGTCGAAGTCTCGCTAACATTCTTCGGTACAAACGAAAGAGACTACCTTCTTTATTAGTTGAGTAAAGCATTGACATCGCCCAGAGATGTTGGATATGAATCACCTGATATAGGCTAACCTTCCCTGCAGACCGTGAAGTTTTTGAAGATTTTATTGTGGGTGCATATCAAGGATAGCCTTGGTCTTCTCAAGGTCAATGTGAATACTATTCGAAGTTATGATAAAACCTAAGAACTTACCACTGGAGACTCCCATAATGGACTTAGTGGGGTTCATCTTTAGGTAGTGTGCTCGCATCAAGTCGAATACCGTCTTTAGATCATGATGGTGGTCCTCTTGGAACCGGCTCTTAACAACAATATCATCAACATAACACTCAACTATCATATACAGGTATCCACGAAAGATAGTGCTCATTGCTCGTTAGTAGGTCGCACATGCATTCTTCAATCCGAAGGGCATTACTGTATAACAGTATATTCTTATCGATGTTAGGAATGACGTACGCTTCTCGTCATTTGGAATCGTCTTGATTTGATTATAGCTTGAGTACCCATCCATGAAGGATATATGATTAAACCCACAAGTGTTGTCAATCATCATGTCTATGAATGGAAAGGGGAACTCATTATTTAGGCAAGAGGCATTTAAATCACAAAATTCTATACAGACCCAAATTTTAACATTTTGTAATGATGGAAACAATATTAGCTACCTAATTCGGATGTTGCTCTTCGCGAATAATACCGCATGCTATCAACTTATTTACTTTAAATTAGATTGCATCCATAAAGTCTGGACGAAATTGCCTTTGCTATTGCTTTACTGGCTTAGGGTCCGGTAGAATGTTGAGCTTATGCTTTACGATTTGACGATCCAAGCCCGACATATCTTCATATCTCCATGCGAAGACGTTGATATATTCCTTTACCAGCGGGATAAGGGATTCATCTACTTCCATGTAGAGGTATTTGCTGATAAAGATGGGTTTAGAAGCAGAATAGTCGCCCAAATCAACTACCGCCACCTCGTCCTTAGTAGGAGGTTCTCGCTGCTCGAACCATAACTCCCACTGTGCCTTAAATTTTTGAGCCCACGGTTCTACTTCAAAGAGCTTGATCGGGTATTCGTTATCTTCTTCTGGGTCAGTTGACGCCATGTTGATAGACAATGTTTGTTTGATCATATCCCCGATGCTAGTGTCAGAGTCCCAAGTGGATGATTGTGAAGAGTGAGATGGCAGTTCATCTTCTTCCTCCGAATCTTGAAGAGTTGTATGAGGTATATTGTCTTCTAGATCCGCATCATAGTCTCACAGGTAGGTTTGACCTGACCTGGTTACCCCAGTCAGGACTTCATTGGTCGATGGAGAGATCGGGTGACAGGACCTGGTTTTTTTTTCTTTAGATTTGGTAGCAGGAGGTTCTGCTTGTTGTGTCAAATCTGGGACGATATCTGGGTGAACCCACATAATTTCTCCTCATAGAGTAGTGAGTGGCACCATCCTAACTTCTTTAGCTGGAGGTTGGTTAACGACCACCATCTTATCCTAGGTATCGGGACAACTCTGTCTTTGGCTTCTATCGCTGGGAAGTCACCAAATTGGAGGGAGTCCATGTTGCCAGCCACTATCTTGTCTTCAAAGTCTAAAATGAGAGCTTTGGAGTCGAGTAGTCATTGGATCTATCTCTTCAACATGTAGCAGTGTCGTATTAGATGATGGATATATCGGTCGTAGTGGCAGTACTTGGGGTCGTCAGCCTTATCTGCCTCGTCTAGTCGTTTGATGTCAGGAAGCTGCAGATTTTTGCATTTTATCAGCACATAGAAAATCTTGATGATGTCATCATCGTCGAAAGAGTATGTTTTCTTCGTCTTGGGTGATTTTACCGGCCTTTGATTGAGCATGGCCTGGCTTTTGAATACGTTGACAGTGAGAGCTTGCTTCCCTCTATTGTCACAGTTTTTGGTGCTGATATTTTTAAAGGGACGCTTCCCTCTGTCGTCGTTGGTAAGGAACTGCAATCCCAGCAAATGGGCGTATTTTCTATTTTTCTCAACGACGTCAACGCTTATAATGAACGTCATCCAATCCTGAAGTGGGACTGAAGTTGTCCGCAGCTTTACTGTAGGTAACAAATTCTTTCGGCAAGTGTCCACTAGGTGGTTATCTGGGATGCCTAGTGGTAGTTTTTGTGCCACTTTCCTCAATCGTTCTACGTAATCTCGGACAGGTTCATCCTCATTTTGAACTATGTCCATGAGGGAGTTCATAGTTCTGTCCATTCCACCATCATAGAATTGAGCCAGGAAGAGGCGTGGAAGATCTTTGAACGACGAGATGCAGTTGTCCGGGAGGATAAGGTTGTATTTGGGCGGGTATACCATATTTTTGCACTCAGGAGGATACGATTGTCGTATCCCGAGTTTCTGAAGTGCGTCTTGGTTGCTCATCTAATAGAAACGATCTCACAGCTCCCTGACTTCCCAGATTGTATCTTAAGTGCCATCTAATGCCAGGGGATTGGATGATGGTAGCAACGTATGATTTCCCCCAGTGGTGAGAGCATGAGCGGTTGTGCTAGACTCGCCATTGTATTTTGGTCCTTGGATTGCTTGTCCAAAAATCGTTGGTGGTTGTGGGAGTATACTTGCCCTGAGGTCCAGTACAGTTTGAGTCAGAGTCTGCATTAAGGCACTCATGGCTTGCATCATGGCTTTGAGTATCTCGAGATAATATTGATAACTGGAGGCTTGATCATGCCCTGTAATGTATACAGGCATTACATTGGGAGAAATTGATAGGATTGTGGAAGCTTTACTTTTTGCCTCTGACTCCTGAGTCTCGCCGCCTTTGGATTCTTAGGGATGGCTACCCCCAGCCCTGGTGACTACACTATCCTGGCTGTCTTGGCCACCCCCAAGTAGGTTATCGTTCATTCCTTGAGATTCACTATCTTCTTGGAATGATGGGCTGATGTTGAACTCCGGAGAATTGCTACCCCCAACTTTTTTTCTCGAACGGGTGCCTTGGAATACCCCCATGGTAGGTAATAGCTTACTACCCTGAGGTCTGTTCCTCAATGTACTGGTAGAGAGTATCGGGTTGGACGAGTTCCTCTTCCCGGAGATCTTCTTAAAAGGAGACCTCCATGTTGAGCAGCATAAGGCACCAAGCAATTCCTCTCCTTCCTCGTGCACTTATTTCTTACGACGCTGTTGGACTGGTGTCACAGGTTGTAATCGCTGGAATACCAACTGTCTGGTTGGAGGAACTACTGCTCTAGTACCGCAATAGTTGATAATGATACTGCCACAAGTGTATCCGTGAGGGGACACTTCATGTGCATGAGTTATTTCTCTCGTTTTGTGCTTATGATTATCATGTTGCGTAGCTCAGACGATGGAAACCTAACTTTTATACCCATTTTATGCGGGCAAACAATGTTTGCGCATGAGTGAGAAAGTGTAATATTTGCTCCTTGACCTGGTTCCTATGCAGAAACTGCACCCGAGTCGTTTGTTGACGACTTAGTGTAAGACAAACCCATTCCATGTGCACAGGCAAGCTGAGCACAAGGGTCTGTCAACATAGTTTTTGTTCTCGACTTGCTTCCTGTGGAGAAACTGCACCCAAGTGGTCCCTAGAAGACTTGGAGGGTTGACTCATACCCGGCGTATTAGCGTATGGGACTCCCCTATACAATTTTCCATCAATAACGTGTGTGACAACCAGTGGCACATGCTTTTGGTGGACTACTTGTGTAACACTTTGAGCTTGCATGGCTAGAGTCATTTTGGACTTCTTTGAACTAGCTCTCACTGACGCATAGTATAAAGAATCCATATTTGTGCCATAAGAGATTCTGCTAAAGACATGATCCCTCTCTCTCTCTCTCTTTAGCCTTGCTATCCACAGAAGACCTCATGCACCTGCAGCATGATGTTGTATGCTTCTTCTTTGCCGTATCTTGTTGTGAGGGCATCTCTTGAGATTCAACACCATTTTTCTCAAGAGTGGTTGCGAAGACAGAGACAGGATACGCATCAACCTGATGCGAACCCCCAGCGATGGGGATTGGCAATGCATCATTCGTAGACTATAGGTAAAGCACATCGGCCTTGACGACCCAAGTCTTATGAGTCTTGTGAGGTCTTGCGGGCCTCGATATGGAGCTTTGCATGTTTAGCATATCCTCTAACGCCTGTTGGTCGAAGAAAACAACCAACATTCTCTAGGTATAACCCAGCTTGCTTTCGCGAGACTGCATCCCTAACTTCTTGTTATAGAAGAAGTTCTTCCCCAACAGAGTCGCTATTTTTGTCGACATAAAAAAAAATTGGAAAAGTTGAACGAACTTTCATAGTAGTTGGAATTTAAAAAAAAGTACAAAAGAAACTCTAATGCATAAAGATCTTGAGTAAAAAATAAATTTGGGCAAGTGTGACGGTGGAGATTAAGTCTGCGGTCGACTTCTTTACTTCGTTGACGGTCCGACGAGAGAGAATGGGGTGGCCCTCGGGAACTTGAGTATGTGACTCAATGGAGATCCATTCTTCTGTCGCTTTTTTTGTCTCTTCTTTTGTGTGTAGGATATACACACTATTTATAGTCTTTAAAATTTTATACATATGCATGGATGCGCGCATATTTTATGCTGCCGCATATTATCTTCCAAGAATGATGGTTGCAGATTTATAAGTGTATGTTGCATTATCACTTCTACGTGACAATTTGAGATCTAGAGTTGCTAGTGCCCATAATCGGTGTGACAAGTGTCATGTGATGATTGCTCATGGATCTTGGCTGTTAATAACAAAAAGATTTGTTTGCATGGAGCTTTTGATGAAAAATTGCTACATAAAAACTCCAGTGTATGAGCAATAATATCGCATGAAAAAACTGCCGCATGGGAGTATTGGGCGTATTGCCGCATGGGACTTTTGTTGTGCTATTTTGCGCTCCTCAAAGTAGTCTGTCAGTTGATGGCGCATGTTTATATTTGGTGCATATCTTGGTTGCCTTTAGTGCATGGCCTTTGATTGTATTTGGCGCATGACGGCCTAGTGCATTGCTTTGGCTGTCCTTAGCTCATGACTGGTATGACTTGAGGTTTCATTTGGCGCATAGTATTGATTTTTCTATGCTTCTACAATGCTGACTCTCATTGTGACAAAACAGAGAGAGAAGGAGCCAGTGTGCATCTTCATTGAACACTTCAGACGGCTTACTTTTCAAGTTGTGTCCCAATTTTCATGCTCATGTACACTTGCAGGCATAACCAGCTCCCGATGGTGAAGGTCTACTTAAGACTAGCCAAATAAGATCAATGGTGCACCTTCATCGGCAATGCTGACACAGCCAAAAAGTTAGTCGATGATTGAAGTTTATAGGATTAAAATTACCCTGCTCTGATGATAGGAGAAAGCATCCACAAAACAATAATAACAACATCGCAACGGTAAAGAGAAGATGGCCCTTGCTGCTAATATATCCAAAGGTGCTTCCCAATCCAAGCAAAAATCTTCTGAAAAATCGAAGCCTAAGTAGACATTCTCCTTCGATTATTATGACATCATTTAAATCTTCATATTATTGATAAAAAGCAACGAATCTCCAGTTGCCCGATATCAGAAGGCCTGAGGCAGTGGATCGAACCAATGATCCTAAGTACTGCCTTTTTACCAGTATGTACAGCATGCTACAAGGGACTGTTACATACTAAAGAGAAGAATCCAGCAGCTGGTAGACTCCAAAGCAATCACCCTTCATTTCGATAAAAAGAAAGTTACCGCCAATAAATTGTTTCTCTAGTTCAGTGACTTTCTAGTATTAGAAGTCCAAGACGGTGTCATCCTAATTCCTAAGGGGACATTAAGATTTTTAATCTTTTGCCGACCCGTAATCAAGTAGAAGGGTTGTTACCACTCACTATGCCATACGGTAAAATCATGTGTGTTCATCCCGACCTTCATCCAAACATGGGGACAAAAAAATGCTTCTAATTCCTAAATAGAGTAGATAAAGAAATAGAAGAACAGGGCTAAAATGATCCATGGTATGAAAAAAGTATAGATCATGTAACATGGTTCTTCTAATGACCACCGAGAAGCCTTATTCGACAAAACTAGGTCCGATAATACTTACTTACGGACCTACAATCCTGTTCAGGAGGAAGCTGCTCCTTCAACTCCAATGCCTCTCCTTCCGCTGCATCCGAAGCGGGACCATCGAAATCAGCAATGGATAGGTCCAAGCAAAAGGAGGTCTGATTAGACAAATCGTTGAAGAAAAATTCTCCCCAAAGGCTCGACCAACCCTACAACTTTGACATATTGGCACAGCTTGCCAATACTCTGCAAGTTTGTTTGTCTTCGACCTTCTCCGTCTCTCCAAAGAGGCACGATATATGCTCAGCGAGGCATTGCTCCATATTGGTTTTTACTTGGCAAAAATTAAAGAGCCTGCCAAAGATCCAGCTGAATGTCTAAATTGCCATTGTGTTATGAAAAAGATTCCAAACAAAACCTTCTTTTAGGAGGATATGTTGCTCAAGAATAACTGACATGATAGACCATTGTACTACACCGATTATATCGACGCTATTAAGGTGGATCGAATGCACATCGATCCAGGTTTCTCACCTAGTATCATATCGAGGAATCTATTCAAATTTTAGGGATTCTGATGCATAAGTTATCGGCGACCAACACTACTATCCTTGGCTTCAATATTAGGCGAAGCCATCCTATAGGCAAGATCTCTCTCAAATATTAGATAGATGATCTTCGTACTAAATTCATATACTACGTAATTGATGTCAATATATCCTACAACCTCTTGTAGGGCATCCATGTATACATGAAAATAAGATCATCCCTTCAACTCTCCATCAGTGCTTCAAGTATATTGATAGCGAAGGGGTTATCAAAATCAAGTTTGCTTATATGAACTCATTCAAGGGTGTGGAAGCTTACTACTCCGAATCAGTTTTATATCAACAACAATACTAGAAAAAAGAAGGTAATGATGCTGACGATGAAGATGAAGCTGACTCAACTATAGAGAGTCCGCTTAAGATCCGTGTCAAGGGTTATGTCACCCATAAGGACACAAATGAATATCTTGTGGTGAAGAAACATAAGAAATCAGATCGCCCCAGCAATGAACATCTTGTAATTAATCTCCGTAAATTAACTTATGAAAAATAAGACGGTTGCCCATTTGTAAAGGACAAAGAACCTTTTGTGATGAATTTGCTTCGCAACAATCATGAAGTTTTCGACAATCAACCTTTCATGGTTAGCATTGGCAAAACCTTAGTCAAAACACAGGATAATGATGTGCTAGAACAATATATAAATACCCAGCACATTGTTACCTTCCTAGATGATGTTATTCCTGCTATAAAAAATTTCCTTTGAACTACTCTAATGTCTATCACCCTGTGACAGATTACAAGGATACTCTAAACACCTTTGAATATGGCATAGGATTATATATGTATATACCAGCGGTAGCAGCTCATATAATTAGGACCAATATTTTCCCATATGATGTTTATTACTTTACAATTTTAGCAAGGAAGAAAGGAGACAAATCATCTTTTGTAGGATAGAAAGTCATAATAAATTTCTAATCAACGATCTCGAGCCTGCTAATGGTAAAATCCAAATCTACCATTACAACACACAAGCCAAAAATCTCATCCCTAAAATAGGATACAACTTGAAAAGTGACAAAGGGCTCAACTATAGTAAAGGGCAACATATGCCATTACGATAAATTGCTCCGAAAGGCAAACCCAAAATATATTACCAACAAACCCATCATTGTTTAAGTTATTTTACTCCTCAAGCAACACCTAAATTCATAGAAGCTAAAGTTAAGACACACTCTCACTCCTTTGAGTCTTCTGTTAGGGATTCTGATTCAAGCATTAAAGAAATATTCAAGCAAACATTGTTCATCAACATGGTGTCAGTGTACAAAGTTGAAGATGATGATCAATCAATTGAGCCTTTCGAAGTTGAACCATGGGCTTAAAAGTTGGAATCTAAGTGTGAGCTATATTTTGAGCAACGAGTACCGCCTACAGAAGATGAGGTTATGCAGGTTGACTTAGGTGACGAATCTTCCTCTAAACTAATCTTTATTAGTAAAAGTCAATCTGAAGAAGATCGTGAATCTCTTATATAGCTTATAAGAGAGTACATTCACGTCTTTGCATGTAGTTACGAAGACATGCCAGGTCTGGATCCTTAGGTCATAATGTACCGGCTCAATATCCTTCCAAATACTAAGCTAGTAAAACAACATCAGCGATGGTTTCGTCCAGACATTATGAAGGCTATTAAAACATAATTAAATAAGGTAATAGGAAGCGACTTCATCTGTGAAGAACGACATCTCGATTGGGTATCCAATATTGTTCCAATCGTAAAGAAGAATAGGAATCCTAGTCTGTATAAATTATAGTAATCTGAATGAATCTTATCGGAAAGACGAGTTCCCTCTCTCGATTATAGATTTTATGATCAACAACAATAGTGGCTTCGAACGAATGTCCTTAATGGATGGGTACTTCGGATACAATTAAATTAAAATAGTCCCAGATGATGAGAATAAACATCATTCAGAAAACTATTTAGGGCGATCACCTTCGAGACTTGAGAATGGTGTTAAAACTAATACGTGCACACAAACTCAAGATAAATCCAACTAAGTCCTTCTTGGGAGTCTCTAGCGGCAAGTTTCTTTGATTTATCAAAACTTTGAAGGGTATTCATCTCGATACTGAGAAGACTAAAGCTATCCTTGAAATGCGTCTCCAAAAATTCTACATGAGCTTCCCGAAATTCAAGGAATACTGGCATATACTAGGAGATTTATATCTAACCTTTCTGACGATGTCAACCATTAACTCTGTTGCTTAAGAAAGGAGTCACTTTCGCCTGGACAGAAGAATGTTAACGTGCATTCGACGACTTTAAAAATTATCTCACAAATCTTCCAGTATTAGTGGCTCCAATCGTAGGAAAACCTTTTTTACTTTTTGTTCATATGATGGACTATTACTTTGGTGCACTTTTAGCTCAAAAGAATGAAGGAGGTCACGAACATGCTATCAATTATCTCAGCCGAATGATGGTTGGTGTCGAGAAAAAGTATAAGCATGTAGAAAAAGAATATCTTGCTCTAATACACGTCATTCAGAAGAAGTGACACTGTGTTACTGGACAAACCATCTATGTCATCTCCAGAGTAAATCTCCTCAGAGTGCCCAGAGTAAATCCCCTCAGAAGGGAGTCAAAGGCCAAGCATTGACCAATTTTTTAGCAGCTCATTCGGTGCCAAAACTATCGAAACTCTACGATGATATTTCAGACGAAGGATTTGAGTCAAACACAATGACAAAAGATTCAATTTGGCGAGTGTTCTTTAACGGTACTTCAAGAACGGTATCCAAATGCAATACCATTACAAGGGTAGGGGTAGTGCTCATTTTCCTCGATAGTGTGGTCATCTATCGTGCATACTCCCTGATAGAACCGTATTCCAACAATGTGGCAGAATATAACACCTTAATCATTGGACTCCAGTTAGCTAATCAACTTTAGGTAGACTATCTAGAAGATTACGATTATTCTAAGTTGATTGTTAGTCAAGTCAAGGGAGAGTATGATGTTCGGCATGAAGACCTCATCCCATATTAGAAAGCTACCATTTATATAGCCTCAACATTCTCTGGGTTCTTTCTCGATCACATGCCTCGTTTGTAGAATACCAAAGAAGATTACAGTGATTGGTTGGGTGTTATTTTATATAATGAATAGTTTGTATATGTGTCAAAGCTATACTACGGAGACAAATATTGATGTAAAAGACTGGAGATTTGCTTTCATAGACAATGCAGAATATGAAATTATTTTTGATGATTATAAGGAAGCAACTTTTATTAAGAGATGCTCTGTCCGATTCTATTATGATACAGGCCCCAAAATTTTATATAGTCGCTCATATGATGGACTTCTACTACAATGTTTATCGGATGCAGAAGCAAAGCAAGCACTCTATGAAGCTCACAACGGTACTTGTGGTATATAACAACCAGGTCCTAAGTTACAGGATTGTCTAAGGCATATGGATAATTATTGGCCTACTATGGCAGCAAATACCATAGGATATGCCAAAAAATGCAGGGCGTGTCAAATACATGCTAACTTTATCTATCAACCATCAAAATTCTTATATCTGACGACAGAGTAATGGTAATTCGAAGAATGGGGCATAGATGTTAGTGGTCCAATTAGCTACCCTCAACTAGAGGCCATCGTTTCATACTAGTTATAACCAATTACTTATATAAATAGGTGGAAGAAATACCACTCATCGAAGTTAAAGCGTCAAACATGATCAGTTTTGTCAAGCATCATATCATATATTATTTCGATCTTCCTCGAAGGATCATCCATAAAATAGTCAATAATTCGCAAATCATGCATTCTATCGATTCTGTAATAATAATTGAATTAAAACATTATTTAAAATGATACAATCTTTCTGTGAATTGATTAGCAAAAGAATTCAATAAGGCAATAATCAAGTTACTCAAGAAATTTGTCTCATCCTATAAATGCGACTGGAGCGAGAAGCTTGGTGAATATCTTTGGGCCTATCACACAATGGTCCAAACTTCGACTAGCAGTACGATATTTTCTCTGGTTAATAAAAGCGAAGCATTTTTTCTCCTAGAGATCCAGATTCCTTCTCTCAGGATAGCACTTTTAAGACATAAAAACCTAAGAAAATCTTCGTTTGAGGTTGCAAGAGTTGGAGGCGCTTGACGAAAAAAGCCTGTTAGCTCAATGGCATATTTAGTTATACCAAGTAAGGTTTTGGCATGCCCTAGTATTGGAATACGGAGACGGACATGGCCAGCTACCCTGTATAAGGTACTATACATCGTACGACGATTACGGCTGTAACTAGACAATGGGTTACATACTACAATTAAGTTACCTAGGGTTACAAAGAATATTTATTGTCCTAACCAGTCAAGTAAAAAGTAGTAAACATAGAATATATATGACAATGAAGTAATGCGTCCCATACGCCCTTCCAAAATATTCTAGAAACAATCTATGCAAAATAGGAAAAATATGGCAGAGTAGCAAAAGTACATGATCAGCTGTAGTCTTATTAATTACAATCATATAACAGGAACTAAATGTTCAGAATTGTCGGCTAACAGGTGCCGGTGGCTAAATATCCAAAAGTATAAAATGTGCAATTATGTGCAGGGAAGAAGAAACACACGTATGCCCTTTAGTGGCTATCCGTCTGGTGCGCACAATCAGGAAAGGGAAATAAGCTGGATCTTCTGGAACTGGCTCGAAACCTAGCCATGCAAAACTAATACGGTTAGACCTCAAATAACAAGTACCACATTGGAAGCATAAAATAGAGAAACAAAAACCAAACTATAGATATGTATAATATAGGTTCTGCGTCATGGCTTCGGTCCATGTTTATCCTAGCATAACAGCCCAACCCTACAACCAAATAAGGACAAGGGTTGTACCATCGCACTATGATAGTCCATGTCCCTAGACTACTAACAGAATAATAAAATCATAATCAAATCCAGTTATAACAGCCAATCACTTGTACGGCTTATTAATATGGAGTCTGAGTTATCTCATAACAGATGCATAAAGAAATCCTCATATCATGAGCTGTTTAGCGGAGCTAACCGAGCCATTGTATACACATAACATATTATATATTATGCACCGGTCCCTCGTAAGACCACCATCCTTAGATCACATAGAATTTATTATATAATATAAGTATTCGGATATTACCGTCCACTAGTGTGGATGTAACCAATATTCATGGTGGTCATCCTTGCACGTCATGACGATAGTTTGAAGTAGCTAATGTGCACGATCTCAGAATTTTATCCTTACCAATATTCTTCCTAAATTAACCCTATTGTTATGTTGGGAATCATATAACATGGTCACATGATCAATCCTCCTGTATGTCGTACCGTAGTTTGGTCTACGCTAGTTACGAATCTACTTTGTCAATTAATAGCTCAAACTGGATTCACCCCAGCGTGATGCAACAAACAACCAATCCTAGCCAAGCTTTGGTAGTTGACCCACATAACATACCCGTGCTGGAGAAATAATATAATGATATCATATGTCGCATAGTATAGGAGGAATTCATGATGCACAACTCGAAACATATAATCACAAAGCACGTAGGAAGTTATGTCGCACCTCAGTACACATTGATCATGTAACACATAGCACGTACAAAATTATATCAGCACGAATACAAGTATGCGGGTCAAATTACCAACTAATCAATTGGTCACATAATTCTTGATCGAATTGGAACACATAGCTCAAGTTCTGCACCTAGTTGGTTAGTAATTTATGACATAGTCAATTCCTAGCATATGGTCATGTCTAGCACATGGTCGGGTCACTAAATCCATTCTTCCCTAGGATCAATAAAAACAATGGTCAAGGTCAATCACATAGAATAAGGAAATATCCAAATAAAATAACTAAGCCGCATACACCAACTTGGTGCATGAGACAGACGCTGCATGGATTGTCGGCAACATACTATTCCAGGCCGCATACCCCTATAAGACGAATGCTACTCCAAGCCACATACTACTCCAGGCCGCATGCTCCTCCAGGCCACATAGTTCGCTGGCCGAATGAGACTCCAGGCCGCATGCTTCTCCAGGCCGCGTAGTTCGTTGGCTGCATGAGACTCCATCTTCTCCAAAAGCAGGTTTCGGCTATGGGGAAAACTCTGAAACCCAAATCTTGTTTCTTCCATAGAAACCTCGTACGAACCCCAAATCTAACAAGGTAAAGTTCTAAATCACTTAGAATTAAATGATCCTCAAGATAGAATAAATAGTTTTTAAAAGAAACAAGTTTTTAGAGATCAAATCCAAGGAAACTTACAAAACCTATAAAAGCTCTAACTAAAATTTAGATCTAGTTTAATCCATCCATCAAAGCAAAAAATTCTAAGTACTAAACATAATGAGAATCATACAACAAACAAAATGGACCAATAATTTGGAGGGTTTCTCCATTTCTTAAGCAGGGTGTACTTGCCTATGGAGAGGGAGAGAAAACCTAAGAGAGAGAAAAGAAATAGAAGAATGAAGAGAGAGAAAGATTTTGTATATATATATATGGATAGGGTTGGGTTGAACCATGGTTCAAACCATGACAAAGTCCTATCCTCATATTAAACCAGTAAACCCAACTTGTCAAAAATTGGTTTGGCCTATAACCAAACAAACAAAAAGGCCAATAAGTAGGAATATATTCCAAATACGTATATTAAAAACGGAAAGTGACATCTCAACTCACCTAAGAAAAATTTTGTCCTCGGAATTCGGATCCAAGTATAGCTAGAGAAGTTAGGACAAGCACGATACCAATCTATAAGCTAATCAACCTACGTAAACAACCACACATAATGAATCAAAGAAATATCACAACACATAGGTGATCAATGATGACAGAATCCGAGATTCAAAGGAGTAAAAAAGAATATATCTTCCGAATCGAATAGTTGTGGGTACCCGGATCGAATGTTGTACTTGCTTTCCCACATCGATTCCCCTAGGGAGTGATGGCCCTAGGCAACCCGGACAAGAAAAATAGTCTGGTTCTTGAGCACCTTCTCCCTTCGGTCCAATATGGATACAGGTTGCTCCTCGTAAGATTAGTCGGTACCAATGACTAATTCATAGTAATGAGGATATAACTCCGATCTAAAATATACCTACACAACTGAGACACATAAAATATATCGTATACCTCACGTAGGGAAGGAGGAAGGATAAGACGATAAGCAACATCGCCTACCCACTCGAGAATATCGAACAGAGGTACATATTGAGGTCTAAGCTTTCTGCGAACACCAAATCTAATGACTCAATGGGTTGGCAAAATTCGTAAGAACACGTGGTTGCCCATAGAAAACTCTAAAAGCCTACGATAGTGATCTGCCCAATGTCGCTGCCGATCTTGCACAAATCGAAGCAACTTTATAATATTCTTGACAACTTCGACTATTTTTGTGATCATTTCTTGGCCCTATAGTTTTCTTTTACCGATGTCATCCCATGCCAACGGTGACTTGCACTTTCTATCGTATAGTGCCTCAAAGGGAGTCCTCTGAAAGCTTGCTTGAAAACTTTTATTGTATAAGAATTTGACTAGATGAAGAAGATCTTCCCAAGACCTACCAAAGTCTAAGGTACAAGCTTATAGCATATCTTCCAACATCTGGATGGTTCTTTCCATTTGCCCGTCAGTTTGAGGATGTTAAGCGGTACTGAATCTCATATCTACAATATATATTCCCCAACCCCGACTAGTATAGTGGATCCAACCATGGTACACTATGGCACAGGATTTCCCAAGAAGATACTGACTCTTCCTGAGAATTAGTGTCTGTACATGTACAAGATAATCAATAAAATAAGGCTTGCACAAGATACACCATATACCAAGGAATAACATCTCATGACGAGATCTGGATATACGAATCCTTGTAACCATCGTGTCAAGAAACATGGATATCTACACGAGATACAATAAACATAGAGGATATCATAAATGAGAAACTATCAGATAATGTACTCGTCTGAAGTCCAAAGAATAGTCTCACAAATGTCTGATACGGTGCCTCGAAGACCTAGATATAGATTATAACATCAATACAAGATTTCAGAAAGAAAATAAGTTAAACTAGTCAACTTCTAGGTCAACAAGCCATCTCTAAATCAAAAGTCAAACTATAGTCAACTATGGCCAAACTATGTCAACTGTGGTCAAATATGTCAAACTACCTATTTCTAGGTTGCAAGAGTCTATATCAAAGATATTGGTTTCAAACACTAGAGTCTAGGTTGTAAAAGCTATATCTTAAGATACTAGGATACCGTATTTCAAGATACGTAAAACAATAGGTAAAATATCACATATATATGTCAAACAATATTAATATGTATATAAAATCCTAATTATAACATTAAATGGATACCTTGGTTTCGAACCAACTTGGTATCACAACACTAAACCATAATCTTGATACACAAACCCAATACCTTGGGTATCCTAAAATACCTTTATACTTACCTTGGTATCTCAAGGTAATATCCAATACCTTGTTCATACTAACTACCCAATAATAAATATATGCTAACAACTAAATATTATATTTATTGTATACAAAACACAATTAGCAATTAGGAACATATTTATATATATATTAATACCATATATATACATATATATAACAATTATAATTAAATATATAATAACTATTCAAAACTGTATATCTGTTGCTAAAGACCCCTGCTGACCATCGCTATAGCTGCTGATACTGCTGCTGATACTGCTATTTTTGCGATAAAATCCTGTTGTCGTCGCTGTTGCTGAATTGCTATTGTCGTTGTTGGTGTACTACTATCGTTGTTGCTGCGACAGCCGTTGCTACTGCTACTGCTATTGCTATTGCTGCTGCGGCTGTTGTTGCTATTTCTCCTATTGCGGTCGCTATAGCTGCTGCGACTGCTGTGCTATGTTGCTGCTGCTGCTGTTATCATGACAAAAACTGTCACTAAAGCTGCTGTTACAAATTCCCATCTCTTAGATATATACAAATATATATAATACAATATATATATATATATATATATATATATATATATATATATATATATATATATATATATATATATATATATATATATTCATATACTAATATATATAACACATCTAAAAATAAATATACACACATACTCCTCCACATACATATATATGTACATAATAACTACATATGACATAACATACATATATATAGTATCATATATATAACAACACATACACGTATACGTATATATAATCATACAATAATATGTATACATATATCATATAAGTATATATATATATATATACAATACATATACATATATATATACTATAATATATATATATATATATATATATATATATATATATATATATATATATATATATATTTATATATATATATATATATATACTACAATATTAAATAGCTCTTACATATGTAGATTAATAGCTACATAAATATATATATACACATAGATAAAATAGATACATAGATCTATGACACATCAATACATAAATATATATACACAACAATATATATACATACATATAATTAAATATCACAATGACTAAGAACATAAGAGAAGTAGATCTAGAAATTAAATTGCACAACACATGGAGTGTATCACACCCGTATCCCACTAGATCTAGGATACGTTTGCAACACGAGTCGACCACACATCCAAACGTACCCCCAAGGACACGAGCAATTCTAATATATTATTTATGAATAATACGAAGAGTCAAACATAAATCTACATGTCTGTGACAAAATATAACATGCTCAAAGTCCCGGATCGGAGAAAAATCCCCCAAAATCAACACGTATCACCAAATTGTCGGGATACGACCTACACGTACCCAATTATGGACATGAAACTAGCACCAAAAACACAAGCACATGCCAAATTGATCTATAGTACTAAATAACACACACAACAAATATCAATCCCGGAATTCCCCCAAAATTGATACAAATAGTTCCATAACTTTCTCAATAGGCCTCCTATGAATACAAAACCAAATCCTATAGGTAGCCTATCCGTATGGTTTAATTTCTCATGGTTAAATCTCAGATTTAGAACCTAATTTAAGGAGAAAAATTGAATTACACCTATTGGGAGATGGATTTCCAATGGAACCTCCAAATATGATAAAATTTGCCTCCAACTTGTAGATCATTGCTCCACTTTGAGATCCTTGCTTTCTTCTTCTAGATCTTTGCTCCACTTGCCTCTAATAGTGATTTAGGAAGGAATTGGATTGAAATTTGGTAGGAAAATTATATAAAAATGAAGAAATTTGAATGAGAGAAATTCGAGATCTAGTGTGCAAATGAAAAGAGGAGAGAGAAATATTTTCTTCCCTCTTTAATAGACCAGCCCCTTACCCCTTCCTCAAATCACTATATAATATCCATTATACCCCTTGCGGCCTCTCATGAAGAAATAATTAAGATGGGAAGCTTCTAGTCTAATGGTTTAATTAAATTAATTATCCTCCTAATCAATGGGCTTTCTAAATGGGCTCAATTCTAACAATTAATACATGTTGGTGCTTGAGTCTAAACTAAATTAGTTAGGTCCACTAACATAAGTCCAAAATAAATAATTAACATCTTGCAATAATTAAATAATACAACAATAATTATTTATCAAGCACAATATTTAACTAATTATAAAATTACTAAAATATCCTTTCCTAGAAAATATGATAGTGACAAGTCTACCCTCCTAAAAATAATTTTGTCCTCGAAATTCAAAGATACAAACTACCCCCAAAAAATAACAGAATATAGCAAATGAACAGAACTAAAGAACATAACTAATTATGAAATAACATACCTCAAGACACAAACAAATATGGATAGCGCTCTCGCATTTTATCCTCTCTCTCCCAGGTAGACTCCCCCAGAGAGTGATGCCTCTATGCGACGTGTACCAAATGAATAGTCTGGTTCCTCAGCATCGTCTCTCTTCGATCCAGAATCTCAACTGGCTGCTCTGGATAGCTAAAATTAGGGCCCACCTCTATCTTCGAGTAATCCAATACATGACTAGGATCTGCCACGTACCGTCTCAACTACGACACATGAAACACATTATGCACTCCCTCCAATACAGGTGTTATGTCCAATCTATAAGCAACTGCACCGACCCTTTCTAAAATAGTAAAATGTCCGATGAATCGCGGACTAAGCTTCATGCCTCCACCGTAGCGAATCCTACCTCGTGTCGAAGAAATCCTCAGAAATACCAAACCACCCACCTAGAACAAAACACAATCTTAATAACTTAATCTATAACAAACAACCAATAACAAACACAAAAGAAAAATCTAAACTATACCTCAAACTCCAAAGGTCTTCGGTGGCTATCGGTCCAATGCCGCTGTTTGTCCTGTGCCACACGAAGTCTGTCTCTAATCAACTGAACCTTCTCCGCTTTGTCTACAATTATCTCTGGCCCAAGAAAAACTCTATCTCCAACATCGTCCTATGACAAGGGAGTACGACATCTCCGACCGTACAGAGCTTCAAAAGGTGACATCTCTTTACTAGCCTGGTAACTATTGTTGTAAGCAAACTCTACCAAATGTAGATGGTCCTGCCAAGAACACCCAAAATCTAGTACACAAGTACACAAAATATCCTCGAGAGTCTGAATAGTCCTTTCTGATTACCCATCTGTCTGGGGATGATATACAGTACTGAACTTGAGCGGAGTACCCAAACTTTCCTATAAACTCCTCCAGAAATGAGAAGTGAAACGACTATCCCGATCCGAGACTATGTTGACGGGAACACCATGTATCCTGACGATCTGCCTCACATACATCTCTGCCAGCTTCTCCGTAGACAAACCTACCTTGAAAAGTAAAAAGTGGGCCGACTTGGTCAACCTATCAACGATGACCCAAATTGCGTCTTTCCCTCCTGGAGATCGTGGAAGTCCGGACTCAAAATCTATAGTAATGTGTTCCCACTTCTACTCTGGAATGGGTAATGGCTGAAGTAAACCTCCTGGCCTCTGCCTCTCAGCTTTTACCTGCTGGCACACTAAGCATCTGAATACAAACTATGCCACTTCCTTCTTCATGCCATACCATCACACACTCTTTCGCATATCTCGATACATCTTGTTGGCACCTAGATGTATAGAATACTAAGAACAATGTGCTTCCTGCAATACCTCCTCACACAACTTTCTACTAGGCACATATAATCTAAGTCCATGCCGCAAAGATCCATCCTCAGCATTGGTGAAATCCTCCTCCAATCCTGCTCTCACCTGAGCTCTGATGCTCCTCAGAGATAAATCCTCATACTGTGCTGCCTTGATCTTGTCCATCAATTTTGAATATATTTGCAATCCCCACATCTGCATCACACAACCAAGAAGTACCACCTCAATGCCCAAGCTTTCTAAGTAATCCAACAAATATCGATCCTGCGTGAAGAACATAGCTACCGGATACCTGCTTAAGGCATCGGCAACTATATTAGCTTTTCCAGGATGATACTGCAAAGATATATCAAAATCCTTCATCAGTTCCAACTACTGACGCTGCCTCATGTTTAATTCTTTCTGCGTGAAAACGTACTTTAAGCTCTTGTGGTCTGCGAAGATCTCCATACGCTCTTCGCACAATTAATATTTCCATAACTTTAGGACGAAGACGACTGCTGCCAACTCCAAATCATAGGTAGGATAGTTCTTTTCATGAGGACGCAATTGCCTAGATGCATAGGCAATCACTTTCCCATTCTCTTGAATAACACAACCCAAACCTTTCTCCAATGCATCACTATAAATAGTAAAACCTCTAAACCTTGATGGCAACGTCAAAATAGGAGCAGACGTCAACCTTTTCTTTAATTCCTCAAAAGCAACCTGGCAATCCTCTGTCTAAACAAACTCTATATCCTTCCTGGTGAGTTTGATCATCGGCTCGACAATCTTCGAAAAATCTTGTACAAACTTCCTGTAGTATCCTGCCAATCCCAAAAAACTCCTGATCTCTGCTACCGAACTCGGGGTCTTCCAAGATTCCACTGCTGCGATCTTCTTCGGATCTACTGAAATACTATCACCAATCATAACATGCCCCAAGAACACCACCTTGTCCTGGAAGAACTCACACTTGGATAGCTTCTCATATAGCTTCTCCTTCCTCAACACATCCAACACAATCCTCAAATGCTCCTCGTGCTCCTCTAGTGTCTTCGAGTATATGAGTATGTCGTCGATGAACACCACCATGAACTTATCAAGGTACTGATGGAATACCTTGTTCATCAAGTTTATAAATACTGCCGATGCATTAGTCAAACCAAAGGGCATAACCATAAACTCGTACTGACCATACCGAGTTCTAAAAGTAGTCTTCGGTATATCCTCTGGCTTCACTTTCACTTGGTGGTAGACTGATCTCAAATCTATCTTAGAAAACACCTTGGCACCACTCAACTGATCGAACAGATCAACAATCGGTGGCAAAGGGTACTTATTCTTGATAGTGAGATTATTCAATGCCCTTTAATCAATGTACATACCCACTGATCCATCCTTCTTCGGTATAAATAATATCGGGGCACCCCACGATAAAAAAATCGATCTGATAAACCCCTTATCCTTCAATTCGTCCACCTGCTTCTTTATCTCGACCAGTACGATATTGTTTACTCTATAGACATGTTACAAAATTGGTTCTGCCCTTGGCACCAAGTCTATAGAGAATTCAACATCTCGATCTGGCAGCAATCTTAGAAATTCCTCAGGAAATACATCTAAGAACTCTACTATCAACGAATGCGACAATTCATTGTCTTCCACCATAGCTCCACAAATAATGCCTTCTCCCTGCTCTGCAGCTCCTCTAACAAACTAAAATACTGGCTCTCCTGACGGACCAAACAAAACTCCACCTCCTCTACAATCTATACTAGCATGGTGCCTACTCAACCAATCCATCCCGAGTATAATATCGTAGCTCGAAAGTGGCATTACAAGTAGATACGCACTCAACTTCCGACCTTCTAGAGTAACTCTTTGATCCTTGCAAATATCATTAACCAGGATAATGCCTCCCCCGGTCATGATCTTGAAAATCCTAAGCAAAGACTCCGCTACCAAACCATGCTTCAGAGCAAAAAAAACAGATACAAAACTATGGGAAGCACCACTTTCAAACAAAGCTAAAGCTGAAATGTAATCAATATGGCACATGATGTAAGACACTCAAGGAAAGGATATTTTTAAGAGATCAACTATTAATATCAAAGGAGATTAGTTGAATGAATAAAAAGATTTTTTTCCTAGATGTGATTGAGTATTCTCAGCCTATATCCTATATCCTATATCCTGAAACAGTCTCGTAATAGTACAACTAAGTTGTCGTACTACCACGATATTGCACAACTTATGAAGCCTGACCTACATGGTCCACCACTAAAAATGTCTCATGACCAGCACCCGATGTAGGGATGCAAGTCAGAAATACCGCCCAGCTTACGTCGCAGAATCGACGATAAAACGAGGTCTGGATAATCTATCTAGCAATATAATGAACCACCAATAATAATAATATACTCAATCACAGATCTAAGATGGAAATGAGCATGAATATAATAAAGAATAGAATAGTCACAAACAACTCATGAGTCTAAAATAATAACATCAATGAGTCTAAAAGAATACTACAAGAATAAGCTGGAGACAAATCCAGTACAAGAATACTAAGATACTACTAAACTTGGGTCATTTGCCTCAGTTGGGATAAGTCCCTCCTGAGCCAGGGTCTCTAACTCTAAACCCACAACATCCTGAGGTCCATAATGTGTAGGGTACCAATCCTCAGTATCATCTGGGAAAACTATATCCAATCAGGAAAGGAGCAGAGTATATCTCTAACAGCAGTTCTAATCAGTGATTAAAACTATGTAATAGTAAATATATGTGAATATACAAGATGCACAATAGATACAATAGATATACAATAAGAAAATACTGGAATAATACAATAATGAGCAATATGATAATGAACAAGAATACTAATGACTAAGTGTGTGAGTACTAGCTTTAACATGTGATCGACTTGGGAACATGATACAAGATTTATGGCCTGGCTAATCATACGTACGGTGTATGATTAACACTATTCAATGAACAAGACTTGATATAAGGAGGGTATGATCAAATATCTACACTACGTACTCTCCAACCCCGACTGGTATAGTGGATCCAACCATGGTACGTTATGGTACGGGATTTTACAAGAAGATAGTGACTCTTTCCGAGAATCAGTGTCTGTACATGTACAAGATAATCAATGTGTAAACCCCCTCACCCAAAATTAGGCTACTTGGCTTAGATAGTGAAATTAGGGCTAGTTTGTATCCAATTGGAAATAGGACACGGCATTTTATTTAATTATACAAGATTTATATCACCTAGTGCACCTTACCGTTGCTTCAATAATTGGAGCACTACACTAGCCATTGCCTTCCTATAAATTTTATATCCTTCTCCTAGACATGCCCGTCTTCCATTCTGACCTTTGTGTAACTTATAATTATGCTCTCTTGTGCTATATTTTAGTCGTACAACATTCGTCGCGAACGTTATTTCCTAATTCTAAATAATTTCAACTTTGTATCCTTGTACGTTCCAATCAAAATTGGAGATATAATCTTGGCCCATCTCGTACTGTCATACCCCAGTCCCAAAATACGTAGGACTAGGAGTATGTAACACGCCCAGTTGTATGTATACGAACTCCAATATATGGAAACCGTATACACACGTACGCTGTACATGAATATTCAATCCACCAGTGGTAATATACTGTCACAATAAGTCAAACACAATCTATATCCCATCCACCAAGTCCCAAAAACATGTCACGCCCTGGTCCCAAAATACATAGGACTAGGAATACGTAATACGCCCAGCCGTATGTATACGAACTCTAATATATGTAAACCATATACACACGTACGCTGTACATGAATATCCAATCCACCAGTGGTAATATACTGTCACAATAAGTCACACATAATCTATATCTCATCCACAGCACAAATAATAAGTAGGAATAAAGAGCTAAATAATAACTAAATATATAAGATGAGTACCAAGTCTGATAGTCGGATGGAAATAAATCAACTACAAAATGACTATACTGAAGTAGCAACAAGGATCTCTAAATAGCAGAAATAAAATCACATATACTCCGAAGGTAAGACCTCCTCTATCTGGTAAGTAGCTTCAGGTCTAGGACCGTACTCCTGCGGATACTCCTGCTCGTCCATACCTGGAAAGGGACCAGGTCCTCAAAGGGACGTAACAAGATACATAATAACATGCCAATAAGTACTAAAAAATAAATATCCAATGGGTCGCCTAACCGTCTAAGTGAATGCAGTTTTGAGAACAACTTTCCAATACGTGTGCTATCTGACCAAAATAGGATTGGCATGATTCTCTCGGAGAATCAGGGGCCTATAAAGCATGTCGTCTTTTGAACGGCAGAGGCCGACAAATAGTATAGGGGTCATCATGATCACGTATCTCCGGTGGAGCGTAAGGGTTACATAAAAAGGAAAGTGCAAAGGAGCCCAAACGCCTTACTTGTTGTTCTCTCCACCCCATGCTCTAAGCATGTCACATCCATGATACGATAAAATCTCTAAATAACTGCCAGGTCTACTAGCATACAAAGTTTCTATCAGCAGTTATCTCCATCTGTCGCACGACCTATACGTACCAGTGGCCAGTCGAATATGCAAGTTCGTGTCCTACATGTGACTCACAGTCGTATAAGAATAGTGTCATGGCCAATGAAACATAAAATGCCTCATGATAATGGGGTGGTCTCATACCCAAGGTCAATGCATATACATAAATAAAATATATCACGACGATACCGTCGTTGTACCCATGTTTCCTTGGACGCATAATTCATATAGCAGTTAAAATAAATGAACTAAATCAGCAGAAATAAAATAGGCATGCATCATATGGAATATAAATAATAGTACAATGACAAGGTATACTTGCCGAGCAAGAGTTTGTATAGTGCAAGTGTCCAATACAGTGTTAAGTTTAGTAAAAGAAGTGGGGTTTGGAGAGTTGTAATATATATAGAGATCAAGAGGCGGTGGGGGTTTGAAGTCGGTTCATCGCGGGGGATATTTATTTTAGTGGTTTTAAAAACCACTGTTGTTGCTATTTCTTTCTTTCTTTGGCTTGGTTTTGGTTGAGGGGTGTTTAGTAATAATAAAGATAAGAAGCGGTGGAATGAGAAGGCTCACACGCGCGGAGAAGGAAAAGAAAAGTTGGTTTTTGCTACTACTGCTGTTGATATTTTTTTCTCCTAACGGGTCCGGGTAGGGGTTAAACGGGTAGTGGGTTTAGGATAGAGGGTTTGGGTTTCGGGTTAAGATCCAATAGGAATTTTTTTGTATATACCATTAAGCTAGCAACTGTCCAAAGGGTCTCCTACAAGGAATAAATTAAAAAAAATTTATAATAGCTCCATAAATTCCCTAAATGCACAAATACCTCAAATAAATTAAATAAAATCTATTCCCTCTATTTAGCTAATTACTATTATAATTAAATAATTAATACGATTTATAAAATTAGGGGTCTTACACGTACAACCTAATTTATGATAATATTCTACTCTGAGTCCTCTATGTCCATGACACTTGTGTCCCACCAAAATTTATTCCCATGTACTTCTCATTAATTCCAGAACACCGTGCACATTAATTATAATTAATTTAAATCCAATTTCCATATTTGTGTAATTTTCTAATTGTTGGGCATTTTTATGCAAAAGTGCATTAAGGTATCCACACCATTGGACAATACATGAAGAAAACTTGTTTTTTCCCTTCACATAATTTTTTCTTATAATTTTCGGAATGTGTAACGTACAACATCGCCCCCTCATTTAAACCTACTCCTTGCATTTAAATAATACAAATTATAGCCCTCCCAAACATCCCCATGTGAGCCAATGGCCCAACCCAAGAGAATGTTGACCAAGTCAAACTATTCCTAGGTCAACCCAAACCCCATGTGCATATAAATATTCCTTTACTTTGCTTTTTCCCTTTTCAAAAAACCCAAAATCAACCTATACCTAGCCGACTCAACCACCCTCTCTTGTGCATCTTCTTCTTCCCGAAGCCTGAGGCTCCGCCGACCGGAGTTGAACCCCCGACTGGCCTGCCCGACCACCCCGCCGGAACCTCCTCCCTCTCCTCTCCTTCATCACCCACCAGCACCGCTGCACGACCACCCTTCCTTCTTTCTTCTTCTCCTCCGGTCCCCATCCACCGCTAAGCCGACCAACCTCGCCGGAGAAGCTCGCTTGGCCGCCGAGTCTCCACTGCACAGCAGCAACCCGCCTTCATCCCGCCGCATCTTCCCTCAACCCGACCGAAAACTGACCACCCCGAACCTTCTTCCTCCCCCTCCCGAGCCACCGGAGCTCGACACCGCTGTCATCGATTGGACCTCGAGCCTCCATTATTGATGACCGAACCACCACCAGCAATACCACCAGCAACACCACCGCCACCCGACTTCGTCCCTCGTCCCTCGTCCCTCGTCCCTCGTCCCTGTCCTCTCCTTCGTCCTCCCTGAGTAACACCACCACCACCTCCCCTCATCCCTGACCTCGACCCATCTCCTCCCTGTCATCGACCCCTTCCTCCCTGCTCGTCTCTACCTTGGCCGGACCCCCTGGCCGGAGAGCATCAGCCCATCCTCACCATCAACCTATGAACATCATCACCATCAACCTATGATCATCATCATAATCAACCTATGATCATTATCATCATCACCCTATCTTCATCACCAATCACCATTCATCATCATCGTCCTCGTCATCACCATCATCCACGTCCTAATCCTCGTCATCACCATCATCCATATCATCGTCCTAGTCATCACCATCACCCACATTATCATCCTCATCATCACCATCATGATCATCACCATCATCTTCACCATGAGCATCACCATCATTATCGTTATTGACATCGTCGTCATCATCGTCTCTGTACACGTACCCCGAGGTACAAATGTGTACCCCTCCTTTCATATTTTTATTTGTGTGTATATGTATTATATATGTATCCCTAGTATATATTAATATATAATATAAATCCAATTAGTGTTTATACAATATATATATTGCATACATATTTAATTAGCATATATTCATGTATATATATGGCATATGTATTTAATTGGTGTATATATGTATTATAAGTATTAATTAGATATGCTAGATAATAATAATATATATTTATATATTTACGAGGTGACCCGAGTGTAACCACGGATATCCCGTAGTTACGTTGACCTGTAACCATGTAATATTGTTAGCAGACTGCCATTATGTACGCTGACGTACTGGCGAGCCCGTATCATTTGGATTGTCTGTCTTGCACAGCAATTACAGATGTGATGCCCGTGCGAATAGATGCACACTTAACCCTAGTTGACCAGTGATATACCTAGCTATGCCCTGAGTTCAAGGTACTAATGATGGTGTATGTGCTAGTGTAATGACTGATGTTGTATTGTATTATATTTTATGTATCTAGGACATATCGGATTGTTCTGCGCAACATCAGAAGCAGGTTATTGGTACTTCGCAGCTTTCTTGCCATGCAAGTATAACTTGTTTTGTTGTACTGTTTAAATTTTGTATTATTAGTTGCATGTTTATATTATATAACTATGCGCGTCCGAGAGAGACTCGGGTGCAGTCAACGAAGACGTTGACGTTAGGACTTGTGTCTGACCTAGTGTCTAGTAGACCCACATAAAGTTATGAGTTATTGGTATGACTCCCCAGGCCTTGACACGTATTATTTCACGTCACATAGTGAGTTCATGTAGGGACGCATGCCTCATACTCGACTGGCCATCGGTGTGAGCAACACATGTAACGGTATTTAGCTTAGTTGTTTATTTCTTTAGAGACTTGCATTATAATATGAGATGTCCACGTCGTGTTCGTGACTTGTACATCTATATTGGGCAGAGAGGACAACTAGTAGGCGTATGGGACACCCACCTCCTTTATTACAGATATCGCATTCTTCGGAGCGATACGAACGTATATATTTTGCAGATACCATGTTCCTTAGAGTATTGGACGTTAATTTACAGATACCTCATTCTTCAGAATAATGGATATTGCAGATACCGCACTCTAGAGGATGTTGGACGTTATGCCTACGCCTACCCATACGTACTAAAGTTGTCCTCAAATTGCATTCACTTAGATGGTTAGCGCACCCCTTTTATTTATTCAGTATTTACTTTATGGCATGCTTCTATGTATCTTGTTATGTCCCTCTGACGACCTGGTCCCTTGTCAGGTGTAGATGTTCATAAGTATTTGCAGGAGCGCCGATCCGGACTGGTTACTTATATTGAGGAGGTCTTCCCTTCGAGCCTCGCGATTATTGGTGATGTACTTATGATATGTTTGCTCTTATATTATAGTTCGGCAATGGATTTATTTTCATCCAACTGTCATCTTTAGATACTTTATATTGAGATCTAGTTATAGATATTGGTTATTTATTTAATTATGATTTTCTGTGGATGAGATCTAGATTATGTCCGGTGACTTGTGACTTGTATATATACCACTGGTGAGTTGTTATTCATATTACAGTGTACGTATGCGTTATGGTTTCCATATATTGGAGTGCCATAACTAAGTGGCTGGCATGCTTACGTGTCCTAGTCCTACATATTTTGGGACTGGGGCATGATATATTTTTAGTGGTGGCTCATTCAGGTCAGAGCATATTGTCTCGGTTACGTTATTGTACCGAGCAAGCCTGCACCTAGGAATATAGTATAGGATCTCATCCACAATTGGCTATGACTCATCCTCCTTCCAATCCATTCCATTTGAATAATTGTATCATGCTTGATTCATGTGCTTCCCTATTAGTTTCTTGAGTATAGCCTCTGCTAGAATATATGAATCCCTGTTGTTAGGATAATAATTAGGGTAACATTCCTATTAAGAATACAACTAAGGCATTGACACATCATTAAGTTTAGACTACCTAATGAACCCTAGCAACCCTTACCTGTAGAATGATTGACCATTATCCCTTGATAATTAGGGATGACTTGAGAGTAGTATAGACACAACTAGAGTGAGTTATAAATTTAACCATATGGTTTGACCCTAGCATTGAGGAACCAATAGAAATCCAAGGTTGAATAATAGGACCAAACTTAAATTTTATAGTGAGATAGAATGATAGAACTATGAAATTAGGTTCTTGTCCTGATACTAGCAGACAGTACCTTAGGAGGCCAAGAGGAACTAATATAACATTTTCCTCGATCAAACCTCCAACACAGATATTAGCATACCACCTTCCCCTTAGGAACCATGATATTATCTAGAGTCCCTCTATTTTAAATTTCATATCTTGTTCCTCTACAACCTTAACGTTCGCTAATTGTGCGACGACTAAATTATGTTCTTCTTTTCTCTACTTTTCTTTCAATTCGTGCCACCTGACACTTCTGATTGTCGGCAAAGTAATTTCCTTTTGTTAGGATATATAGCTTGCTAGGATTACAGTTGTAATCTCGAATTTTAAAATTTTGTGATTGGTAGTTAGAGCTTGATAGTTTAAGTTATTCTTGTAGATTATAACCTAATGATTATCCCCTAGCTTTAAATTGTGTAACTTGTACCATACCTCGATACGAGTTATATTTCCCTTTTTTCCTTGAAGGCCAGTAACTTTTCCATGCTTACTATTGACACTTGTATTCTATGAACACTATGACTAAGACTTAAGATGACCATCCCCTAGATAATGCAATAGGAGACCCTAATAAATGCCAAGATCTTTTCCTCGTATACCCTAACAATAGTTTCTACTCCAATTACAAAGATTAAGTTATTTGGTAGAATCTCCTTTAAGGCAGTTACAGTATTAGTTTATTATTTTAAGTTGGGTAGTATATCTCACAATATAGTATCACATAGCCCTCGGGACCCATTAATAAAGTATAACTGAATGACATTAAATGTGTACTAGCATAAAAAGATAATATTTATTCAGACTATATAACTTATAGGCCTATACCCCTATTTAGTCGACTAGCGACTTAGACAAGGACTTAGTATGACAACTGTAGAGATTGTAGAGTCTTTTTTTTATTATTTTGTTTTGTGAACTTGAATTATTTTGTACCTCCTTTCATCATAATCTAGCGTATTTATATTTCTAAAACTACCGTGACTTATGCTGTTATTATAGCCTAGTTTTGCAAGCCTACTCTTCTATCGAGCTTGATCATGATATATATATTATTGGGTCGACACACTAATACATTTTAGAATCAGTGTAATAAGGTCTAGCTAACCTTAGTGCGCTTGGTTCGCTCTTCGCATGACTATCGTACGTGGATTGAGATATATAGTTGACTAGTAGACGAATGTACTTGCCCGTAGACTTGCCTGAGCATATCATATCGATTACATAAATGTACTGATATGAGCATGTGAATAAGAACCTAGCAAACTAGGATTTTAATCTATAACTGCCTTGGCAATTCCCATTTAAAATCTTTAAACTCCTTAATTTCCATACTTCTATTCTATTACCTTCCCCTTGGACTCTTTATTATTGTTTTTCGTCCTTCCTTATTTCGGAAAGACAAAACCTCGTGCTTAGTATAAGTTTGATATACAAAGAGTACAAGATATACCCCATAGGCCAATCATATTACTAGATGACTGCCTTTTATAACTGATTAAGGGTATATCATATCTGATATATTTGGTGTTCAAATTTTTTCGGATTGAGTAACATAATTAAGTAAATTTGAGGAATAAGTTTTCTTAAATGTAAGAGCCTTATACAATAGATGGGTAAATTCTAAATTGGGTAGAAGTTGCATTGTCAACTTGAGAGAAATTTCTTTTAAGATTATCATCGAGTAAAATTTGAGTTAGAGGTTCAAGTCATTTTATTTTTGTGAATTGTAGAAGAATGATTAAGATGATGAGGATTAATAAATTTTAAAAAACTGTGATATGGCAAACCAAATAATTATACTTGAGCATATGATTTAAATTTTGAATATTAAATGCTGAATCACGATTTAAACTTTGAGGATAAATATAAAAATCTAGACTTGAACAATTGGTGAATTGGATTTCAAATTTCACAATTTGAGGACTTAAATTAAAAGTTAAACGTTGATTGTGGGATTACATATTTGAAATATTGAGGATGTAAATTGAATTTAAATTTGAAGAGTACAAAAATTCATAAGTTGAAGATAGGAATAATATTTGATTAGAAATATTTTCTAAAGGAGATTATGATAGCTGGAGCTCATGATATAAAATTGATATGCGTTATTTAATTCTTGAAGATGTTATATGGATTTAATTTAAATTTGGATGTTGATGATTTGGAAAAGTGAGAAGGGATTACAATAGGTTGAATTTTGATTTGAACAGAGATTATCTTAATTTTGAAGTGATTGCGATTAATTTGATTAGAATTTTAATCATCGCAAGGAGATTTCGATTGACTTGCCTTATGTACATGAAGGATTAACAAATTATGCCTTTTTTTAATTTCGAGAACAAAATTTTTTTAAGTTCGGTAGATTGTAAACTCTCTCACCCAAATTAGGCCTACTTGGCTTAGATAGTGAAATTAGGGCTAGTTTGTATCCAATTGGAAATAGGACACGGCATTTTATTTAATTATACAAGATTTATATCACCTAGTGCACCTTACCGTTGCTTCCATAATTGGATCACTACACTAGCCATTGCCTTCCTAGAAATTTCACATCATTGCCCTAGACATGCCCGTCTTCTATTCTGACGTTTGTGTAACTTATAATTATGCTCTCTTGTGCTACATTTTAGTCGCACAACATTCGTCGCGAACGTTATTTCCAAATTCTAAATAATTTCACCTTTGTATCCTTGTACGTTCCAATCAAAATTGGAGACACAATCTTGACCCATCTCGTACAACCAAATTTATGATAATATTCTACTATGAGCTCTCTATGTCCATGATACTTGTGTCCCACCAAATTTAATCCCCATGTACTTCTAATTAATTCCAGAATACCATACGCATTAATTATAATTAATTTAAATCCAATTTCCATCTTTGTGTAATTTTCTAATTGTTGGGCATTTTTATGCAAAAGTGCATTAAGGTGTCCACACCATTGGACAATACATAAAGAAAACTCATTTTTCCCTTCACATGAATTTTTCTCATAATTTTCGGAATGTGCAACGCGCAACATCGCCCCCTCATTTAAACCAAGTCCTTGCATTTAAACAATACAAATTATAGCCCTCCCAAACATCTCCATGTAAGCCCAAGGCCCAACCCAAGACCAAGTCAAACTATTCCTAGGTCAACCCAAACCCCATGTGCATATAAATATTCCTTTACTTTGCTTTTTCCCTTTTCAAAAATCCCAAAACCAACCTACACCTAGCCGACTCAACCACCCTCTCCTGTGCATCTTCTTCTTCCCGAAGCCTGAGGCTCTACCGACCGGAGTTGAACCCCCGCCTGGCCTGGCCGACCTTCCCGCCGGAACCTCCTCCCTCTCCTCTCCTCCATCACCCACCAGCACCGCTGCACGACCACCCTTCCTTCCTCCTTTTTCTCCTCCGGTTCCCATCAACCGCTGAGCCGACCAACTTCGCCGGAGAAGCTCGCCTGGCCGCCGAGTTTCCACTGTACAGCAGTAACCCGCCTTCATCCCGCTGCTTCTTCCCTCAACCCGACCTGAAACTGACCACCCTGAGCCTTCTTCCTCCCCCTCCCGAGCCACCGGAGCTCGACCCTGCTGTCATCGATCGGACCTCGAGCCTCCGCCATTGACGACCGAACCACCACATTTACACCACCAGTAACACCACCAGCAACACCACCGCCACCCAAACTTGTCCCTCATTCCTCGTCCCTGTCCTCTCCTTTCTCCTACCTGAGTAACACCACCACCACCTCCCCTCATCCCTGACCTCAACCCAGCTCCTCCCTGTAATTGACCCCTTCCTTCCTGCTCGTCTCCACCTTGGCCGGACCCCCTAGCCGGAGAGCATCAGCCCATCCTCACCATCAACCTATGAACATCATCACCATCAACCTATGATCATCATCATTATTAACCTATGATCATTATCATCATCACCCTATCATCATCATCAATCACTATTCATCATTATCGTCCTCGTCATCACCATTGTCCACGTCGTCATCACCATCATCCACATTATCGTCCTAGTCATCACCATCACCCATATTATCATCCTTATCATCACCATCATGATCATCACCATCATCTTCACCACGAGCATCATTATCATCATCGTCATTGACATCGTCGTCATCATCGTCTCTGTGCACGTACCCCGAGGTACGAATGTGTACCCATCCTTTCATATTTTTATGTGTGTATATATGTATTATATATGTATCCCTAGTATATATTAATATATATAATATAAATCCAATTAGTGTATATATATAATATATATATTGCATACATATTTAATTAGCATATATACATGTATATATATGGAATGTCTATTTAATTGGTGTATATATGTATTATAAGTATTAATGAGATATGCTAGATAATAATAATGTATATTTATATATTTACTAGGTGACCCGAGTGTAACCACGGATATCCCGTAGTTACGTTGACCTGTAACCATGTAATATTATTAGCAGACTGCCATTATGTACACTGACGTACTGGCGAGCCCATATTATTTGGACTGTCTGTCTTGCACAGCAATTACAGACGCGACACCCGTGCGAATAGACGCACACTTGACCCTAGTTGACCAGTGCTATGCCCTGAGTTCAAGGTACTTATAATGGTGTATGTGCTAGTGTAATGACTGATGTTGTGTTGTATTATATTTTATATATATAGGACATATCGGATTGTTCTGTGCAACTTCAGGAGCAGGTTATTGGTACTTCGCAGCTTTTTTGCCAAGCAAGTATACCTTGCCTTGTTATACTGTTTAAATTCTGTATTATTAGTTGCATATTTATATTATATAATTGTGCGCGTCCGAGAGAGACTCGGGTGCAGTCAACGAAGATGTTGACGTTAGGACTTGGTTCTGACCTAGTTTCTAGTAGACCCACCTAAAGTTGTGGAGTTATTAGTATGACTCCCCAGGCCTTGACACGTATCATTTTACGTCACAAAGTGAGTTCATATAGGGACGCGTGCCTCATATTCGACTGGCCATCGGTGTGAGCAACACGTGTAACAGTATTTAGCTTAGTTATTTATTTCTTTAGAGACTTGTATTATAATACGAGATGTCCACTTCGTGTTTGCGACTTGTATATCTACATTGGGCGGAGAGGACAACTAGTAGCCGTATGGAACATCCACCTCCTTTATTGCAGACATCGCGTTCTTTGGAGCGATACAGACGTATATATTTTACAGATACCATGTTCCTTAGAGTGTTGGACGTTACTTTATAGATACCTCATTCTTCAGAATAAAGGACGTTACAGATACCACACTCTAGAGGACGTTGGACGTTATGTCTACGCCTATCCATAGGTACCAAAGTTGTCATCAAATTGTATTCACTTCGATGGTTAGCGCACCCCTTTTATTTATTTAGTATTTACTTTATGGCATGCTTCTATGTATCTTGTTATGTCCATCTGAGGACCTGGTCCCTTGTCAGGTGTAGATGTTCATGAGTATTTACCGGAGCGCAGATCCGGACTGGTTACTTATATTGAGGAGGTCTTCCCTTCGAGCCTCGCGATTATTGGTGATGTACTTATGATATGTTTGCTTTTATATTCTAGTTCGGCAGTGGATTTGTTTCCATCCGACTGTCATCTTTAGATACTTTATATTGAGATCTAGTTATAGATATTGGTTATTTATTTAATTATGATTTTTTGTGGATGAGATCTAGATTATGCCCGGTGACTTGTGACTTGTATATATACCACTGGTGAGTTGTTATTCATATTACAGCGTACGTATGCGTTATGGTTTCTATATATTGGAGTGCCATAACAAAACGGCTAGCATGCTTACGTGTCCTAGTCCTACGTATTTTAGGACTGGGGCGTGATATGTTTTTAGTGGTGGCCCATGCAGGTCAGAACATATTGTCTCAGTTACGTTACTGTACAGAGCAAGCCTGCACATAGGATTATAGTATAGGGTCTCATCCACAATTGACTATGACTCATCCTCCTTCCATTCCATTCCATTTGAATACTTGCATCCTGCTTGATTCATGTGCTTCCCTATTAGTTTCTTGAGTATAGCCTCTACTAGAATATATGAATCCCTGTTGTTAGGATGATAATTAAGGTAATATTCCTATTAAGAATACAACTAGGGCATTGACACATCATTAAGTTTAGATTACCTAATGAACCCTAGCAACCCTTACCTGTAGAATGATTGATCATTATCCCTTGATAATTAGGGATGACTTGAGAGTAGTATAGACACAACTAGAGTGAGTTATAAATTTAACCATATGGTTTGACCCTAGCTTTGAGGAACCAATAGAAATCCAAGGTTGAATAATAGGACCAAACTTAACTTTTCTAGTGAGATAGAATTATAGAACTATGAAATTAGGTTCTTGTCCTGATACTAGCATACAGTACCTTAGAAGGCCAAGGGGAACGAATATAACATTTTCCTCGATCAAATCTCGAACACAGATATTAGCATACTACCTTCCCCTTAGGAAACTATGATATTATCTAGAGTCCCTCTATTTTAAATTTTATATCTTGTTCCTCTACAACCTTAACATTCGCTAATTGTGCGATGACTAAATTATGTTCTGCTTTTCTCTTCTTTTCGTTCAACTCGTGCCACCTGACACCTCTGATTGTAGGCCAAGTGATTTCCTTTTGTTTGGATATATAGCTTGCTAGGATTTTAGTTGTAATCTCGAATTTTGAAATTTTGTGATTGGTAGTTAGAGCTTGATAGTTTAAGTTATTCTTGTAAATTATGACCTAATGATTATCTCCTAGTTTTATATCGCATAACTTGTACCATACCTCGATACGAGTTATATTTCCCTATTTTCCTTGAAGGCTAGTAACTTTTCCATGCTTACTATTGACATTTGTATTCTATGAACACTATGACTAAGACTTAAGATGACCATCCCCTAGATAATGCAATAGGAGACCCTAATAAATGCCAAGATCTTTTCCTCGTATACCCTAACAATAGTTTCTACTCCAATTACAAGGATCAAGTTATTTGGTAGAATCTCCTTTAAGGCAGTTACAATATTAGTTTATTATTTTTAGTTGGGTAGTATACCTCACAACATAGTATCACATAGCCCTCGGGACCCATTAATAAAGTGTAACTGAATGACATTAACTGTATACTAGCATAAGAAGATAATGTTTATTCAGACAGTAGAACTTATAGGCCCATACCCCTATTTAGTCGACTAGTGACTTAGACAAGGAGTTAGTATGACAACTGTAGAGATTGTAGAATCTTTTTTTATTATTTTGTTTTTGTGAACTTGAATTATTTTGTACCTCCTTTCATCATAATCCAGCGTATTTATATTTCTAAAACTACCATGACTTATGCTGCTATTATAGCCTAGTTTTGCAAGCCTACTCTTCTATCGAGCTTGATCTTGATATATGTATTATTGGGTCGATACACTAATACATTTCAGAATTAGTGTATTAAGGTTGAGCTAACCTTAGTGCGCTTGGTTCGCTCTTCGTATGACTACCGTACGTGGATTGAGATATATAGTTGACTAGTAGATGAATGTACTTGCCCGTAGACATTCATGAGCATATCATATCGATTACATAATTGTACTGATATGAGCATGTGAATAAGAACCTACCAAAATATGATTTTAATCCACAACTGCCTTGACAATTCCCATTTAAATTCTTTAAACGCCTTAATTTCCATACTTCTATTCTATTACCTTCCCCAAGGACACTTTATTATTATTTTTCGTCCTTCCTTATTTCGGAAAGACGAAACCTCGTGCTTAGTATAAGTTTGATATACAGAGAGTACTAGATATACCCCATAGGCCAATCACATTACTAGATGACTGCCTTTTATAACTGATTAAGGGTATATCATATATAATATATTTGGTATTCAAATTTTTGAGGATTGAGTAACATGATTAAGTAAATTTGAGGAATAAATTTTCTTAAATGTAAGAGCCTTATACGATAGATGGAAAAATTCTAAATTGGGTAGAAGATGCATTATCAACTTGAGAGGAATTTCTTTTAAGATTGTGATTGAGTAAAATTTGAGTGAGATGTTCAAGTCATTTTAATTTTGAAAATTTTAGAAGAATGATTAAGATGATGAGGATTAATAAATTTTAAAAAACCGTGATATGGCGAACCAAATAATTATACTTGATCATATGATTTAAATTTTGAATATTGAAGGTTGAATCACGATTTAAACTTTGATATGCAGGAAGAACCTATCCTCTGGGCAAGATTCACCTAAAATGCCAGATTGGCAACTTGAAAACGGAAGTCACTTGCTACGTCATCGACGTAGACGTATTATATAACGTCTTGCTCGGACGGCCTTGGCTACATCAACATATAATCGTGCCATCGACTCTGCTCCAGTATTTCAAATACGTCGACGAACATGGGGAAGTCAAAACAGAGTTTGCCTTGTCTGCCCCCACTCTCAAGTATTCTAGTTTTCGGGTGTGCAATTACACTGACCATCTTAAAATACAAATAATCGCAGATGCAACTACTTATGTCATGTACCTCCCTTACTCCTCTTTGTAGATCCTTGCTTCCTCCTTCTAGATCATTGCTCCACTAGCCTTCAATGGTGATTTGGGAAGTAATTGGAAAGAAATTTGGTAGAAAAATGATATGGAAACGAAGAAATTTGGTTGAAGAAAATTCTAAATCTAGTTTGCAAATGAAAAAAGAAGAGAGAAACTTCCCCCCCCCCCTCTTTAATAGGCCGGCCCCTTACCCCTTCCTTAAGTCACTATATAATGTCCATTATACCCCTTGGGGCCTCTCATGAAGAAATAATTAAGGGAGAAAGCTTCTAGTCTAATGGTTTAATTAAATTAATCATCCTCCTAATCAATAGGCTTTCTAAATGGGCTTAATTCTAACAATTAATACATGTTGGTCCATGAGTCTAAACTAAACTAGTTAGGTCCACTAACACAAGTCCAAAATAAATAACTAACATCTAACAATAATTAAATAATACAATAATAATTATTTATCAAGCACAATATTTAATTAATTATAAAATTACTAAAAAATCCTTTCCTAGAAAATGTGGTAGTGACACCCTTCACGAGGTACCTTAAGAAGTTTCTAAACCTCGTATGATGTGGCACATGTTGAGACTCAATTGAATTCAGTTATATCTACTGCACATAATAAAACATTGATAGCCTTGGCATCAAGATTGGCTTGTTTTTTTTCTAGGTCAGAGTATCTTCATTGGATTTCTCAACAAGGCTATCTCATCTATTATAATTCTAGCTGGTTTCTTGTAGCCATCTACAATAATTTAACATAAATCAAAATCAAGTGCTTGAGATAAAAGCTTATACGTGTCTTCTAATACGTGTAGTTGGTACCATCAAACAGGGGTAGCCTATTTATAGACTAGCCTTTACCATTGTTGGAGTACATGAGTTTTATGGTTGGTGTACTAATACTCTTAGGAGGTTAGTCCAAAAAAATTCCTTTCTCTGATACCAATTGAAGGATCGTAAAAAATAACCAGACTGAAAGTAGCAAATCCTTGAGATGTAGCAACTTCCGGGATGTAGTCTTCTAATGTTGTTTTGGTACAGTCTTCTGTTGTATCATACTTACAATGTATCAATTTGTAGTTTAAGTTAATTATCGAAATTTGGTAGAATATGGCCAGATGGGCTAACATAAAGTTCCACGTGGAAATATTTTTTATCGCCAGCTATTATGTTTATTCAAGAGTCTTGATTACGCAATAGGTATTAGATCCTCCAAAAATTTTAAGTGGTATAGTCCTCAGATCCTATGAAACATTTTTCTTGAGATCAGAAGATAAATTTTCTCTAGAAAGAAAACTTATTATTTGAGCCAGTTTTCTCTAAGGATATCTTATTTATGATCCCCAATTTGTTTAGAGATAGTTTATCTGAGAATATTTCTCCCTCAATAGTAGTTCATGTCCATATTACCTCTAAATTATTTCCTTTACTCCTCACAGTAGAGTAAGCCTATCTTTAGAGTCAAGTCGCTCTAAGGATGTCATATTTCTAATCCCCAGTTGGATTAGAAATAATCAACTATCTAGTAGAGTTAATTATATTGTAAAAATAGTCATGTCCTTATCATCTCTAAACTGTTTTTCAAAAATTGTATCCCCACAGAATTTTATAGTACATTATGCCATGTCCACATTACCTCTAGTAAAATGTTCGCATTAACAAGAAAAAATTGGTGATAAAAACTTCTTTATTTCTATTAAGAATGAAGATACAAGGCATTGTTAATCCAGAGCTAGAAAAAAAAGACTGGTACAAATGCTAAGGTACATCGAGGGTGCAAACCTCGTCAATCCTCCAACATAAGGAAGCCATTTTGGGAAGCCATCTGGCTGTTACTCGGTGTTCAGTTCTCGTTCACGAGCAACTTCACCCTTTAAAGATGAAAATTCTTCATGATTTTACCCCAATGTATCCAATTGTGTATCCAGATCAGTAGAATATTTGACTACATCTTCAACTTGGGCACAAATGGTTCTATATTTTTTTCTACTCTTGCCGCATCAGACTACAGCTTTTTATACTTCTCGATAGGCTTATTGAACTGGTTAGTGATCTCTACAATCTGTTTGTTCAAGGAATCCTGAGCTAAAAGAGCATTCAACCCAGCAATATTGGGTTGGTCGTAGTCAGAGACAACTTTAGTATCTCGCGATTGAGAATTTCCTTCTTGTTCGCATAAATACACTCTTCCTTCAAAACAACAAAAGTTATAATGGCATGTTCTTCAAGGACCAGAGCTATTGTATTCTGCATCTATTTTAGTCCTGTAAGATGCTGTTCAAATTCATCCACGATAAATTCTAATTCTTCGGCCTTGACGTTGTAAGCCTGGAACTCCTTAAATGATTTTGCCTAAATTAGAGCTGATTTCTGAACCAAAGAGAATGACTTATTGTTCTCTAAAAAAATGGATACCTTGAGACTCAAAATGGTATAGAAGGCCTGAACATGAATCCTGGTAAACTCGTCCAACTCAGCCAGAGATAATGGCATAACGGGTGTGGGTATCCTATAATACTCGACAAGTGGCTGAGCTGGTGGGGCAACCACGATAGAAGAAGCTGTCAGAAAAAGAAAATACAGTCAGAGTTAAGAAAGTTTAGAAAATAGAAATATTTAACTTTTTATTTTAAAAAAATTATACCTGGAGGAGCAGATAGAGCCGCGACGGTCGCTTGTAATTCACTAGCAATTAGCTCACTGACCGGTTCAGCTTCTTTCATAACCGTGCCAATATCCAGTGTGGGGTCCCTAGTAGAGGGTTCCTTAAAACTGTTCTCAAATGGGCCAGGAAGAAACTTGTTGACCCTCTCCCTCTTTGGTCTCTTCTTCCTCCTTAACAGGAATTCAATGTAATTCCTGACAAGATGACCCAATTGCGAACGGTGTTGATTCTGTTGCCCTTGTCTTCTGGGCAACTTCTTCTAAGAGGTTGACCGATCTCTCCTTCAGTACGCCTACAAAACCAGCCATACTTGTGGTCACCTTCACAAGAAGTATGGAAAATTAGAGCCGAAAGATTTCATCCCTTGAGAAGTTCAAGAATAACATACCTTGAGGAATATCAGTTTTTTTGGTCCGTCAAATACATCAAAAGCTTCTTTAACTGCAGCCATATTATAAAAGAAAATATCTTGGAACAGGGTCCCAAGAGTCATCACATTTGGTGGCACTTATTCTACTATTGCTTTAGTGGCGGAATCGTCAACTTCAATGTTAGCCTCGCATGAGTTATCCCAATCTTAAGATCCTTCCTCTCCGACTGTTGGTACAAGAGAAGGTTCACGCTCATGTTCTGCATCCCCTATTGGTAAAAATATTGTTTCAAGTTCAAGGGAAAAGACGATTATTTCTACATCTTCTTCGAAAGGAGAAGGCGCTTTAGGTGCTGCATTGGGATATTCTTGACTTTAACCTAAATTTCTGCACAATTGAATAAATATCATTAGAGAAAGTCTCATAAAGAGGTTTTGTTATAGAACAGAGCAGTTTTAACAATATGGCCATTGCATCCAGGTTAGGATCTACCTCTTTAATGGTCAGAGCCATACCTCAACATCCTCTTTTTTTGTCGTTGAGGATTTTGTTCCAGACATCTTCTTTGAGACGGAGCTTGATCATGTCACCTTCTTTGGTTCTCGGATGGTGATTCTCTTCTTCCTCCTAAAATATTATGAGCTTTCCTCCACCGTTGGTTTTCGTTTAAGAGATGTATCGGTCGCAGCTGCAGGTTTGTTAGATACAATTTTTATCCGTTGAGTCATTGTAGTCTCGGCTACTTGCATGGTATCAATAATTCTTAACAGAATCTTTCAAGCTTTTTCTACCTTATTTTGGGAAACATTCTGTCATGCCCAACTCCTACTTTTGGGATACGAGTACGTGGCCAAGTCATGTCTATGCCGCACCATCGGTGGTAGTACGTTGTCTATGATATCAATAGTACATAACAAGTAACAAGATACTTATATCATCCACAAACTGAGTCATGACAAGAAATTGAACTTTTTAGTCTCAATAATTTATTTAGAGAAATAATCCACTGCAACTTAAGATGGTCTCGGAAATAAACCCGGTAGAATAAAATAAATGCATCTAAAACTTAAAGTATGTTAACCCTACTAGTTAAGAATAATACAAAAAAGAATTAGAAAAAGTACTATGCTACTCCGCATCGAAAGATAAATTTGGAACATTAGTGACATCTTTATCGCCAACTTACTTATTGTAGACCTCCGGACAAATGTCGTCGCCTAAAATTGTCAACCTATCCAGTCAAGATTGGAGCAAGTACAACCGAAGCCAAACATGAAACAACATACAATATAAAGCATGGAAAGTACTATCATGTAGTAGTGAAATAAGGAACATAGCTAGACATGTGAAGAAAATATGGCAAGGTATATAACAAAGTGAAACAAGTAAACATGATGAAACATAACTAAAACTCTAAGTGCAGAAGTGTATGTAAAAGTACATCTTTCAAGATGTGGACAGGCTAATATGGATAATGGGCTAATACGTACTATGAGTGCTTGAGAACATCACATGAGTTATAATATATATTTTATGTCACCTGAAAAATATAACAAGTTCTCAAGTTCATAAGCATATCACACGAAGGAGGCCCACGTGCCTACACATTGTGCTTAATCCAAATCCTAAATCTCATGACACAAATATGTACAAGATTATGGCATGTAAAATATTATGAAAGGCAAGATACATCTATCTCTCTCTCAAGTGTGTGTACAACATGCATAGTCAACACAAACAGTATAAAGTAGAAGTAACATATCTTGCTTATAGAAGTACTTGCCTGTTATTGAAGAAGATATAGTCACAATAACAAGATGTCGCAAATCGAATCCACTAGCTATTTATCAACCTATGAACACCATCGTACAATTAAACATCTTTGACTTAAACAACCCCGTTACCTTCCGGAATGGGGGATCCCAATAAAAAGTACCTAATTAGGATTTCTAATTTATATCTATTAATTCTGAATAAAATAACATACAATATTATTTTAATCTTATTATATTCTGATTTTAAAGCTAGACATAAATTTGGACAAAAGGAAATCAAGTTTACAAATTCGAGATCCGTGATACGCAAATCGAGGCGTTCCGTTGACCAAAATGTCAACTAACACAAAACCTAGATTTGAGTGCAGAATCCTATAGAATTTAGCACTACAAGAATCCTCTAATCGATGGATGGCCCAATCTTTAAGTTATTATTTTTGAATATGGCTAATCGATTAAGTTTAGCATCATGATAATCATACAATCACTTTAGTATCTTCTTGTAATCCCCCTGATTTTTCAAGAAATTTTAATTTGGATTTTTTATAATTTTCTGGAATTTGTTAGGATTTTTCTATAATTAAAACCTAGGCTTTTGATAATTAAATAATTTTTAATTGCTATTAAATAGTATTAAAATATTATGAAAATAATATTTATGGTGTAAAATGGAAAACCGGGCATAGGGTAATTTTTCGAGAATTTATTGGACTCCGAAAATATTTTAAAGCCCTAGAAACTATTAAATAATTAAACCGAATTAAACCCGTGCCAAACGCCCGACATCCCCATGAGAGCCGAAGCCAAGCCCAAGGAGCGTTGACCCAGCCAAAATCCTAGGTCAAACCCTAGTCCAATTTCTGTATGTATAAATACATACTTTTCCTAGTTTTTCTCCACAAACAAAAAGAAAAAAAAAGAAAAAGGAAAAATCTCTAATCCCTAAAATCCCTAATTTCCTAAACCTAACCCTAACCTCCGCCGACCCTTTTCTTAACCCCCTCCGGCGAGTCCCCGGCGCTGCCCAACCGCGTCCACCCCGACCCCCGCCCTAGCTCAGCCGCCCGGCGCCTAGCCGCACCCATCCTCCTTCCCCGACCAGCCTCGACTCCCTCTCCTCCTCCTTCCTCTTCCGCCCGCTTCCTACGCCGCCACCGCGTCCCTCGTCGCACATCCGCCTCCCCGCCGTGCGCCGCCCCGGCCGCCATCTCCTCCCCCTTCCTCCTCCTTCTCCCCGCTCGGTCCAGCACCCCGGAACCCTAGCCAGCGCCTCCCTCCGGCGGCCCAGCACCCAACCCCGAGTCCCTCCGGCCGCCTCTGGTCGCCCGATGCCGTCGTCCGTCGTGCAGCATAGCCCCCCAGCTCCCTCCGGTCGGCCTCCCCCGCCACAGCGCCGCCCAGCTCCGGCCAAAACCCAAACCCTAGGATTCGGATCCGGACGCGCCGTGTCGTGTCGGACACGAGAGAGTTTGGTTTTTTGAGCCCTGTACAGGTACACATATCTCCCTGCTTGTTTATCCGTTCTCGATTCCGTCTGTTGCAACGCGAACCCTGCGTGACCCTCTCGGTGCCCGTGCAACTCGCTCGGTGCATCGCGTCCTGTGGTGATAGCAAACCGCGATCCAAAAACAGGAAAAATAATGCCCTATTTCATCTCGGAACTTAGTACGTCCCGCCAAACGGGATGACTTGGTTGTACGCGGTCTTTACCAAAACGTGCGTGACGTTGATACGGACGTGCGAGATTTCGCAGAAGTTGATTCGGATGTGTGTGCACACCGGAATCAACGCGTATCCGCCGACAACGCCCCGTATCCGTCCCTTCTGGAATACCCTGTAACTTTGTTTACACACGTCGGATCGAGATGAAACTTACGCCATCGGACTCGTAGCAATACGCTGGTCCTGTGACCCAAGTTTGGTTCGATTCTGAGAACGTTGACAAAATCGCGTATCGTGGGCCCCACAGGCTCTACTTGATGGGCGATTTTGTGATCGGCTCATCGGAATCCAATTCTGGAAGTTCCGTTGGGTTCGTATCATCGTTCCTGACTTGTTGACACTAAGTTTGGCAAATTTGGAGACCTTTGACCCTGACACGCTTTTCGGTGCAAGGTGGCCCACATGTGGACCCCACTTTGGCCCGGAAATATTATTTTTGCCCCTGTGTCCAAATTGGACGTAAGAACAGGCATTTCTAGCTATTTGATAATGGTGATGTTTCTTTTAGCAACCGGAGTAGTACCTGCAGATCACACTGAGACCAGAGCTACAGTTGGAGCCAGGACCCCAGGCAAGTGTACCTTGCCAAACTTTGCAGTCTTGTTACATATTTTCCTTGATTCTTTTACATTGTTTTACATGCTTAACCTAGGACCGTGTGACTTACTTAGCGTCCGATTATAGTCGGGTGCCAACACTGTACGCGGTGTTGTGTACGTCATCTAGAGATGGACATTCGTGACCCTTTACATCCTCGTACTTGTCTTATCAAGTACATTATACCCAAGACACTTGATACTATTCATGAGACAGAATCTTCCTGAGATATTTATGGTAATTCTGTATAGGATACAGGTTTATGACATACACAGTTTACATGCTTAGTTTATATCCTGACTTGTTGCATTAGTTTTGATCCTGCGTGTCATGGACATGAGACGTGAGATTTTATTGGGTGGGGAGAGTATTACCATAACAAAGGCTCATTATATTATATATATTGACATCTGGATGTGTCTTAGTCTCTGACACAGAGCTATGGCACCAGTTCTGGCCCTTCGAGAAAATACTGCTATGGGTTTCTCCGACACTGATCCTGTAGTAGTCTCAGCCCGAGTATGACTAAAACTCTCACTTGCATATCACTTAGCTGGTTATTTATTTATTCTATTATTTTATTTATTGCTGCACTGCATTTATTTTGGCATGAGCTTTCTTGTACCTTGCTATGTCCCCTGAGGACCTGGATCCGGATTATGTCCCCAGGATTAGCTGACGAGATCTATCCCGAGGTATACGGGACCGGAGCATTAGCATTAGCAGGAGCAGGTGCCTATCTTGGAGCAGAACCAGGATCTGAGGATGAGATTGTACCAGAGGACTTCTCTTGAGTATTGGCTTGAGATACTCATTTATTTTAGTTTATAGTTATTTCATTTCCGGTCTATTTCATTGATGTACCAGACTTGTTCTCGGATTGTTCTCCGAGACACTTTTATTCAGACTTATTAGTTTATATTTATTTGTATTATTCTGACATTTGATTCGTGTTTATCTGTTGTGGATGAGATTAGTATAGACTGTGACTTATATCATTGTACCTATTTATTGTTATATTACAGCTTAAGTATGCCCCGATGGATCCATTAAATTGGGTTTGTCCATCGGTGTGTGCTGTTGGCCATTGCCACGCGTCTGGTCCCTCGATATTTTAGGACTGGGGCGTGACATAGTTTTTGTGGTGGCCCATGCAGGTCAACGACTAAATTGTTCGGTTTTAACTTAGGGATCGAACAAGCCTGCAATAAGAATAGGATAAGTTTTTAGGATCTCATCCACTGCTTGAAAACGTTCTTGATATCTATATCGTATTCGAATTAAATTTTCTTGCATCATGCCTTGATTCCTGTGCGCCTCTTATAGTTTATTTTTGATACAGAATAATGGATTCAAGAGCAAACGAACACACCAATAAGTGATGTAGTCACCTACGGAGAAGATGAAGTGACACCATTGAGCGGAGATCCCTCTACTCAACAAGGCATCCAAGCAGATCAGCATGCTCCTAGATTTCGGCGTGATGACATCCCGTCACCTCCGCAGTTCGTTCCACCAATGCCTGTTTTCCCACCAGGACAGCCTATGGACGGGCAACAGATATTCCAAATGATCTACGCAATGATGCAAGCCCAACAACATATTTATCAAGAAGCTCAGCATCGTGAAGCAGATTACTTGAGGAACAGCCTAGTAAATGCACTGGAGCAGGCCAACCTACCAACTCGACGGCAACCGACGGGCTCTATCACCGACTTCCGCCAGCTGAAGCCCCGCACCTTCTCAGGCAAGGAGGAGCCCACAGAAGTTCATGAGTGGCTCACCAACATACGACATCAATTAGAAGCAGCTGAGATTCCAAGGGAACGTTGGATGACTGCCGTCAGAATGTAATTGAAAGATAATATACATCACTGGTGGCTATCCGAGGAGACACGGCTCGGACCAGACCGAGTCACCTGGGAGGAGTTCTCCAGACTCTTTCAAGAGATGTACATTCCAGCTACCGCTCGATCAGAACTCAGAGACAAGTTGAACCGCCTTATCCAAGGCAATATGACAGTAGAAGAGTACAACACAGAATTTATTCTTCTGAGTCACTTCGCCCCTACCTTGATTCCGACAGAAGAAGAGAAGGCCGAGAAGTTCTTCGATGGACTAAACTTCGAGCTACATAAACTAATTGGATTCATTGCGCCCACATCTTACTCGGACTTCCTTGCTGCAGCTCAGCGCATGGAGCGCGTCACCAGGAGAGAGACCAGTCTGAATGACCTTCCATATCAGCAACAACCAGAGCACTACAAGAAGAAGCTGCAAAGAGACCTCACCTACACCAACAGCAGGAATCATCTACACCACAAGTAATAGTCCTCTCTACTTGTCACTACTGTGGCAAAGCAGGCCATCTCGCCAGGGAATGCCGATGCAGGTTAGGACTATGCTTAGGTTGCGGATCCAGACAGCATGCAGTGAGAGATGCCCTGAGCATAGAGAAGGAGCACCAAGGACAAACCAACAAGCTCTACCAGCACCAGGAGGAGATCAACCAAGGCCACCTTTGGCACCCCGACCAGTACCCTTCCAACAGGCCCAGCAACAGCAGAAGGCACCCCCTCAAGGACGCGGACAAGCTTATGCGATGACTTTGGAGGACGCACAGATTCTTGGAGTAGCTAATGCACGTAAGTCTTTGTAGTTTTTCTGTTTCTAGCATTGTTTTATCTTGTGCCTATTAGTTCGTGACCCTAGCCTTAACCTAGTAATGTTGAACTTGCTAATAACCTAGTATATTTTATAAACCTAGAATATTTTTATAATTGATAACCTAGTGATAACCCAGTTTTCTAAACTTTAGCCCTCTAGATCTCCTTCATACGGGAGATTGCATAACTTTTAATGCTTGGAAAAAATAATTTTTCCTATGTGTTATTCGTACACCCTCAATCTTGATTCTCCCTTATCGTGATGTGCTTCGAACAATATTTGCAACCGTGTCATCTCTGTTGACCGATTATTCTTTTGATTGCGAGGACGCAATCCTCTTAAGGGGGGTAGATTGTATTCCCCCTGATTTTTCAAGAAATTTTAATTTGGATTTTTCATAATTTTCTAGAATTTTTCGAGATTTTTCTGTAATTAAAACCTAGGCTTTTGATAATTAAATGGTTTTTAATTGCTATTAAATAGTATTAAAATATTATGGAAATAATATTTTATGGTGTAAAATAGAAAACCAGGCATAGGATAATTTTCTGGAAATTTATTGGACTCCGAAAATTTTTTAAAGCCCTAGAAACTATTAAATAATTAAACCGAATTAAACCCGTGCCAAACGTCCGACATCCCCATGTAGCCGAAGCCAAGCCCAAGGAGCGTTGACCCAGCCCAAATTCTAGGTCAAATCCTAGTCCAATTTCTGTATGTATAAATACATACTTTCCCTAGTTTTTCTCCATAAACAAAAAAGAAAAAAAAAAGAAAAAGGAAAATCCCTAATCCCTAAAATCTCTAATTTCCTAAACCTAACCCTAACCTCCGCCGCCCCTTTTCCTAACCCCCTCCGGCGAGTCCTCGGCGCCGCCAAGCCGCGTCCACGCCGAGCCCCGCCCTAGCTCAGCCGCCCGGCGCCTAGCCGCACCCATCCTCCTTCCCCGACCAGCCTCGACTCCCTCTCCTCCTCCTTCCTCTTCCGCCCGCTTCCTACGCTGCCACCGCGTCCCTCGCCGCACATCCTCCTCCACGCCGTGCGCCACCCCGGCCGCCATCTCCTCCTCATTCCTCCTCCTTCTCCCCGCTCGGTCCAGCACCTCGAAACCCTAGCCAGGGCCTCCCTCCGGCGGCCCAGAACCCAACCCCGAGTCCTTCCGGCCGCCTCTGGTCGCCCGACGCCGCCGTCCGATGTGCAGCACAGCCCCCCAGCTCCCTCCGGCCGGCCTTCCCCGCCGCAGCGCCGCCCAGCTCCGGCCAAAACCCAAACCCTAGGATTCGGATCCGGACGCGCCGTGTCGTGTCGGACACGAGAGAGTTTGGTTTTTTGAGCCCTGTACAGGTACACGTATCTCCCTGCTCGTTTACCCATTTATGATTCCATCTGTTGTAACGCGAACCCTGCGTGACCCTCTCGGTGCCCGTGTAACTCGCTCGGTGCATCGCGTCATGTGGTGATCGCAAACCGCGATCCAAAAACAGGAAAAACAATGCTCTGTTTCACCCAGAACTGAGTACGCCCCACCAAACGGGACGACTTGGTCGCACGCGGTCTTTACCAAAACGTGCGAGACGTTGATACGGACGTGCAAGATTTCGCAGGAGTTGATTCGGATGTGCGTGCACACTGGAATCAACGCGTATCCGTCGACAACGCCCTGTATCCGTCCCTTCTGGAACATACTATAACTTTGTGTACACACGTCGGATCGAGACAAAACTTACGCCATCGGACTCGTAGCAATACGCTAGTCCTGTGACCCAAGTTTGGTTCGATTCTGAGAACGTTGACAAAATCGCGTATCGTGGGCCCCATAGGCTCCACTTGACGGGCGATTTTGTGATCGGCTCATCGAAATCCAATTCTGGAAGTTTCGTTGTATTCGTATCATCGTTCCTGATTTGTTGACACTAAGTTTGGCAAATTTGGAGACCTTTGACCCTGACACGCTTTTCGGTGCAAGGTGGCCCACATATGGACCCCGCTTTGGCCCGGAAATGTTATTTTTGCCCCTGTGTCCAAATTGGACGTAAGGACAGGCATTTCTAGCTATTTGATATTTTCTGAATCTAATGGTGATGTTTATTTCAGCAACCGGAGTAGTACCTGCAGATCACACTGAGACCAGAGCTACAGTTGGAGCCAGGACCCCAGGCAAGTGTACCTTGCCAAACTTTGCAGTCTTGTTACATATTTTTCTTGATTCTTTTACATTGCTGTGCATGCTTAACCTAGGACCGTGTGACTTACTTTGTGTCCGATTATAGTCGGGTGCCAACACTGTACGCGGTGTTGTGTACGTCATCTAGAGATGGACATTCGTGACCCTTTACATCCTCGTACTTGTCTTATCAAGTACATTATACCCAGGATACTTGACACTATTCATGAGACAAAATCTTCCTGAAATATTCATGGTAATTCTGTATAGGATACAGGTTTATGACATACACAGTTTACATGCTTAGTTTATATCCTGACTTGTTGCATTAGTTTTGATCCTGCGTGTCATGGACATGAGACGTAAGATTTCATTGGGTGGGGAGAGTATTACCATAACAAAGGCTCATTATATTATATATATTGACATCTGGATGTGTCTTAGTCTCCGACACAGAGCTATGGCACCAGTTCTGGCCCTTCGAGAAAATACTGCTATGGGTTTCTCCGACACTGATCCTGTAGTAGTCTCAGCCCGAGTATGACAAAAACTCTCACTTGCATATCACTTATCTGGTTATTTATTTACCCTATTGTTTTATTTATTGCTGCACTGTATTTATTTTGGCATGAGCTTTCTTGTACCTTGCTATGCACCTGGATCCGGATTATGTCCCCAGGATTAGCTGACGAGATCTATCCCGAGGTATACGGGACCGGAGCATTAGCATTAGCAGGAGCAGGTGCCTACCTTGGAGCAGAACCAGGATCTGAGGACGAGATTGTACCAGAGGACTTCTCTTGAGTATTGGCTTGAGATACTCATTTATTTTAGTTTATAGTTATTTCATTTCCAGTCTATTTCATTGATGTACCAGACTTGTTCTCGGATTGTTCTCCGAGACACTTTTATTCAGACTTATTAGTTTATATTTATTTGCATTATTCTGACATTTGATCCGTGTTTATCTATTGTGGATGAGATTAGTATAGACTGTGACTTATATCATTGTACCTATTTATTGTTATATAACAGCTTAAGTATGCCCCGCTGGATCCATTAAATTGGGTTTGTCCATCGGTGTGTGCTGCTGGCCATTGCCACGCGTCCGGTCCCTCGGTATTTTGGGACTGGGGCGTGACACTTCTATTTAACTCAACATTGTCTATATATGATCTTAAATGTTACCATATATATTGCTTATGTATATTATTTGGTTAGTCTAACATGTATTTGTAGAAAATTAATTGACATATGCTACAAGAAGATTAAACAAAGATGTCATTATACTAGAAAATTTCTCTGAACCGCCTACGACTAATCTGGAGCTTCGTACACGGGGTTCCACTGTTTATTAGTAGTTCCCGAAATATATTAAAATTCTCAGATATATTTATCTTTGGACAACTGCCATCAAGGAAAAATATATCTTCTAGTTAACGGACGCTTCAGACATTTGGCTTCATTAAGTGCTCTTGGTTTATTATATAATTTAATATTTATTAAGCCTAGGACTTATGTACAATTAGTCCTACTGGCATACTCAAGTTCCCTCAAATAGACTGAAACCCATCCACCATATAAAAACCCAAACTAGTCTTACTTAAACCAAAAACTCTACTAAAATAAATAAACCGAACTCGGATCGAATTCTGGTCGAACTAGGAAGGAACTCGGTCAGTTTATTTTGGAAATATTTCCAATTGTGAAATCCCTAATTTTTTGGCCTTCAACATTCAAAAATTTACATATTCCATACCAAATTTTGGCCGAACTCGTTTTGAGCATACCCTATAAATATACATGGATTTTCATATTCTTACTCACTCAACCATTCTTAATCTTTCTATCCATTAGTGAGTAAACCCCTGAGCTTTAACCTTCTCTATCTCAAAGATCAACTCCCAGCCTTCAGTTCCAAGTACAATCTCGGTTAGAAGTCTGTCAAAGTTGTTAGAGCTTGGCTCAGCAAGTGTTCTCTTTAGTTTGAAGTCAGAGTGCTCTTTCCATCAAACGCACGTGTAAAGTCTTTCGAGCCTTCGAATCAAATCTCGATATTGTAAGAAGTCAGCAAGCCTTCAGATCAAAGCTTGGTGATTATAGTACATAAAACTCCGAGCAAGAGTTCTCGGGACTGGACAAGCCCTCTCTAGAGGAAAACCAGTATACATCGGGTGTTTATATTTGCTCTCTCTCAAGTTTATTGTTCTATTTTATTTACTGTTATTAGTTAGTAGTTACCTTTACTCTGCATTAATTTTAATTTGATAGATTATTCCGCTACACTCTATTCATCCCCCCTCTAGAGTTGTCTTACGGTCCTACATTTGACGATTTTGTCGAATCTCAAATCGGTAAAGAGATATCTCCAATATGGCAAACTGATTATAATTTCTTTGGTTCACTAGTTACCCCTATATTCAATGAATTAAACATAATAATAAACCAACCTATTAAATTCTGGAAAATACATATTATAGTTCTCTATGTCAGCTTTTTAAAACGTCAAAAGTTTTATGAAAATGAGTTCAAAATCTTCCTGAATCTTGAGAACAACAAAATGCATCAAATTTCGGACAACAGAGAATCTAAGAATTTTCTAAAAAATAGGTCAAGAATTTTTAAAAAATATTATATATTCAGAAATCTTACCTTGATATGATTCTAATAAAAGAAACTACGACATGTGAGGTATCCTCTCCAGGGCATCATCGTGACAACATTATCATCAACTGATGTTTTTTCCAAATTAGGAGTACCTGTAGACAGGAAGTCGGCATTCTAATGATTGCAACCAAGAGCACCCATCCGGCAGCATCCAGGAGAGCAGGTGCAAACACCGGAGGAGGAGGAGCTTCCCTTCGCCTCTTGTTACTCCGCTAGGAAATCCTCCTCAATAAGGGGAGGACGGAAGTCTAATGCCCCCAATCCTTCACTCTCAACTAGGGCATCAAGGAACCAAAGGCAAGCAGCAATGCCCACAGAAGGAGTATTCCTAGGTATACGCTCAAAAATAAAACTATCACTTAACGGGGGTAGTCCTTCCTTGAGACCCCAGATGGCCTTGCAAGCTGGGGGTAGTGATCCCTCAAAACTCTACAATAACTCGATGTTCCGAGGAGGCGGTGATTAACAAGGAACTAACATAGAGATTCCTAGGGGTAGCCACCCATAGCAAGAAGATGCAGCTTCCTGCGCTGGGGGTATTATTCCCTCCAAGTCCGAAGGGGATGCAATACTGCCAACTTTTCCTAAGGACTATTCACTGCAAGTGTCCGAGACAAAAAGTACGACATCCACCGTCCCATCAATCTCTCCGATATAAGAACAACATGCATGGTATGGGATGATAACGAGGGCCCCAGTGATCTTTAGCACCTCAAGACCCTCAAGGAAATGATGCAAACCATGAGCTTGTCAATGTAGGCCTTGACCCAAATAATGATGGAGATCAAGGCAAACATGGCATCACAGCTACCAAGGTCTTCAGGTCAGGCAAGCCTAGATCCCGGGACCAACGGGCACTCAAACATAACCTCTTCCCCCACTAGCGGCAATCATACCTTGCCCGGGTCATCTTCTCCTTCTTAGTAGATAAAGTCCGGGAAATAATAAGGAAGGTATGAGAAATTTGATCACGCCTGGACTTGAGGTAAAATTGGGACTCACTGCGCGAGCTTGGGATATGATAGACATATCCCCTTGAGTGGAGAGATGTGCCATACCCGACCAAGTATAGGCCCTTCAACATTACTCTATTTGACGGGAAGACATCGCCCCGTCAATACATAAGCTACTTTGAGATCGCGACGGGGCATCTACCCAGCAACGGTGCTCTCCTCACCAAGTTCTTTGTCGGCGTATTGTCCGGAGTAGCCTTTTATTGGTTTTATAGTCTCGAAGAGAATTGCATCTCGTCATTTGACGATCTTAAAAGCCTTTTTCTTGCTTAATTTTATGACGGTGGAAATGACATGACGATATCCTCTCTGATGGACATCATGCAAAAAGAAAAAGAGTCTATATGAGAATACATCGAACGATATAGGCAAGATGCACTGAAATTACCACCCCGGTAATCCTACATCCGTGCTAATAGACACATGCCTGAGGAATCTACTTCCAGCAGTCAGACTCTGGATGGGCAATACTCAGATCAAAGACTGGACGACGTTCATAATAAATGTTCTTGGCATTGAGAAGAAGGTGAAGGATGCCCAACTCTTGGGAATACAGATCCCCGTCAGTGATAATAGACAAAAAATGTCCATAAAACAACAACAACAACAACCACAACAGAGACCATAACGTCCGTGATGGCAAAGGAGAGCAGGCCCGTATTGCTAATCTAGCAAAGAAGCCTGAGCAGAACCCTGCAAAGGCTCCAAAACCGAAAGAGACTTACTCTTTTGAGGAAAAGGACGTCATGGCAATCTTCGACATATTGATGATAGGCAAAAATGTTACGACCCGCACTCAGTATAAGGGCACAAATACGTGGGTACATCCAGCCTATGCCGTAGCATCGACCGTAGAACGCTGTCTAGTTTAACAATACTATCTAAATATCTCATACGATATATATAAGATACCTGCCATGCTATCTTAACTCAAAAAGGAGGACAATACGATAATGGTAAATAATACTCAAACACAATAAGAAACTAGAGGATGGTAAGGCACGATATGGAATAGAAAGAAAAAATAAAGTCACAAATACATCACAAGTACAAGTCTAATCTCAATACCAGTCAACAAATAATAATACAATGTCAAAGTCTAACTGACATATACAATATTAAGAATAAACTAACTATGCCTCATCAACTGCTGGTGCTAACTCAATATGTTCTACGGGTATAACTCAACTGGCTCGCCTTCCTATGGCCCGTAGTGCATAGGACACCAGTCCTTTAATAAATTATTTGAAAAATATATCCAGCCATGATTGGAGCGAAGTAGAACCCAAACAACAGTTCTAATAATTGATAAAAACTATAAAACAATAATAATAATAAAAATAAATGATGGAAGTAACTGAACTAGCATATATTATGAGAAAGAGCATCATGCTAAATAGTGGCAAGAACTTAGAACAATATGGTGAGTAACAATAATGTAATGATTGGAATAAAGGAAACAATATATAATGTGCCTTGAAATATTAGTAAGATAATGTGATCGGCTTGGACCTAACATGGGCTATGTACAAAAGGTGAGCTAGCGTGATCACACATGATTTTTATGATATGCTAACTATCACGGGCTACACTAAATCACGGGATATAAGTTATCATCACATATCCACTAATACTTTTCCAACCCCCGACTAGTACATGGATCTAGATAACGATACATAATAATACATATATCATACTACACGATCAATAATATCTTGCACTATGATCACGGTCTATATACTTACTAATATATTACGATAATCACTGGGTAATCATGAAACATGATACGACGATCACTAAGTAACCACGATAATAATATCTCATAACCAAGATCCACGTATACCAATCCGTGAAACCATCATGTCAAGAATCAAATATATCAATACAAAATACATGAAATATAGAGGCTATCAAATAAGGAAACAATCAGAGAATGTATTCTCCTATAGTCCTGAGCAAATGGTATCTCTCAATATCTGAGCTAGTGTCACACACACCTAAATATGAATGAATTTCATGTTACTTGGTGTAAAGAAGGATAAATGAGCTAAAAATGCACTAAAGATGATTTTCTAGGTCTATACTTGGTCTTTCTAGTCAAGCTATGTCAATGTTGACTTTTATGGTCAAACAAGTCAAACTTGGTAAACTCTAGGCCTACACTAATGTATTAGACTCATGAGCTACTAACTAGCTATATTATTTAATAACACTGATATCTATATAATAAGATACTCTACGTATCTACATATACTAACTTAACTTATATTACTAACTGATACACACTAATAACTACTACTTACCAATGCCCTAATACTTTAACTGATAACTACTCTATATATGAACTGCTAATAATATACTAACTAATATTTACTAACTAAACTCACGAAAACTTTTGCTAACTAATATACTAAGGTAACAATCATATAACTTAACCTATCTCATTCACCCAAATACTCAAATTCAAACCCACCACTTATCTACACTCCTTAACCTCATGCTATCTACATCATACCCCCTGGTACTCAACTACTATTACTGGATTTAAATTCCAGTTTGCTGATATTGAGTCTCTCGACTGGAACCCGACCTACACTTGATACTTGAATATGGCATTTGGCCTATTACCTTCCTCTGTACCAGATATGATACTCTCCTTCAATTGATTGTTCTACTTCGCTTATACTTGGCACTTGAACTAATATAAGTTACCATCAATTAGTCACTACTCAAGGACACTAACTAATATATTGCCACTTATTTAATTCTAGTGTTAGCTCAATCAATTCTCTCTCTTAAATTACTGCTACTTGGTCTTAATTTTCCCCAACTCCTGATACCACATCACTACTAATGGACTCCCATGACCTTAATAATATAGCAGATATATGCTTGTTGTCACTACTTGTCACTACAATATTTTCTAGGAAAGGGTATTTTGGTTATTTTATAATTATTGTCCATATTGTATATTTATTTATAGTATTATTTATTTATTGTTAGATATTATGTTATATTTTGGGACTTGTGTTAGTGGACATAAGTAGACTAGAATAGACTAGACTCATGGGCCAACATTTATTTTAGTAAGACTTAAGTCCAATAACTAGCCCAATTCTTTAAGTTAGTATTTTAATTAATCAAACCATTAGGATTAGAACCTTTCTTTCTTAATCCTTTTCTTCATGACAACCCAATAGGGGTATTTGGGTCTTTCTACTATTACTTAGGGAGGGGAGAAGTGGCCGGCCTATTGAAGGGAGGTGAACATTCTATCTCCTCATTTTATTTTATCTTATCTTATTCCAATTGCATTCCACTTGGTGTTCTTCCCCAATTCAACCCATCCCTTCGCCAAATTTCCACTAAATCACTTCCAATTACTCCCATTCCTTACCATTAGTAGATCTAGAACCAAGGAGGAGGAGATTGCACAAGTTGAGTGCCCTTTGTGTCCAATTAGAGACTTGTATTGGAAATCCATCTCCCAATAGGTATAAAACAAAAAATTTCTTTCAATTATACTCTAAATCTGTAGTTTAATCATTAGAAACCCTCCTATGTGTTAGTTCTAACTATAAAAAGTATAATTGACTCCTAGGGACCCCTATCGTGAATATTATTGTGCCCAATTTGGAGGAAATTCGAGATTGGTGCACCATGTGTTTGTCAATGGGTCTAGTAGACCAAATTGACATGTGTTTGGTTGTTTGAGACTAGTGTCTTATCCACAATTGAATACGAGTAGGCCGTATCATAATATTTTCTGATGCAGGATTGTTTGGTGGTTTTTTCTTCGACACGGGGGTTTGCACATGCCATATTTTTATATGGACACGTAGTTGAGTATCTAGTACTTTATATTGCTTATAATTATGATTCTAGACTTACTCATATCATTAGTGATGCATTTGGTATTATTTTAGGGCCGTATCACATGCGTATCATAGAATGAATGTGATATGGGTACGATGCACTCCACATGTTTGATGAATTGTTTATACCCTATTAGTGTTGTGTATATATATATTAATATTTATATATGAGGTATATATATATATATATATATATATATATATATATATATATATATATATATATATATATATTAGAGTTGTTTGGAATATATATATATATACATCTGAACTCTAATATGTATATATATATATATATATATATGAGTATATTCATATTGTTTGTGATTTATACTAGTTGTATCATGATATAAACTAGGTGTATTGTCTATATATTAGAGTTCAGATGTTGGACTGTCTATGGGGGTATTACTCAAGCTATGTGAGGTCAGTTTGGAGTATATGAGCACTGCACAGGAGGTTCAGTCACTTGGATGTGAGGAACTGTTACAGGTTTATGTGTACAAGCAGGTGTTTGGGGAAAGCAGTAACTAGGCAGGTGGACTGTGTACACGAGTGCACAACATGTAGGAGCAGCATCATGCAGCAGTGGTTCCAGGAAGGTGGGCAAGAGTTGGCCATAGGCAGTAGTAGGCCAAATATGAGGTATGTCTAGTTGATTAGTTAGTTAGTTAAATAGCTAAAATGTTAGTTGGTATAAGTTATAGGTTTAGTTGTTGTTAGTATTGTATATGTTACTAGTTAGTTGTTTACATATTAGTATATGTTGTTAACTGTTAGTGTATGTTAGATGTAGGGGTGTTATCTGTCGAGAATTGGCCAATTTAGCACTGCCCTTGCTATTTTAGTTGTGATTAGTGCTCAAGTATTGAGGCACAATAATACATCAATATTAGAGTAATGGAGGAGCTTTTGTTCTGTTTTCACAAAACAGTGCAGTGTCGACTGCCACCATGGACAGTCGAGTTTAGAACAAGTAGGAACAGTTGTTACATTAGGGGTCGGACAGTGGTCTGAAGCAGGAGCAGCAGGCTAGTTAGTGTATATGTTAGTATGAGTTAATGTTAGCCTAAGATTACCTTTAGTTGTACAAGGTAATGATAAGGTATTAGTTTTATCCCAAGGTATTGATATGGAGTATCAAGGGAGTAGTTAGAATGTGATACCATGTTGGCTCAAAGCCAAGGTAATCATATAGAGTTAGTATTAACTATAGGATACCTAGTATATAATATATTTTTATGTATCTTGTGATACTATATAGCTACGATACTCTAGTATCTTAATATAGCTAGTATAGCCTAGATAAGTAGCATATGGACCCAATAACCTAAAGATGTAGTCATATAACCTAGAAATAGCTAGTTTGACCTAGAGTTGGCCTAGTTTGACTGTTTAGTCTTAGACTTGGCCTAATGACCTTGATTTGAACTAGTTTAACTTGTATTCATTTTAAAACCTTGTATTGATATAATATACCAAATTTAGGTCTCCGAGATACCGTTCTGGACATCTTTGATATTGTTCACCAGATTTCAGTCGAGTACATTCTCTTATAGTTTTTCGTTTATGATATCCTCTATGTTTCTTGTATTTAGTGTAAATATCATTGATTTCCTGACACATGGTTTCACGGATTGGTATTCCTGGATCCCAACACGAGATGGTATTCCTGGTAGTTCCTGGAAAATTTCTTGTACGAGCCCCACTGTTTTTGTACATGTATGGATACTAATTCGTGAGAAGATTAGCTCCCTTCTCCTGAAATACCGTGTCATAGCGTGTCATGATTGGATCTAATATACTAGTTGGGGGAGGAGAGTATTTAGTATAGATATGTGATCATACCCCGTAGTTCTTGTTTTTCTTGAATAGTGTTAATTATACACCACACGTATGATTAACTAAGCCATGATTCCCGAGCAAATTCCCAAGTCGATCACATATTATTACTAGTATTCACTCACATAGATGTATTTTTTATTCTATATATGATGTTCATATTGTATGTATTTTCCTTATTTCCAAATTCATGTAAGTAAATCCCTTAAATTTTAATTAGTAATTTTAGTATTTTTATAAAATTATTGGATTTCTTTTAGCTGTTTTGTCAGTTAATTAGAAAATAACTTATTTGATTTAATTATATATATAAATACTTATTTATAATCATTTTCAGGCTATTTTAGAAATACTTGATTTTTTTTAGAATTTTTGGGTAATTAAAACCTATTAAACGTAATTTTCTATGGCTTCCATAATTTATTGTAGGACCATACTGACATATTTTCTACTAAATATTTACTTTAGGGTTAAAATAATTATATATATTTTTTGTAAATTATTAGGAATTTATTTGTATTTTTGGAATTATTTTGGATTTATTTGGATATATATAGTTTTAATATTAGATAGGTGCTAATTAGGTGTTAATAGATATAAATAAGATTAGATAAAAATTATTTTTATTATCTTTAATTCAATTTAAGATTATAAAATATTGAGATAAACTCAAACTCTATTTTAAATTAATTCTAATTCTAAGTCTACTAGAAAATCAACTTCATTCATATCCTATCCTTATTTGAACTGATCCTAATCCTATTCAAATTTGGTAATCCTAGCCGTATTCAAATTAAGTAGTCTCTGCCATTATAAATACCTACTAATCTTATGAACTAAACTTAAATTTTATCTTTTTCTTCCCCAACCTCCTCTATTTTTCATCCAAAAGTAACCCAAATTCGTCATAAATTCTGCTTCATTTTTTAGAAGTTTTGACGATTTAGAAAGATCATATCTCCTAGCTTCGGACTCCAAATGTGTTTCTATTTTTGTGTTGGAAGCATATCGAGATAAAAATTCTGAATATGTAATTTGTTTCATAAAATTCTAAATATTAAATTTTGGAAAATTTGTAGAGTACAATATGTCCAAAAATAGACGCGTCTCGACGCTTTTGCGATTCTGGGAGAACCAGGAATCTGAATCATGAACTGTTTGAAGTTTCAGAAAGCTAATGTCGAGAAAGTCAACATATGTTTTCTCATAATTTTATTCAAAATATTTATGTACTTTTAATTTTGTAGAACTTCTAGGTGAGCAATCAACCACCGTTGCATATTACGATTTTGTATGTGCAATAATTTTTAAATGATTTCGAATCCAGATGAGCCATAAATTCTATCGTACTTGTGACACTGAAATCTATAGGAATTTATGCATAAAAGTTGAGTTTGTGTTGGTTGAATTTTTGGTTAACGGATTGCCTCGATTTGTGTGCCATGGGTCCCAAATTTTGTAAAAATAAATATATTAGTTATAATTCTAGAAATTACTAAAATTATAGTATTAATGATTAAAATAGTATTTTAGGGTAGTTTATTCATAATTAAAATAGATTATAATATAAAATATATTCATCCACTTTTGTAGATCTAACTTGTTTTAATTTATGTGACCGATAGATCAGACGATGTCTAGAGTTACGAATTCATCCTTTTTTGGAGCAGACAAGATACCTTGTCAACTCTTGTATAATATTATGCGTGTTTACTTTCGCTCGTTCTAATTTAGGTCTGTTTTTCTTGTACATGTTTCTTGTTCTTGTACATGGTTCATTATGCTTCTTTTTTTATTCCATATATGCTTCTCATCTCTACTTTTTTTATCACATATTTGATATATGCTCCACCTTGTGTGTTTGACTTAACGTGATACTATTTTCCCATATTACCCGTGCTTGACTTGGACTTGACATGACTTAACGTAAGTACGACTTGACCTTTGTGTTCTCTTAGGAGAGAAGATTGATACTAGGATTGGCTATCTTGACTACTCTCGATCGGGAGTTTCACGCAGGGCTACGATAGAGACTTACTATAGTTTTGGAGTTCCACACAAGGCTAATCTCTATAGGACCTTTAGCTCCATTCAGGCATATGTTTATTCAATTTATTTGTTAGCCACGACTAGTACTACACTTCTCTATGGCATGCCACTATCTTAGATTATCTTCATATATATTTTTGTTGCCTTCCATACATGTTATTACTTGTTGGCTCATATTATTTTTGTATATCTTGTTACACCCATTGAGGACCTATAATTGTTCTCCAAATTTAGCAGACGAGGAGTACCCACAGATGTATGGACATGGACTCGAGGGTACGACAACAGTTGGTCTCCACCCATCCATTGATCTTCTTGACTATTTCATACTTGGTTCATTGCCATATTTGGTTATTTATTTCTATTTGGTTTTGTGGATGAGATTAGTATTACATGTGACTTAACATTATATACCACTTGTAAATTATTATTCATAAATATAGCATACATATGTGTTATGATTTTTATATATTGGAGTTGCCATATACATACGACTGCCATGCTCACGTATTCCTAGTCTTACGTATTTTGGGACTAGGGCGTGACACTGTATATTTCTTCCATGACTATTAATATTGTATATGCTCTCTATTTACTGTTATATAGTCTTTATCATTTATTGGAACTCCTGCTAGTGGTGTACATTATTCCAATCCTGACTGGATATATTTTTTCCAAATGACACTTAGGAGTGGTATCCCACTCACTATGGGCCTTGGGACGTAGTTTGCTTAGAGCTAGAGACTGTGGTTCGGGAGAAATTCATCCCGGTTGAGACCGATGACACTTTAACCATAGCTCAGAAGATAGGTTTATTTTATACTGGATTTGTCTCCAGCTTTGATAGTTAGTACTCTTTTACAATTGAGTCTCATTAGATATTATCTTCTTTCTTATGAGTTATATTTTGACTTTTCAGTTCTTTATATTATATTCGTGCATTATTCCAGCTTATAGTTATGTAATTGAGTATTCATATTTCATTGGTGGCGTTATACATCTTGATGATCATTATTGATATATAGTATAGTTTATCCAAACAACATTCTACCGTCGATGTTGTGGCGTAGGCTGGACGTACCCCCATTCTCGTGGCCTAACACTGCGTGCAGGTCGTGACACTACTGACTCGACACCCCCAAGCTCCAGGTAATGAGATATATACAACCTAGTCCACTACACCCTACCTCATACACTGATACCCGATACTACTAGCATCTTCTTCCCTCATCAATGATGTGTTATGGCTACTGCTATAACTGACTGCACCCTAGTTTTTTGCTGATACTATACCTAGTTTAGGGTCTACTTCTTGAGCCTCACATGACTACAGGTATGCAGTCTCAGTTACCTGGATTAGAGGGATTGTATTACTCCCCCTAACCTGTTGCATGGCCAACCTCAAGCTTACACAAAGCACAATGCATTGTCACCACATCTACACATACCAAATACTGAGCACCTTGCTTATCCCCCAACTATCACACATCTTAGCCATACTATAGCATTAGACCACTAGCACACACATTAATGTACACCCACAATAGCTATAGCTGCGGATGCTGCCTATATAACCTCAGTGAACCCTCACCTTGCCTCACATACACCAATAGTCCCCTCATAACTGCCCCTTACTGCACATTTACCTGGTATAGACACTTAACAGTGCAGGAACTTGTATAGTTGCTCGAGCTCCCCACTTCACGTTTTAATGAAACACACCAAGGACAACCTTTATATATATATATATATATATATATATATATATATATATATATATATAACACCCAATAGAGACATAAAACCAAACACATATAGTGCATTAACAAGATACTCTACGATACGTACCCAATTGAGAGTAAAAACCCACAATATACCACAACAAACATTCCTATATATCAAATACACTAATTCCTAACTAATGCGACTTGTTACAATAGAAATTGAAGAGCTATTACACAAATCACCCAAAAATTAGTCACGTATCACACCGTATCATAAAATACCATGATACGCTCTACTCGTGTCCAATTATGGACACGTACCTACTTCTACATCCCCGATCTAAGTCTAAATAAATATAATTAGTCTCATGATGCATACTTGATGTATCAATCTCGTAATTTCCCCTAATTGGACACAAATTATCATCTAACTTCCACAATACAAGTCATATGAACCTAATTCTTGACCCTATGGGTAGCCCTAAGCCAAGGGATGATTCTTAAAGGTTAAATGCATGAATTAAAGTCTAAATTAAGGGATGGATTCAGAATTTACCTATTAGGAGATTGATTCCCAATGAAATGATCAGTGGACACAATTAGGACACAATTCCCTTTGCAATTCCTCCTCCTTCAAGTGCTCCTTGCAATCCAAGCTCCAATGCTTCTTAGATGGTAAAATTGAGAGAGAATGGGTATAATTTGGGTTAAATTTGTAGAGGGATGAGTCAATTTGGAGAAGAACACAATTGGGGATCTAAATGAAATGAACTAATGAAGAGAAGAGAGAATGAGAAGCCTTCATATGGCCGGCCACCCTTTCCTTCATCTCCAAGCCACAACAAAATGTCCACCATGCCCCCACTATTTAATTATGAAGAATAATTAGGAAGGGGTATATTGGAAAGTCTTTAACTAATACAAATTAAGCTAATCTCCTTAATTAATTAAGGAAAATGGTCTAATGGACTTAGTCTAAAGTTGGGCTCAATATATCATGACAATCCAATGGGCCCACTAAAGATAAGTCTAAATAAACATAAGCCAGCCTACTAATAATAATTAAATAGCACTACATAATATAATTAATTAGTATCTTAATAAATAATATTTAAGTCACAAAATTAATAGACATAATAAGTGACCATAATACCCTCATCTAGAAATGTGGTAGTGACAAACAAGCTTTGGCTTTCCGACATCAAACATTCAGAGGAGGAAGACAATTTCAATGACCCCATACACGGCCACTACCACCGGTATGTCCACTATTCAACAAAGGACTAATATACGTTGAAGCGATACATCCAGCGTCTGCTCGATTCCAATGCCCTCACCTTGGACTTTGAGGACAAGACAGTTGTCACCAATATGGTATATCTCCAGTTTGGTGAGTTTCCAATAATAAAGGCCCAAGATGACATGGTCCTGATCCCCAAGGCCACAATGGAGGTTGTTAATCTTCCCCCTCGTAGCTAAGCAGTCGGGCTGGTACCTTTTAGCATACCACGGGGTGAGGTTATGTGGATTCACCCAGATCTTACTCCAGACTTGATGCAACAAGTAACGCCTTTCGCCATCAAGTCCAAAGAAAGAAAGTCCACATCCTGCCACATGGTTTCTCCCACCACCGAGAAAGACATAACAGGGGTAATTAGGTCAAATCTTGCCTACAGCGGGACTAGGATGCTCTCGATGATGGTGTACCTTCAATCACCTCACCTGCTATATCTGATCCGGGTCTGTCTCAATCCTCCGCAGCAGATAAACCGAAGCAAAAAAAGACTCACTTCTATAAGCCGTTTCGCAAGGAAATAACTCAAGTGCTCGAGAAGCCCTATAACTTCGATATCTTGGCACAATTGGCCAATACCCTAGCAATGTTGTCACTATTTAAGCTTCTCTGAAACTCTAAAGACACTTGGGACGGTCTCAGTAAGGCATTATAGAATGCCGACTCCCGCCAGCTGAGAGCCCTATTGTATGTCCTCATTGCAATAACATGATAGAGGTGATACCAAATATCACATTCTAGCAACAGGACATATTGCTAAATAACAATAGGCACGATCACCCCCTATATTACATTGGGTATTTTACTGCCATTAAGGTGATCCGGATGCACATTGAACCTGGTTTATCCATCATCATCATTCAGCGAAGTCTACTTCAGACCCTGGGCATCCTTATACATCGGCTGGCAGCAACCAATACTACCATCAGTGGCTTCAACGCTGGAAGAAGCTACCCTCTGGGTAAGATTCAGTTAAAATGTTAGATCGGTAACTTAAAAACATAGGTCACTCACTACTTCATAGACGTAGACGTATCCTATAATGTCTTATTGGGGCATACATAGATACACGAGTATATTATCGTACTATCGAGTCTGTACAAGTGCCTAAAGTACGTTGACGATCACGTCATTGTCAAGACAGAGTTTGCCGACGTTGATCCGTTCAAAGAGGTCGAGGCCTATTACTCTGACTCAATCTTCTACAAGCAAGTCCACCAAGACGAAGGGGAAAATAATGCCGACGATGAAACAAAACTGACACAACATCGTACAAGACCTTGAGGGTCCATCTCAAAGGACATGCCCCTAACACACCTCCTCCCTTCGTATTAAAATTGTACATAAAGGCACTGAACCTTTGGTCGTTCGCTTACATAGATCGAGTCGTCCACCAAAGGAGGATCCAGTACCCGTTACTCCTTCTGAACCCCTGGTGGTGAAGCTTCACAGGAGACCTCCAAAGCCGTCACTCTCATTGGGGGTAGATCACGGGAAAGACGAACTAGAAGAATACTTGGCCGCTCATGCTGATGTACCTTCTCTTGATGATGTTATCTCCGTAGATAAGATATCTCACTTCATTAATAAAGGGTTATCTTTGAACTACTCTAATGTTACACATTTAAGTACATTTTATTTCCTAGAGCATAGTCTAGGCTTACAACTGCATACACAGGTGACTTCCACCTATGTAGTGAACCGAATTCTCCCTATTCCAAACTCCTAATTTATAGTTCCTGCAAGGCGGAGGGGAGGAAAACATATAATCTTCGGTAGAGTAGAATGCTCCCAGTCCTTCATCCCAAAAGAACAGGAGCCAGAACCCGATACCAACAAAATAAAATTTTATCGGTACAATGCTCACGCCAAATACCTCATCCAAAAGATGGGCTATGACTTGAAAGCCGCTAAGCCCCTAAACTATGACAAGGGTCGACGAACGCCTCTGCTTCTTCATGCTCCCACGGGAAAATTTGAGGATTATTACCATAAAACCCTTTATGGTCTAGGGTACATTACACCCCTGCCAACCCCCAAAGACTCAGAAGAAGAGGACAGATAGCATTCTAACACTTCATAATTGTCTCCGTTGGACCCTGATGCGAGCATCGGGGAGATGCTCAAATAAACATTGTCTATCAATATGGTGCCAGTTGACCTTGATGAAGATGACAAGGACCCACCTGAACTCTTTGAAGTAGAACCGTGGGCTCAATGCTTAGACTCACAATGGGAGTTACGGTTCGAACAAAAAGAACCTCTTCTTGAAGATGAAGTCGTACAATTCGACTTAGGCGACTAATACCCATATAAACCTATCTTTATTAATAAGAGCCTGTCCGACGAAGATCGTGAATATCTGCTACAGCTCGTAAGTGAGTATATCAATGTCTTTTCCTGGAGCTATAAAGACATGCCCGTACTGGACCCCCAGATCGTGATCCACAAACTCAATATATTGCCAAATGCTAAACCAGTAAAGCAACAACAGCGGCAGTTCTATTTGGACATCAATAACGACATCGAAGAGAAGCATACGTTATTTCAAACGCCGATAGGGGTACACTACTACATAGTCATACCCATTGGTCTGAAGAATACAGGTACTATGTTCCAGCGAGCTATGAGCACCATCTTCTGTGAATATATGCATAAGATGGTCGAATGCGATATCGATGACATCACCGTCAAAAGTCTCTTCCAAGGTAACCATCTCTAGGACCTAAAGACCGTCTTCGACCTGATGCGGATGCACCAGCTCAAGATGAACTTACCAAGTCTTTACTAGGAGTCAGTAGTGGCAAGTTCCTTGATTTAATCATAACATCAAAAGGTATCCATATAGACCCTAACAAGACTAAAGCAATCCTTGAGATGCATCCGTCGATGAATCTTAGAGAACTTTGCGGCCTTCATGGAAAATTGGCATACATCAAAAGATTTATATCAAATCTATCTGGATGTTGTTAGCCATTCACCCATCTTATAAAGAAGGGAGTTTCCTTTGTCTGGAATGAAGAGTGTCAGCGTGCACTCGATGACATCAAGGAGTATCTTTCGAACCCCCTATATTGGTGGCCCCGTTAGTAGGAAAGCCCTTCATGCTTTTCGTACGTGTGATGGATCACTCTCTTGACGCTCTACTAGCACAAAAGAGTGATACAGGTCACGAACAGGCTATCTACTACCTTATCAAGATGATGGTTGGTGCGGAGCACAGGTACAACCCTATCAAGAAGGAGTGCCTTGTTCTAGTCTTTGCTATTAAGAAAACTCGACATTACGTGGCTGGGCAGACAATCCATGTGATCTCATGAGTTAATCCTTTTAGGTTTTTCATGACCAAACTTGGGGCACTCAATGTAGAACCGTTAAGACAACTCTAGAGGGGAAGTAAATAGAGTGCGCGTGTGCAGCGAAAATACTAAACCCCAATTAAAAATTAAGCTACGTAAAGGCAGTATATGTACCAATAGATATATCAACTATGAATACGTAGTATAGTAAGAGTTGAGAAGAGAAAACGCAAATACCATAATTTTATCTGGGTTTACCTCTGAGAGGACAAGTCCAGGCCCGAGAATTCTTACTCGGAGTTGTATCCACAATAATCACCAATAGTGAATCACAAGCTTTGATCCGAAGGCTTATAAACTTCTTACAACATTGAGCTTTGATACGAAGGCTCAAAATACTTCACACTTGTGTTTGATCCGAAGGGCACGCCGACTTCAAACAATAGAGAACTTGAAAAATAAAGCTTGTTACAACTCGATCAGACTTCTAAATCAGGACCGCGTTGGCACTAGAAGGCTGGAAGTTGATCTTGGGAATAGAAAAGGTTTATAGCTCAGGAAGATAGAGATATGAAAGTGAGTGAATGAGTGAATAAGAATATGGAATTCAATATCTATTTATAGGGTTTTTCTGAACCGAGTTCGGGCCGAGTTAGGATGCCCAACGTTTAGAAATTCGAACATTGGAATCCTTGTCTCACGGAGTAACGTTGCAAACTGGGTCTTAGGGTGACAGAGTTTGCCCCGAGTTTGCCCCGAGATCTGTCCGAACTCTGTTGGTCTGTTTCCAGAATATTAGGTCTAGGTATGGTTTAGTTCATACTATTTTGAGTGGACTAGGTTCTTGTTTAATATGGGTTTTTGCTTCCTAGTGCCAACACGAACCCGATGTCCATTTTGTCCTAGACTCAATGAATATAAAATACAAACTCAAAACACAACTTATAGACTAGTTATAACATGTCTCCAGCGAAGTAACAGAGATGCAATAAATGTCATTTTATGTGCCGTATTGAGTTATATCAGATCATAGTTAGTCGATTATCGAAATTGAGTTGACAGTTACCCATTTGGGCCAACAATCACCCCTATTTTGATAATAAATACTGTGATCGATACATCAATATTCATACCTGGGCACAGATCTTTGAAATGTACAAGGCTCCCCTATAATTCGTGAATGATGGTATTGGCGCATCATCATTCCTTATATTCTCCTGTATTGCTTCTTCCTTACTTTTGTACTTGTCTTCCGTATTAGTTTTTTGTTCCCCTTTGTCATTTTATCAAAATAATATAGCTCATAGAGCAAATATAGACAACATATGAAACACTAAGTGAAGAAAAATAAGACAAAATTGTAAATTATAGATACTATTTAATGACATAAATAAATAAATTTATGACAAAGTTATTAAAAAATCCATCCGAGTATCCATGATTCATGCATTTGAACTCAATTACTTTAGCATGTTATATGAATATTCTTTAGATAAACATGCATATAATAGAGAGAACCAAAATCCTTGAAAATGAAATATTCAGATGACTGGAAAGCTTCCCTACAAAGTATGACCTATCTAAATATAGATAATCATAAACTTTTACAGATACTCCATATACTATGAGCACAATAAAAAAAAGCTTTCATAGTCCAAAATATATGAAATATATAGCCTAGAAAACATAACAATTGTAACTAGAATATCACCAGTATCAATTTCTACTAAAGATCGAGCCAATAACTACTGATCTTCACCAGTAATTTTAAACGCCTAGTTAAAACTAGAAATTCCAGTTCTTGATGATAACAGTTGCCAACTTTAAGTCAAAAAGTAGACATTGAATTCATTGTTATCTTCGGAACAATAAATTGCAGAAAAGACCTTAACAAATAATGATTCTATAAAGTGCCGATCATCTTGGGTTAGCTGTAGGGGCCAGATCTTGGCTAGCGCTTGTCCAAAAATACTGAAGTACTTTTTCGCTTAGGCTATTTACGCTTTTTTGACAAAGGGCCCTTTCAGCTTATACCAAAAATAATTTTTACTTTTACAGAACTTAGATTTAAAAGAATTTTAAGCAGTTTAAGTCTTCGTACTTCATTCAAATTCAGAATTACTAATTCTTGACAAATAAAGTTGAGGCGATACTTGGCTAGGGGAATAGTAAAGATATCAGCAAAATAATGTTCAGGGTTAACAAATGAAGTAAGCAAAATCATAAATCTCATTTCACAAAGATGAAAAATATATACTTAAAATATGCACTAAATAAATAAGTGATCTAAGAACATATGATTCAAATCTATATTTAGTCATGTGCAATAGTCAATAAAACATCTAAAAACACTTAACCACTAGTCATGCTAGATGAAATAATAAGAATTAACTAAGCATGCTAGTATCATAAGTCTCATATTAATAATTAAAAAATTACAGACATTCTTGATTATATAATTTAGTTAGTTAGGAAGGAAACAATTTTTATGTCACCAAAGTAGCTTTCGTTGTAATACTTATGTAGGTGTAATTGCATGAAAGATGACATTTGTAGCTTTGCAACTACCAACATTCTCCTTGGTGTAAATCCTGACATAAGGCATTCTACCTACATCATTAGGCAGAAACTTTGATATCCAAGATTTGGATCCATATTTGTTAGCTTGTGGTATCCACATAAACTTGTTCATACTAACCAACAGTTTAATATTACACTGTTGTGAAATATGTCCTTGCAGACTACATTAATGACATGAGGCATGGATATAAGTGTTAGACACAATATGATAAATATTACTATGTGAAGTGGTGCATTGTGTCTTGCGTGGATATTTGTAATAAAATACATAATTAGAAGGTTTGGCCTTCTTGGGCTGTTTATTATGAGTGTCCTTTGGTTTTGAGTAACACGTGTTAGATTGGAAAGCAGTCTGTGCAGGCTATTTTCCTAATCTAATTTCCAACTTTTTGGATGTGTCATATAACTCAGTATATCTAGCAGTTAAGGCATCAATTATAATAAGTGAATTACTACTCTTTTTTTTCTATTTCATAATCTTCTTTGAGCTTGATATAATCCTTGTCATGTTGCTCATTTCTATGAAGTGCTTCGTGTAAGTTCAATCTAACTGATGCTAATTCATCTGAATCACTTAGAAATTATGTCTTTCTGATATCATCTAGGAGTGTGGATAATCTATCAATCTCAAGTTTGTGTTCCTTGAGTTCCTTCTTCGAGTTTTTGTATTTATCAAGCAGTACTTTGTGATCATCTAGAAGGTCACTAAAGGCATCACCTAGTTCATCAAATGTAAAGTCATCATATAGGGGGTTCGTAGATACCTGATTGAATGCCATTAAGCATACATTTGCAGAGTTACGAGAATTCTCTTCTTCTTCAGAATCGCTTGCTTCACTTTCACACCATATGCTTGTGTTGGCATGATTCCTTGAAGATATTCTCCTTTTGCTTGAGTGTTCATTACGATTCTCCCTTTTTGCTTTAGGGCAATCATTTTTCATATGGCCTGGTCTTCTGCAGTTGTAGCAAATTGGTTCTTCTTCAAGATCTTTCTTCTTTCGGTTTAATTTCTCAAACTCCAAGAATCGTCTGAATTTTCTTGAAATTTGGTCTAACTTCTCATCGTCTAAATTATCATATATTTTATCATCTTCATAAGTATTTACAGATGCTCATTTATGATATGCCTTAAATATTATGGCCTTTTCGTTTGGCGTTGATTCTTCAAGGTCATTAAGGTCCAGCTTATGCATCATCAGTTTTCCCATGAGCGTTTCCCACGATATTGTGGTGAGATTGTTCCCTTTAATAATTATAGTTGCCATGGTATTCAAGTTGTTGGTAAGTTCATGAAGTACCTTGTAGATATTTTCATGATTTATATCCTCCTTGCCAAGAGATGACAGAGGATTTACAATATCCAGAAAGAGATTAAACATTTGGGTGATGGCCTCGTTTGTCTTTATCTTGAAAGCTTCGTATTATTATGTCAGACGACTGATCTTTGATTCCTTCACCAGGGAGTTTCCTTCGTGATTTACCTCAAGAATCTTCCAGACTTCATGTAAAGTTGTACAGATTGATACAATGTTGAATTCAGTCCTGTCTATAGCACATAACAAAGCATTAATAGCCCTAGCATCAAGACTAGCATGTTTCTTTTTCAAATCAGTATATCTATTATTAGGTTTTTCAACAAGATTACCATCAATAACTATTCTTGCTAGATTTTTTAGCCATCACTGATAATTTCTAATAGATCAAAATCAAGAGATTTTAAATAAAAACTCATCCGTGTCTTCCAATTTGTGTAAATGGTACCATATAAGTATACTAGGAGTTTAAATATGTATCAAGAGAGCACCTACTATGATACCAATTGTAGGACAATTAGGGCAACTCTAGAGGGGAGAGTGAATAGAGTGCGTGTGTGCAACAAAAATAATAAATCTTAATTAAAATTTAAACTACGTAAAGACAATATATGTACCGAAAGATATATCAATTATGAATATGCAGTAAATTAAGAGTTGAGAAGTGTAAAGACAAACACCATAATTTTATCCTGGTTTTCCTCTAAGGGAACTAGTCCAGGCCCAAGAACTCTTACTCGGAGTTGTATCCACTATAATCACCAATAGTGAATCACAAGATTTAATCCGAAGGCTTGTAAACTTCTTACAACATTGAGCTTTGATCTAAAGGCTTGAAAGACTTTACACGTGGGTTTGATCCGAAGGGCAATCCGACTTCAACCACTAGAGAACTTGACAAACCAAGCTTTTTACAACTCGATCAGACTTTTAAATCAGAATCGCATTTGTACTAGAAGGCTGGGAGTAAATCTTGGGAATATGGAAGGTTTATAGCTCAGGAAGATAGAGATAAGAAAGTGAGTGAATGAGTGAATAAAAATATGCATTCAATCCCTATTTATAGGGTTTTACAGAGTTCGGATGCCCAACGTTTAGAAATTCGAACGTTAGAATTCCGGTCTCACGGAGTAAGGTTAAAAACTAGGTCTTAGGGTGACCGAGTTTCCCCGAGTTCTGTCCGAACTCTGTTAGTTTGTTTCTAGAATGTTGGGTCCATGTTTGGTTTGGTTCAGGCTATTTTGAGTGAAATAGGTTCTGGTTTAATATGGGTTTGAGATTCCTAGTGCCAACACGAACCTATTTTACTAGACCAAATGAATATAAAATACAGACTCATTAACACATTTTGTAGACTAGTTGCATCATGTCTTTAGCAAAGTAACAAAGATGCAACGATTGTCATTTTATGTGTCGTATTGAGTCATATCAGATAATAGTTAGTCGATTATCAAAATTGAGCTGACGGTTACCTATTTGGGCCAACACTCAATTCCCGTCTGGCTATATTGGCCATACTATTGTCACCATACAATATTGTATTTCTCCAACAATAGGCGGTCAAAGGCCAGGCGATGGCATATTTCCTTGTGGCCCACCATGTACTGGAAGCCTCGAAGTAGCAGACTCTAATGTGACAAACGAAAAATCCATTGGGCGAATATTCTTTAACAGTGCTTCTAGAACAAGGCCCAAAGGCGATATCATTGCTGGAGTCGGGATAGTATTTATTTACCCAGACAAACTGGTTATCAACTGCGCCTACTCTCTCATGGAGCTGTACTCTAACAATGTGGCAGAGTACAATGCCCTCATTTTTGTACTCCAACTAGCTAAGCAAGTAGGAGTAGACTACTTAGGGGCCTATGGCAACTCCAAGCTAATAGCTAGCCAGGTCCGGGGGGAGTACGAAGTCTGCCAAGAGAATTTACTCGCTTAACACCAAGACGCGCTCGATATAATCTCTACCTTCGACGGTTTCTTCATAGATCATGTGCCCCGAATGCAAAATATCGAGGCTGACACCCTCGCTGGTCTCGCTGCTTCTTTAGATATCACGGTCAACACTCATCAGTTGATCATCGTGATCGACCAAGAATTAGTCTTCCTAAAACAACCTCTGTTTGTATTAAATCTACTCAACGAATGTGAACACCGGTGTGCAATACTGGAGACTCTCATTTATAGATTACGTAATTTATGGAATTCTAGCTGAGGACCCGAAAGCAGCTACTTTCATCAGGAGACGCGCCCTCTGGTTTTACTATGATACGGCCACTAAGAAGATATACTATCATTCCTATGACGGGCTCCTGCTACAAAGTCTATCATACGCAGATGAAACACAAGCTATCCGAGAAGATCATGACGATGTTTGTGGTGCTCACCAACCCGGACCTAAGCTTCAAGATCGCCTCTGACTTATGGACTATTATTGGCCAATAATGGTAGCGGATGTTGCTAATTATATGATAAAGTATAAAATATGTTAAATCCATACAGACTTTATCCTCCATCACTCAAAATTCTTACATCCAACGGTAGCATCTTGGCAATTTGAAGCATGGAGAATGGACATTATTGAACCGATTAGTCCCCCTTCGTCTAAGGGACACCATTTTATCTTAGGCATGACCGACTACTTCTCTAAGTGGGCATAAGCCATGCCACTAGCTGAAGTAATATCGTCAAGCAACACATCATATATTGCTTCGGCTTGCCATGGAGGATCATCCAAAATAATGGCCCACGGTTTGCAAATCACGCTTTTTATCTGTTTTGAGATAAAAACTGAATCTAGAATGTAGCCTCTACCTCTTAGAATCTAGCAGCAAATTATTTTGGGTGAAGCATTCAGCAAAATAATCATCAAGCTCCTCGAGAAGTTTGTTTCATCGAACAAGCGGGATTGAAATGAGAAGTTGGGCGAATATCTCTGGGCCTATCGCACAATGGTCTGGATACCAACTGGCTGTACCATATTTACCTTGGTCTATGAAAGCAAAGCAGTCCTCCACCTTGAGGTCAAGATTCCTTCACTCCGGGTGCCTCTCTCCATTCAGTTAACCGTTGACAACAACAACCAACCGACGGCTACAAGAGTTAGAAGCACTAGATGAGAAGTGTCTCCTAGCTCAACAGCACATGGAGCTTTACCAAGCATATTTTTTCGCACCCTTCCATAAAAGGGTCAAGGAGAGGACATTCCGAGTGGATGACCTCATCTTGATAGTAAGAAGACCGATGGTGGAGTCCTTATTCTCCAATGGAGCCTAGCGTCATACGAAACCCAATGGTAACTTGCTCATGATGCCTATCAACGGTAAGTTTCATAAAAAGTACTATGTCTGAACTAGATTGATACTTCCTTTATCCCTAATTAGACAGTTAAGATGTATAATATTTATATTTCTCGTTGTTCATCCCCAATAAAGGGGTAAAAACAATACACACTCATTGAAAAAGCTATTATCTGTATTCAGGAGTCCTGAATACATAACAAATAATGGTCCTCAAAATCACCCCAGTGGAGCAACCTTCAGTAAAGTTACTCCTCCGAGATTCTAGTCCTTATATTTCTCCCCTGCTGGGGTTGCCATGTGTCACGTCCCAGTCCCAAAATACCCAGGACCGGGCCATGTGGCAATGGCCAGCTAATACGACTCCAAAGGATTTTCTAATTAATGGACCCGACGAAGCATACTACGTTGTCCTAAAATACTATCAAGTATAATATGCTAACATGTAGCAGGTAAATATCAAATCTCATCCATAGAATATAAATAAGAAGTGCTGAAATAAATACTGGAAATAAGTACGGAGTCTGAATGTCATAATATAACACAAATAAGTCTAATGGGAACAAATCCACGGAATACAATAATAAAATAAAAGTACGAAAGGACATATAAGAATACTAGACTAGAAAATCGACTAGCCAGATAAAGATGCTCTAGCCCAAGGCAACAGTGTAACCCAAATCACGGGAGCTCCTCTGGAAATGCCTCAAAGTCCTCAAACACAAATCAGGTCTCCGCTCCTGCTCCGTAGATGGTCGGGTACAAGTGCTCGTCAGGATTTGGAAAGAAACCAGGTCCTCAGAGGAACGTAACAAGATACAAATGGTATATGCCATAAAGTAAATAATGTGTAAACTTAAGGGTGAACTAACCAGCTAAGTAAAATGCACTTGAAGACAACCTTGGTACTTATGGGTAGGTAAAAGGTATAAAGCGTAGCGTCAAGCCAGAGGCTAAGTACCTGGCATTAGCGGTAAACTGGATGCTAGAAGTATATGCTGACTATATCACCAATCATGATAGCCACAAATAGTAATCTCTGTCGGATGTATCGACAAGCATATACGCTCATAACTGGTAGCAAATAGCCCATAACCGGATAACACACACTACTAGAAAACGCGGGATTAGTAACGCATTTTAGTGACTCCATATAAAAATGTCGCTAAATTAGCGACTCCATAAAAAACGTCGCTAAATGGCGACATTTAGCGACGTTTAGCGACTTTTATTTAGATTTAAAAAGATTATTCCTTATAAGTTCGTTAAGGTCGCTAAACGTCGCTAATATGTATAATTTAGCGACGTTTGGCATCGTAATTAGCGACGTATTTATTAAAAATATTTAGCAACGTATTTAGCGACGTATTTTACGTCGCTAAATTTTTAGTTAGTGACGTTTTTATTTGACTTCGCTAAACGTCGCTAAATTTTGGTTAATTAGGGCTCAGTTTTCTTTTCCCCCATCTGCGAAAATTTTGAAAGTTTTTAAAACCTTTCGATTTCCCCAACTCCCTTTTCCGGCGACCGGCTCTCCACGGCTGCGGCTACTCCGGCATCCCCCTCCTCCTCCTCGAGCTCTAGGTAAACCCTAACTCTCTCTCTCTCATGTGACACTGACACAACACACACGTGACAGATACGACACACATACAGACACTGACAGACACACACGCCACACACACAGACGCAGACACACACACACACACACACACACACAGATACTGACAGACACACACGACACCTAGGGTTAGGGTTAGGTTTTTTGACCTGAGGTTAGGTTTAGGGTTAGGGTTAGGTTTAAGGTTTTTGATCAGGGGTTAGGGTTAGGTTTAGGGTTAGGGTTAGGTTTTTTGACCTGGGGTTAGGGTTAGGGTTAGGGTTAGGTTTAGGGTTTTTGATCAGGATTGATTCCTATACATCTATTTTATTTAATATTGTCAACTATTAGTTTATTCATACAATATTTGATCTATTGGATGTGTCCATGTGAATTGACGGTTGGTATCATGGTGGTATGGTGTATGGAGGATGTATCCTAGAGTATCTTGGCGTTGCACACCAAATATTTATGAATTGGACTAGTGGTGTGTGTGTGTGTCTATTTATGCCTTAGAGTATCATATGATATATGTATATGTAAATTGGTGTATTATCTATTTGCATATGAGAGAGTATATGCATATATAGGTGTATCTCGATATATATATAGATAGGTATATAGCTACTGTTATCTATGTTGGTGTTCATAGTGTCTTCTAGCTGTGCTTGATGTGGGAGAGGGTAGAAGGGTCGAGTTGTGTGTGAGTGTCACTACTAAACTATGAGGCTTCAGGAACTGAACTCAAGTTTTTAAAACTATGTCACTATCGAACAAATTCTGCAAAAAAATTATGATTTTCAAAGTATCAGGTATTAGTGAGTGTATCCTTATACTCGAGTTTTAAAAAGTATGGGTGTAATTGTTAGAAATGAGAGGAGGTGGGTAGTCAATTGGCAGCAGGTTATGTATCTGGGAATATTAGCTAGGTGATATGTATAATTTCGATGTTGGTATCAATTAGGAATCATGGTATACAATAGAATATGTATTCCAGAATGTATCCATATACCAAGGAGTGTGTGAATGTCGGTAGATGATGCATCTAGTACAGGGATCTGAGTTAGTTGTGTAGTATAGAGCTTGTGGGCATGCTCGAGCAGCTGGATTAGTGTTCTAGTCTGTTCAGTCAATGAGGTTCTTTACTGCACTGCAGCATAATGGGTATTGTGTGAAGGATGACTGATTGTATGTGTATTGGATGGAGTTTCGGATAATTTTAGTGGGGTAACGACAACTGGGATGTCTTATACTATGGCATCGGCTAATAGCTGCAAGAAGTGAGCTGTAAGTACAACAGAGGATAGCAATGGTCTTGACAGCAAGTGACTTGGTTGCAGTAGCAAGAGTTGGGCAACAATGGTAGCACTGATGTGGAGGGGTAGTATGTGTATAATTCTAAGGTATTGAGGGTTGATTTGATATGTGTCTGAGAGGGCACTGCAAATGTGAGTGCAGGTGTCCATGTGTTGTGTGAGTTCAGGTGTGTACAAGTGAATGAAGATAGTACTAGAGAGGTAAGTAACAGTTAAGTGTTGAGTGCCAAGGTAGATAGGTAATTGGTTAAGATATGTTAGATAGTAAGATATTGGTTAAGAGAAGTTGGTATTAGTTACTTACTTGCAAATGACGTTGCAAGTATCAATTGGGGAGATATCAGTTAGAATAGCAATGTGGAGTAGTGTTATCAGTTGGATAGTACAAGAGTTAGTATGGGTTAGGACACTAAGTAAATAGAATAGCAATATGGAGTAGTGTTATCAGTTGGGTAGTGCAAGAGTTAGTATGGGTTAGGACACTACGTAAATAGCTAAGATTGGTTAGTAATTGATATAAGTTATGATATATATATATATATATATATATATATATATATATATATATATATATTAGTCTTGGTTGACTAATAGATTTGTATCCGTTGGTTGACTAGATTCATCTTATAGTATTTTTATTGTTAGGACAAAATGTTGAGCAATAGATATTATGGTATCATTATTATAATGCAACAAACAGCTAATTCTTTGTGAGTCATCTAATTCTTCTATTCCGCATTATTAAGGATATGTCTTAAGTAATATCTGTTATTAATTATATTCTTTGTTTTCATCTATCTTACCAGATGACACCCAAGAGAGCGATACCTCCTACTGTTAAGGAGAAAGTGATGCCTCCAATTGTTAAGGAGGAAGAGATACCACCTGCTGTATCTCAGACGGGGAGTTCCAGTCACCCAGCACCTACAGCGGCTGTATCTCAGACGGGGAGTTCCAGTCACCCATCACCCATAGCGGAGATTGATAACATAAATGTTGTTTATGCGTAGTATTTGAGGGACTGGTATCTGCCCCAGCATATTGGATATCCTCGAGATTGATACTGTGATGTTTCATATACTTATATATTATTCATTTTTTGTGACTGTGATACTATGATACTTATATATTATGCATTTTGTGACGCTGTTTATGCCCATTTTGTGTGACTGTGATACTGTGATACTTATATATTATGTATTGTGTGACTGTGATACTATGATACTTATATATTATGTATTGTGTGACTGTGATATTTGTGTGTATTAATTATATGACTGTAATACTTTTATTCATATTAAATATTGTTAATCCGGTGTTGAGTATTCCACCGAAGGGGTCGGCAAACCCTGAGAATTCAACGGAGGGTTGCTCTGGGTCTATTTTTAATTAGAAATTAATAAATTACAGGAATAATAGTTTGGAACAATTCAGTTTTTTTATTTTGGTAAAATTAGCGACGTATTTAGCGACAATTAGCGACGTCTAGCGACATTTTTCTACGTCGCTAAACAAGTCGCTACTTAGCGACGTTAATAGCCGTCGCTAATAACGTCGCTAAATACGTCACTGTACGTCACAAATTGCTGACATGGCAGTACTGCCAGGTCATTAAAGACGTCGTTATTACGTCGCTATATAAGTCGCTAATTAGCGACGTTTAGCAACATTTAATTATGTCGCTAATTAGTGACTCTGAGTCGCTAAACATCGCTAAGTTAGCGACATGTCTAAGTCACTAAAAAATGTCGGTATAGTGACGTTTAGTGACATTTTTCCTTTCAACGACGTTATTATTATCGATATCTGTAAAACGTTGCTAATTACGTCGCTAAACGTGGTTAGCGACATTTTTTGTCATTTAGCGACATTTTTGGGCGTCGCTAATTTGACTTTTTTTGGTAGTGACATAGCCCATAATCGGATAATACTGAGGCTCACGACCCCGTAGTTTACTCTGAAACTACGGTAGCCAAATGTCTGTCCCATACGGCTACTAATTATCTTTCTCACCCAATGCCAATGTACAAGTCACGAATACAATGTGGATATCTCGTACTATAATGCAAGTCACTAAAGAAATATACAGTTATGCTAAATACCGTCACACGTTCTACTCACACTGATGGCCAGTCAAGTATGAAGCTCACATCCCTACATAAACTCACTCTGTGATGTGCACAGATACATGTCAAGGCATGGGGAGTCATATTGATAACTCTAGAACTTTAGGTGCGTCTACTAGACACTAGGTAAAATACGGGTCCTAACATCAATGCCTTTGTTGATTGCACCCAAGTCATTCTCAAACGTGCACAGTTATATAATATTAAAGAAATAAAACATGCGAACTAAAATAACTTAATTTAAATAGTACAACAAGGCAAGGTATACTTGCCTGGAACTCCGATGTGAACAAGTAAGGATCCGGAACCCGCAACCAAGGTAGAACCATCTTGGGTGCATATGAATATATAACAAAAATATCAATCACTATATTACCATACACTAAGCATGCACAAGAGTTCAACATACGCAACGTCGTGAGTAACGTAGAGTCTAGATCAAATAAGCGTTCTAACTAAGTAGGTTGGCTAATGTTTACTAGTCAAAGGCCAAGAAAGTATGTGTACACTTAGTCTACTAGTCCCACAACATTTACAAGTCATCATAAGGTATAATTTTTTATATGTCACAATCGCGGTCACAAATAGAATTCGTGTAGGTGCTAAGTTGCACCTCTAATACATAGGTTACTAGTGTTCTCTCTAAGTCTCCGTGCACAAGTATATAAAATATCCTCAAATATTGTGCATAACAAGTCAACTAGCTAATATGCTATTAGTAAGTGTTTATAACTCAAAATATCGTGTAGCACTTATCACGTGTCCTAACTATTAAGTTTAGGTATATATATGATAATCTAGTCTAAGAACCTAGGTACTACACAAATACAAGTGTCATACTAAACAACATATCCCATGCAATATTTAATATCACTAAATACCATTCCAACAAATATATATATTCTGAAATTATATCTAACATGGAGATAATAGGGTTTAATATCATTGGTTCTCATGCAACCATAAAAATGAAGGAGGAAGAGGAGGTGAATATACCTAGGGATAATTTGAAAAAGAAGGGGGGGTGCTCGGCCTGCTGCCCGTGGTCGACCTATCTTCGACGGGTGGGGGGTGGTGCTCCGGCCAAGCAGCAACTCGCAACAGCAGCAGCTCGTAGCAGCAGCGGCAGCAGCTTGTAGCAGCAGCTGTAGCAGCTCATGAAGGAGGTGGTGTAGTTGTGAGGTGATGGTGGTGGAGGTTGATGGGTTAGAGCAGGAGGAGAAGGTTGGGAAGCTCGATGGTGGCGGTGGTGAGGTAATCCGGATGAGGGAAGATGAGGAGGTGGTGGTGATGATGATGGTGTTGACAGAGATGAAGGTGGTGGTTGGAGGTGATGGTGGTGGTGGAGGTTGATGGTCGGATGGAGGAGGAGGAGGTGGTGATGATGATGGTGTTGACGGAGATGAAGGTGGCGGTTGGAGGTGATGGTGGTGGTGGTCGTGAGGCGATGGTTGGCTATCGCGAGGCTCGGGTGGAGGAGGAGAAGGTCGAGGATGATGGCGGTGGAGGTCGATGGTCGGAGGAGGAGATCATGGGTGGTCCGACGACTAGGAAGGAGGTCGTGGGGATGGTGAAGGGACTGTACTGGTGGTGGTCGACAGCTAGGGGAGGAGAAGAGGAACAAGGAGGTGGTGGAGGTGATGGTTTCGGTTTGGATGAGGGGAGGTGGTGGTGTGGCTAAAAATTTTAGAAGAGAGAGAGAGAGTTAAAGAAGGAGAGAGGGAGTATGGAGCATGGGGATTAGGGTCGGCTACCTCCCCCTATTTCTAGGGATGAGGGAAGGCTTGTCATGAGGGAATGAGTGGTGGGATGGGGTTTAAATTTGAAAAGAGGTTTGGAATTGAGTGTGAGTATAAAGTATTACATAGTACATACAAACATGGGGGGAATAGAGGTATGACCGGTCATTACCTAGTTGTTTATTTCATAAAGGCCCCTAATAAGTTAGAAATTGCATAAGTAAAGGAGAATTGGGATTGGATGAGGAAAATCACCATGTTTGGTGTGTTGTAGTAGAAAAAATTGGTGTATGGTATTTTGTATGACCCATGAGAGTGTGAGTGGGTGTTTGGGTTGGTGTTGGGTCTAGTTTTGGATTAGGTTGAATCATTGCACCAATTTAATTAAAATTAGTGTCAATGGTGTTCTTTAATTAATTTGAAGTACATATGATTTAAATTGTGTGGGATACAAGTGTCATGAACGTAGTAGACTCGAAATAGATTATTATCATAAATTGGGTTGTATAAAATGGGTCGAGGTTGTGTCTCCAATTTTGATTGGAACGGACAAAGATACAAAGTTAGATTTATTTGGATTTAAAAATAGATATTTGTAACGAATATTGTACGACTAAAATAAAGCACAAGAGCGGGTATTTATGAGTTACACAAATATCAGAATGGAAGACTGGCACATCTAGGCCAAGTGTGTAAAATTTGTTTGAAAGTAGAAGCTAGAGTATCGCTCCAAACATTAAATCAACGGTAAGGTACACCAAGGGAATTAAATTAAAAGAGGCAAATAAATAACTCTATTAAATAATTCAAAAATAACCCTAAATGAATCATAATCCTATATTTGGGTCAGAAGGTTTACAATCTATCCAACTTATAAGAATTTTATCCTCAAAATTAAAACAAACACATAATAAGCTATAAATTATCAAGCAATGCTACGAACATACCTATGACCGGTGGAATTAGCCTTTTTACTATCTATTGGGCTCTATTGACATACTGGGAACACTCCTGAGCTTGATATTGGTTCGATCTGTACCTCAAACACTATCCTAACCTTCTTTTGCAATCTTTCTAAATATGCCTCTTCTTTCTGCAAAAGTAAAATGTTGGTAGCTCTCTCTGTTGATACGGCACAACCCTCTGTTGCGTCTGCACTCCTGGATGACGGATCGGTCCTCCTGGTCCTGGTTGTGCCTTAGCTGGTGAGACTACACTGAGATGCCTATGACTCATCGATCCCTTGCCAATAGCCTCTTGGATTCTAGCCTCTGTCAAGACCTCCTCGTAAGAGATCCTCGCCTGGGTGGTAGTGTACCTTTGTAGCTCGTAAGTCAAACCATGATGGAATTTTCTGGCCTTCTCTAGATTATTGGGTATCAGGGAGACACCAAATCTACTAAGATGACTGAACTCCGTATCATACACGTCTACAGTCATGTTCTCTTGCACCAGGTGTAGACACTAAGAGTATAGTGCATTCCTGACCGTAGCCGGGAAGTACTTCGCATTAAAGTATTCTAAAAATTGCTCCCACGTCTGCTTCTTGCCGACGCTGCCCTTCATAGATTCCTACCAGTGATGGGCATTACCTTTTAATTGAGCCCTTACTGCGGTCATCCAAAAGTTCGGAGGCATCTGAGAAGCCTCCAGCAGTAACTCCGTATTGGTGACCCAATCAGAGATCTCTTCTGTGGTCTCGCTGCCCGAAAAGGTATCTGGGCCTATCAAACGAAACCCTCGAATAGTACCAGCTAGCTGAACAGATATAGGTGCTGGTGTGGGTGCTGGGTATGTGGCCTCTCCAGAACTGCCATCAAGCTCTGTCTCATAGTCTCGGCCTGATGTCACTGTGCCTGCATCATGGCCTGAAAAAACTAAAATATCTGTCGCTGTCCCTCTGACTGTTGCATATAAGGTGGAAAGGGTAGAGGTGGTGGCAATTGAACCTTCGGCTGCGCTGTAGGTGTCTCCTGAGATGTCGGCCTCTCGTGCTGTGGCATCGGCATGGCCCTCGAAGTCTGACCCTCGAGGTGTTGGGTTGGGACAGTCTATGAGGTCTGGTCCTCGTTCTGCTATGTCGGATCTGCCAGAGAAGTCTGGCGCCAGTGTATCAACGTGGCCTGTGGTATCACTGGTACCTGTGGTCGTGGCTTCTCTCCGGGTAGTCCAAGGGATATATCTTGCCTCTGCGCGGTGGCGGATAGAATAATGGCACAGTATGCCTCGCGTCCGCTATGCAAGTTTATCTCTCTACAAGAGATATAAATACATTAGTTACGAAGGAGGTTCAAAGATGGTTGTCAAGGTGGATAAGATCTAATAATTTATATCCTATTGTAAGCTCCCTGGGCATGATGCCATAACACAAGCGATAAACAGAGACCTGCATGGGCCACCACTAAAACCATGTCACGTCCTAGTCACAAAATACCCGGGACTGGGCCACATAGCAATGGCCAGCTAATACGACTCCAAAGGATTTCCTAATTTAATGATCCCGATGAAGCGTACAACGCTATCCTAAAATACTATCAAGTCGCTAACATATATTAGGTAAATATCTAATCTTATCTACAGAATATAAATAAGAAGTGTTAAAATAAATATTGAAATAACTATGGAGTCTGAATGTCATAATATAACACAAATAAGTCTGATGGGAACAAACTCACTTAATATAATACTGAAATAAAAGTACAAAAGGTCAGATAAGAATACTAGACTAGAACATCGACTAGATAGATTAAGATGCTCTAGCCCAAGGCAGCAATGTACCCCAAAACACAGGAGATCCTCTAGAAATGACTCAAAGTCCTCAGATAAGAATTCGGTCTCCGCTCCTGCTCCGTAGATGGTTAGGTACAAGTGCTCGTCCGGATCTGGAAAGAAACCAGGTCCTCAGAGGGACATAACAAGATACAAAAAGTATATGTCATAAAGTAAATACTGTGTAAACTCGAGGGTGAACTAACTAGCTAAGTTAAATATACTTGAAGAAAACCTTGGTATGTATGGGTAGGTAAAAGGTATAAAGCGTAGCGTCAAGCCAAAGGCTAAGTACCTGGCATTGGCGGTAAACTGTATGCCAGAAGTATATATTGACTACATCATCGATCATGATAGCGCACAGCTAGTAACCTCTGTCGGATGTATCGACTAGCATATACGCCCATAACCGGGTAGCACATAGCCCATAACCAGATAACACATATCCCATAACCCGGTAATACTGAGGCTCATGACTCCGTAGTTTACTTTGAAACTACGGTAGCCAAATGTTTGTCTCATACGCCTACTAATTTCTTTCTCGCCCAATGCCAATGTACAAGTCGCTAATACGACGTGGACATCTCGTACTATAATGCAAGTCACTAAAAAAATATACAGCTATGCTAAATACTATCACATGTGCTGCTCACACCGATGGCCAGTCAAGTATGAAGCTCGCATTCCTACATGAACTCACTCTGTGACATGCAATAATACGTGTCATGGCCTGGGGAGTCATATTGATAACTCTACAACTTTAGGTGCTTCCACTCGACACTAGGTCAAATATAGGTCCTAACGTCAACGCCTTCGTTGACTGCACCCGAGTCATTCTCAAACGCAGAAAGTTAGATAATATTAAAAAAATAAAATATACGAACTATAATAACTTAATTTAAACAGTACAACAAGGCAAGGTATACATGCCTGGAACTCCGATGTGAACAGTAAGGATCTGGAACCCGCAGCTAAGATAGAACCGTCTAGGGTGCCTATGAATATATAACAATAAATATCAATCACTACATTACACTACGCTAAGCATGCACAAGAGTTTAACATGCGCAACATCATGAGTCACGTAGAGTCTAGACCATACAAGCATTCTAACTAAGTAGGTTAGCTAATGTTAACTAGTCAAAGGCCAAGAAAGTATGTGTACACTTAGTCTACTGGTCCCACAATATTTACAAGCATTCGAAGGTATAATTTCTTATATGTCACAATCGCGGTCAGAACTAGAATTCATGTAGGTGCTAAGTTGTACCTCTAACACATAGGTTACTAGTATTCTCTCTCTATGTTTTCGTGCACAAGTATATAAAATATCCTCAAATATTGTGCACAACAAGTCAACTAGCTACTATGTTATTAGTAAGTGTTTATAACTCAAAATATCATGTAGCACTAATCACGTGTCCTAACTATTAGGTTTAGGTGTATATATGATAAACTAGTCTAAGAACCTTGGTACTACAAAAATACAAGTGTCATACTAAACAACCTTTTCCATGCAATATTTAATATTAGTAAATACCATTCCAATAAATATATATATAATCTGAAATAATATGTAATATAGAGATAATAGGGTTTAATATCATGGGTTCTCATGCAAACATAAAAAAAAGGAGTAGGAGGTGAATATACCGAGGGCTAATCTGAAAAGAAGGGGGGTGCTCGGCCTGTGGCCCGTGGTCGGCCTGTCTCTGGAGGGTGGGGGTGGTGCTCCGGCCAAGCAGCAACTCGCTCCAGCAACAGATCGCAGTAGCAGCAGCTCGTAGCAGCAGCGGCAGCTGCTCGTAGCAGCAGTGGCAGCGGCTCGTAGCAGCAGCAGCAGCTCATGAGGAGGGTGGTGGTGGTGGTGAGGTAATGGTGGTGGAGGTTGATAGGTTGGAGGAGGAGGAGAAGGTCAGGAAGCACGGTGGTGAGGTAATCCGGAAGAGGAAAGATGAGGATCTGGTAGTGATGATGATGGTGTTGACGGAGATGAAGGTGGTAGTTGGAGGTGATGGTGGTGGTGGAGGTTGATAGTCAGATGGAGGAGCAGGAGGTGGTGATGATGATGGTATTGATGGAGATGAAGGTGGTGTTGGGAGGTGATGGTGGTGCTGGTCGTGAGGTGATGGTTGGCTGTCGTGAGGCTCGGGTGATGGGGAAGAAGGTCGGAGATGATGGCAGTGGAGGTCGATGGTTAGTGGAGGAGATCGTGGGTGGTTTGGCATCTAGGGAGGAGGTCGTAGGGATGGTGAGAGGATTGTGGTGGTGGTAGTCGGCTACTCGGGGAGGAGAAGAGGAAGAAGGAGGTGGTGGAGGTGATGGTTTCAGTTTGGATGAGGGAAGGTTATGGCGGGGCTAAATATTTTAGGAGAGAGAGAGAGAGAGTTAATAAAGGGGAGAGATAGTAGGGAGCATGGGGTTTAGGGCTGGCTACCTCCCCCTATTTTTAGGGATGAGGGAAGGCTTGTCATGAGAAAATGAGTGGTGAGATAGGGTTTAAATTTGAATGTAGGGTTGGGATTGAGTATGAGTGTAAAGTGTTACATTATACATACAAAAATGAAGGGAAATGGAGTTGTGACCGGTCATGACATGAAGAAGGGTTTTCTTTATTGCTTTGCTCGAATGGAAGGTGGACACCTAGTTGTTTATTTGCACAAACCCCCAAAATAATTTGAAAATTGCACAAGTAAAGGAGAATTGGGATTGGATGAGGAAAATTCCCATGTTTGGTATGTTGTAGTAGAGAAAATTGCTGTGTGGTATTTTGTATGAACCATGAGGGTGTGAGTGGATGTTTGGGTTGGCGTTGGGTCTTATTTTGGGTTAGGCTGAGTCATTGCACCAATTTAATTAAAATTAGTGTCAATGGTATTTTTTAATTAATTGGAAGTATATAAGATTTAAATTGGATGGGACACAAGTATCATGGACGTAGTAGGCTCGTAATAGATTATTGTCATAAATTGGGTTACACAAAACAGGTCAAGGTTGTGTCTCATTGTGTCTCCAATTTTGATTGGAACGGACAAAGATGCAAAGTTTAATTTATTTAGATTTAAAAATAAATATTTATAACGAATATTGTGCGACTGAAATAAAGTACAAGATAGGGTATTTATGAGTTACACAAATGTCAGAATAGAAGGCTGGTACGTTTAGGACAAGTGTGTAAAATTTGTTTGAAATCAGAAGCTAGAGTAGTACTCCAAACATTGAAGCAACGGTAAAGTACACCAAGGAAATTAAATTAAAAGAGGTAAATTAATAACTCCATTAAATAATTCAAAAATAACCCGAAATGAATCATAATCCTAGATTTGGGTCAGGGGGTTTACACCATGTCTATATTACCTCTGAGTAAACCTCACTATATGACTATCGATTGTCATATCCATAATACCTCTGATATCGGTCATCACCTAAACTTATCACCCATACTTACTTTCAGTACGCCAGAGGTGTTAAGGCCACAAAACTTATCACGTTTATATCACCTTTAATAGGACTTGTTTCGAATATATTACTTACACACAAAATGTGCAAAAAAGTAATAGGTTACCAAAGATCCCCAATGGCATATCCTTAACAACTACGGTATCGTACTACGTCCATATTATCTCTAGTACAATATCCAAAGTACTCATATATAATTAAAATAAGAGGGAAGCTTTTATTTCTTTTGGCAAAAGGAAAAAAGCAAACTACATCCAAGGGACTAATAATGTCCCAACCACAAAATCAAGAAAAAAAGATAGTTTCTGGGCGATATGGTTATCTAAGCGCGCCTTAGCCCGATGCTCAGGATCCTTGTAATTGGCATATGACTCATATTTGTCCTCCAACTTCTGCATCATAAACTTAACACCAGCAGTATTCTTTGCCACCTGGCTCGCCTAGGTTCGGATAGCCTCTCCTACTTGCTGGGCCTGTTGTAGTCTATTCTATAGCATATCCAGCTTGACCTGGAGTATTCTGATCTCTTCGGTCACTTCAGCCACCTTCTGGGTCAGGTCCTTCTGTCTTGCGAGATAATACGCTTTTAGATTACTCACCCTGTCACGCTTCTCCTACAAATCTTGGAGGTCAAGTAGAAAGCCCTCCTCGGATGAAGCATAGAATGCCTTCTCTATGTCGACAGACTTTAAAAACTTACCATACTTATGGGATATCAGCATTCCCATATCAGCCTACCGATATTCCTACAACTCCTTCAGGCGCTGTTCTACTTTGTCAACCTTCTGGCCCATGAGGTCGGCCATTTGTTCAAATCCAAGAACCCTTTTCAAAGACTCGACTAGGCCCGTGGAAAAATGCTTGGCCCAGGTAAAAGACATATTTTGCTCTTGGACGCTGTCGACCCCTTGTCTCATAAATATATAAAAGCCCCGTATGGAGATCTGTATAGTGTCATCAATCTCCTCTAGGGTAGTGGAGTCAAAGAATGACGCCCGACGACTTTAGAGGCGTAGTAGTTGCAGGAAGGCGACCGGTAGTCTTGCTTGCAACCAAGTCTTTCATGGTCGTACAAAGTGTCTGGGAACCCGGTAGCCTAGCAACATACAGTTGGGCAGTGCCGCAACCAGAGACAGGGATTCTAGGGCATCGTGCGGCTTCTACACTCGCCTATGTATCAATATCAGATTATGGTACAACGTACTCGTAGGATGATCGAGTAGCCGCAGTTCCAAGAATATCGAAAATAGCCTCCTCTGGATGGCTCACGATCCCAGTATCCAAAGGGGCCTCAACAGCAAAATACCCAACAACAATAGTTGGAGAAGCAGCCACTATATTAGAGGGGCCCGCAATAGTCCCCGCAGGCTATTCTCCACTCCGAGAAGAGCTAGGGAGAGATGTAGGCCTCCTCAGAATGAGACCACCATCTTGTTCTTTTTTAACGCCCTCCTCGACAACCAGGTCTACAATCCTCAAAAGATATGTGGGGTCTGCAACGCCAGAACAACCAGTAATTAATTTCACCCGAAGGATAGAAAGCTGAAGCCAAAAAATCTCAACTCTCATGAAGTTGTGAAACGACCTACCAGAGGGGAGCAGCGTAGGTGGCGGCTCATCCAGTATTATCAGAGCATTCCCCATGGCATCTAGGTCATCCACAGAGATATTTTCTAGAGGAGTATAAGGGTCCGCCAAAATCGCGTCCGAGCCCTGAGCTCCCGAGGCCTCAGCTACAAGTTACCTAGCGCCTACGTCAAACTCGGCCGAAGTTGTCTCCTCATCTTTCTCAGCATAAGAAACCACCGAGGTCACTACTCATCGAGGACGATCCCTCTACGATAGTGTCTGCACAATTTTGGACAAACCAGAAGTATCATGAAAGGGTGACATAGGAATAAAATTATGAGGTTTTCTGGATACCGATATAGCGTCTAAAGTAGGGTCTACTTCAGAAACCACCAGTGCAAGGGGTCCTACCTCTTTAATCACGATGCCCTTTGAAGAGGAATTCTATTTTGTTGTAGGTACCATCTTCGAGGCTGTCTGAACTCTCGTCTTCTTTGAATATCGAGCATGATGGGTCTGAACCTTTGCCTTGCATTTTGTGGCCGGAGGATCATCGAAGGAAGGCATTGTCTACTCTTCCCCGTCAAGGGTCTAACTATCCAAGAAGAGGTCTGGCGACACCCTTTCCATTCTAAAATATTCGGCGGGCTCTCGCTTCTTGAGGCATTAGCAAGATGCCCTCGAGAAAAATCCTCTCATAGTCGAAGCCTGACGGCGGGGCTTTAACTGAGAAATAATACCTCGCCGCTGTATGCAGTATTCCGGGCACGACGCTGGCTACTGGTATTTGAAACCGAATCAGGTGCCAGTTTTACTATGGTAACTCCATGATCGAGCTTTAATAAATAAGCTACCACTGTACCCGAGGGAAGCACTCGGTTAACCTAGCCAAAACTAGTTGTAGCAAAAATGGCGAACAAACCAGCTTGGTAGATAGGGCTCTACAAAAAATTGTAGCCCTATTTTGGTCACTAAGTGGGAGGGACGGATGGCTTAGAGCCAATAAAAGATCCTATCAGACAAATTTTGAGGCTCTCTCTTATTATCCTGGTAACCGATGTTTCCCTCATCATCAAAGAAATTAGGCTCAGTCATAAAAAAAGCCTAGTCGGTCATGAAGGCGAGCTCCCTCCTACTAGCGAGGACTGTGTCGCACTTCAATTTCATCCATCGATACATATAGATCAAGGCATCGAAAGCCATCATATCCTCATCAGCCCCAGGGCTCATTAAGGATCCATGATGCAAGAGGAGTTAACCCATCAGATAATGGTAAGGAAGCTCGACCCTGTTCAAATATCTTTGACCAAGATGGTCCTCCACCTTCTTAGAAAATTTACAGAGACCATGATTCATACAGTAAACCATGGCTGGTAGAAGCGCCAGCTTATGGCCAAAATCTAACTTCACGGCCTAAAGAAATAGGGTGCGATAGATCCTCTCTATTGCCCCAGAACCGCCCGGGACTACGCAGTTACGTAACCAAAGCATCAAATATCCCGCCAGCACAGCCTTAGCAGACAGCTTATGGATGTCCATATAGGAATAGCTGAGCTCCTCTTCGAGTTCACCCAGCTTGTTAAGGGGTTCATCCCCTTCCTTTGAGGAACTCTCAGCTTCCTCGCCCTAAGTAGCCAATTCCCTTTGCACCTGAATTAAATCATCCACTTCCATTAGTATCGTGTCTTTCGGACATGAACTCTAGTAGACTCCTTAGATTCTGAAAAGAAATAGTGAGTCCAAGTCATGATATGAGGAGAAGAACCCTCAGAAGACCCCTCAGAAGACTTCTTCTTCTTCGACAATTATTGACAAAATGCTGTGATAGCACAATAATTCCTTATACACTGCCAGGATCTCCAGATTCTCTGACTCTAACTCTGAGTTTTTTATTACTCTGAGTGTACTCTTCTTAGGATATTTAGCCCCAAGGGAGTTTTGAGAAGGCAAGCATATGATGAAAGGCCAGTCCCATCTTGCCACCAGACATAAAGAAAGTCCCCGTGCGACACTTGTATAACTCCATCAGAGCGATAAATATGTGCTGGTTCAACTATAAACCGTAACATGTACCCCTTATAGTGAAAAATAAATCAATGGCCCTGAGCTCCCGCTGATAATTCTTCAGAATCTAGAAGGTTTGACGACACCAGGAGAGGCAATCATGTGCCCAGTTGAGGGCCCGCAGATGTCCAAAGAGGTAGGACCCCTTCTTGGCAACCTGATGAAGAAAAGTATCTGCCGTATATATACTAATGTTCGGCCCCAGTACACTTCCGACGAGGCCGGGCTTCAGTCCAAGCAAGGAGTACGAGACTGACTCCTTCGTACCGTAAAACTCGCCTTTATTCTTTTCGATCCCATAATGGATATTGCCAATAAGGGCCCCATTTTGCTCAGGGTCAAGTTCCAGTATATATGCCATGGACCCTTCATTACCTTCACCTCCGATAAAGGTAGATGATGTTCAAAGGAAGGAAAAGACATCTCCATCCCGCAGAAGGTTAAAGACCAGTTTTCCCTAGTCGTCCCCACCACGAGATGAGAGGACTCCAGCGAATTCAGAAATAAAAAGTACGACTTCTTGAAGAAGCATTGACCGTCTCCAGCGGGGATATCCCTCGGGTTTATTTGGCTCAACAAGATGAAAGCAGTCCATTAAGCAATTTTTTGTTAATGCTCAAGAAGAAAATACTTGTCAATCTGAATCTTGATGGCCACAACTAAGTCTCCAAGGTTCATGTTCAAGGAAAGCAGGTTGTGACCAAGGATGAGCTCGCCGGAGGGTGCAGAGGGTAAAGTCACAGCAAAATTATAAAAGAGTCTAATATTAATCATTGAGAGAACTGATCAATGTTCTAAGTGAGTTGCCCATGCGGTTGGGTTACCCATGCGGCAGAGATTCCCATACAGCTGGATTACCCATCCGGCTGAGTTACTCATGCGGCTAGGTTACCTACGCGGTTGGGTCTCCCATGAGGCTGAGTTATTCATGTGACCGGGTTTCCTATGTGACTGGGCTACCCATACGGTAGCGATAAGTTAGTGCATAGACTCATCCATACGGCCAACTGTGCACATGTGTCTCTGTATTCAGAAACTGACTTTATTTTTCCCAAAGGACCTAACCTTAATCGATGGCTGAACGTCGGAGGGAAAAAAATGAAGTCAGGCTTTGTCACCATTCCAAAATGTGAGTGTCCGCCTCGACAGCGCAACTCTTCCCCTTGACTTTGCCCTTTCCCTTGGGGGCCTTTTGGCATCGGCAACAGAGGAGGAAACTTTGGGGTAAGTGATAGTAGCAAGGAAGAAAAAGAGAAGAAAGGACTTGAGAGTGTAGAAAAAAGCTTTTCTCTCTTCTCTAGCCCCTTTATATAGGTGAGAATATGCGACTCAGGATAATTGTAAACGTTTTGAGTCTCAATCTGCCTTAATCCAGGGGACAAAAAGAGATGGCGATGATACCTCGAATGTTGAGCTGCCTCATCTCCTGTGAACAGTCGCCTCGGACTCTGTGTCAACAGATAACTCAGAATCCCAAGAAATTCCTTCGAAGATCGAGCCAAATCTTCTCATTTAATAAAGATTTGATAGCCTGATAGAAGTGCTTATGCGATAACGTGTCTATGCGGTATGATACCCATGCGGCCGAAAGTGCTCGAGCATGCTTCTTGTTTAAAGTATTCCAAACTTGTCAGTTTGGAAACTTTGAAGGGGGTCTAGTAGAAGCTGCAGATAAATTGTGTCATTTTGGAAGGATCTCTCAATATGAAGGCGATAACGTGTCATTTTGGAAACTTGTCATTTTGAAAAATCTAAATTTATGCAGGCCGCATATAGCCCATGAACCCTCAATATGAAGGCAAGCTGCAGATAAATCGCATAGAGCCTATGCGGCCAAGAAGCTCGTCTACCCTGACAAAGTCTCTATGCGACCTAGCAGTTGAAAGCCGCAAATGACCTTTGATACATCATTAATTAATTGACAAAAAGTTCTGACATGATGCCTTAAACGTTTCCAGATTGGTAAAAATGGCAACACATATAAAGTTAGAAAGTCACATTAATGCATAAATGACCATGTCAGGCGCATAGTGCCACGTGGTCACTCGTATGCGGCCTTAGTCTACGTGACCTCATCATCATGAGTCCCATATGTCCAGAAAACCTAGGCCAAATAAGATCACTTATGCGGTCTCGAGTCTTTGCGACCTCGTCATCACGCGGCCAAGGTGTCTAGAAGACCTAGGCCAAAGGAGAGTACGTATGCGGCCAAGATGTTATGCGACTCTCAGCTTAAAGGATCTCTCCGTTACAACTAAAAAGATCTTCACACAATCACTATTGACTACATGTCTAGTTGACCAAGTCACGCACATAAAGGAGTTGAAAAACCCCCAAAATATTATCAACAACATATCCCAACCGAGGCCACATGGCATCACGCTTGGGGTATACGGCTACAATTGCAACCGTATTATGTTGAAGGAGTCCTATATGGCCAACAAACAAAGACATATGGGGCACATATAACCTGTTAGTATATTGGCTATAAATAGAAGCATAGCATACCCCACAAAGGGAGTTAGCAACATACGTGCACATAAGCTCAGGAGAGAAAAAAGAAGAGAGCATTCTCATTCCCACGTCGGACCATCAACGGAGTAAAGGAGTTGTTGCAATACTCGATCTCTATCGTCACATTCCCTAGAATCTAAATATTGTACTTAGATCTTCTATCTAATATTTTTTTATACTTTTTAGTTTTTTGTTCATCCGATTTCTTTTAGCACTTGTAATGGTAAACAAATAGTATGATCACAAGAAGGCTCAAGCTCTCGATAGCGTACTAGCTTTTGAATCTCTCATGCTTGATCTTTTTTATCGTTGATCCTTTAATTCTTTTAAAATTGGACAAGTTCTGAGGTATTTATAGGCAAATTGGGCAGTTTTGGACTCCAAAACAGGGAATAGGAAAAACTTATTGTTTTTGCCTTTCTGTTCCACTTTGGGCACCTATGTGCAAAATTAATGATTGTGCTAGCTTCGGGCTACGTGACATGTGCACCATTACGAGGAATAATAATAATTCCTTAAAGTTGTTGTCGTGATTGTTATGACAGTTGTACACTTGACGAATTGGCAACCAATGTTATGACTCTGACGATTGTGCATTCGTTAGTTGGCAGCCTACGCCATGATATTGGCGACTGTGCATCATGTTATGGATAGGAGACGTCGGGGCTATACTACGCTAATTATAACTCTTGCATCTATTGACAGCCTACATCATAATTCTGGCAGTCTGTGCCATGATTCTGATAGCTGTGCATCACGTCATGGAGAGGGCACGTGGTGGCGTAAGCCGCGGCCATTGGGTACAGATCACGAATAGTCTGACAATATTTGTCATTTAACGCTTTGTATGATAATTGTGCATCTAGACAGCTAGAAGCCTACGTCATGCATCTAGCCTAAATTCTGCCAAGAAAGGGGGACATGTGTAACTACCTAAATCTGAGAGAGGGATATTTTTGTTATTTTTATTGATTAAATATTAGATTTACATAGTTATATTAAAAACTTGTCTGCTTTTGTGTGCTATATAATTAGAAATAGACTACGTGATTAGTTGGTTAGCTAGTGCCTTATTTTGGTTCATGGCCTAATTGACTAGAAATTACTTAGTGTTGGTAGCATTAGTAAACATTAGTTAGAAGTTAGAGAGCCTAACTAGTTAGAAAATAGTATTTTGACTCTATGATGGAATATTCTTTCCTATAGGTTGACTTGATCATATTCATGAAAGAATGAGAGGGACTTTTGATTCATATCAAGCCAACATGACAGCTAGCCCTAACCCTAGCTAATTGTGGTCGGCCCTATTAAGAGGGCTAATCCCTTTATTAGTTTATTAGCCTCCTTTTCCTTATTTAGTTTATTCCCAAATATTTCTCCAATTTGAGAGCAAGCTTAGAGAGAGAAACACTTATGATGTAAGTGTCAGTGGTGGCATTATTATTAATGGGTGGTAATCGTGGTATGTTACAATGTTACTACAGGTCTGATATTGCATCATCACCCACCCCCTTGTAGCAACACCCATTTGGTTTGGCATAGACCTGTGTAAAGGGTGTGTGGTTGCGTAGATAACTGAGAGGGTTAGTGTTTGTGCAGACTTGGTACATTGAATCAGTGAGAAGAAGATAGCAGATGCCCAAGTATCATACAATGGTTGTACCAGTGTGTTGGCAGGGAGTGTTCCAGTGCTGCAGCAACTAGTACTACCAGATAAGCAGACATGAGGTGAGAGTAAGGGAGTACAGCAGTGAGTTCATAAGAGGTGTGTACTACAGTAAGGATTCAGGTGTTGTATATCAGTAGTAATTTGAGTCAGGTGAGAGCTTGATGGCATTATGTGCACAAGAATTTTAATGAGCACAATAAGCACCTGGGTATATAGGGCTGAGTGAGATATAAGTATCTGTGAGTGTGGGGTGTTGGAGAGGTATACAACTGAGTTTAGTGAACTATGGAAGAGAGTCCAATATGTATCATAGTAGAAGAGTGGTGGGTAGTTCCCGATATTATAAAAGTTTGTAGGTGTGGATGAGTTTGAGTTCTAATAGTGAGGGACCAAATGACAAGTGTATGTGGAGAATTGGATTAAGCTAGTGTATCCTATAGTATACAGGTATTAGGTAATTGCATATATAGGTAAGATACAAAGATACTTGAGTAAGAGTGGGAACTTGAGTATCTATGTGTATAAGTGAGGTAGGTTTGAGTGTTAGAGTTAAAGTTTTAGTACGAGTTAAGGTTTTGAGGGCAATATGGGGGTAGTGGTGCTAAGGGGGGTATGTGAGTGTGTCTGTGGGGAGAAATAGAGATGTACAAAGTATGCACTATGAAGTATCATTGGGTGTGGTATGTGAGGTAAGTTTGTGAGTGATTAGTTTTTGGTAAGAAGTTTAATTATGATAATAGAGTATGAACTTGGAGTTTTTATTAAAGTATGGACTAGGTGCAAGATATAGGCTAAGATGTTAATGTAGTATAGTTATAAACTAAGCTATTAGTAATGGTATGGTATATGCATAGAGAGGGTAATTTAAGATTCTAAGGTAGTAATATGATACACTATGATAGTATAGTATACGAGTAAATATATATATGCAATACTAAGTGCTTAAAGTCTTGCATGACTATATCTAAGATAGTGACCTAGTTTACCAAGGTAATGATTAGTTTAACTTATAATTGACTAGTTTAGTTATCTAGGCCAACCAAGTGGATAATTTGGAAATTAAATTAGGTAGTTGACCTAGCTTGACAAGTATGACCTAAATTTATATTTTAACTCATTTAAGCATGTTTATTACTCCAATATACCGAATGACATATAATTTTATATATAGGTCAGTATAACACCAGTTCGGACACCGATTTGTATTCTTTGCTCGGGACCACAGTCAAGTACATCTCTTAGGTAGTTTTCAGTACTTGATAGTATTTATATCATATGTTCTAGAACTGTTATACTACTTTTTTCTGACATGATGGTGCACAGATTGATATTATATGGATCAAATCAGGAGAGATTATTAATTTAACATGTCCATCGGGTACTCCTTGTTCTTATATCTATTCGTGTGCATCGAGTACTCCTTGTTCTCATATCTATTCGTTTGCATCGGGTACTCCTTGTGCTTGTATCTATTCATGAGCCATGTGTGCTCATATTATATTTGTTTGCTCCGTGTGCTCATATTATATTTGTGTTCTTTGTGTGTTCATACCATATTGATGTGTGTAACGTGTCATAATTAGATCCTTGAATATTAGTCAGGGGGGAGTAGAAGTTGGTTATGTGATCAAACTTCTAGCGTATTCGTGTGCATGCTAATTATACAATACATGTATAATTAAGGTACCGTAGTGTGGACGTGTGCATTCCCAAGCCGATCATAAAACTAACTTATACTCTAAAGCACATAGACGGTATTAATAGTTCTCTTACTTATAGTTCATATCATATTGGCTGTATTTTTCTTTCTAGCTATTTATTGTGATTGCCTGTTTATTTCAGCTATATCATCAATTTTCTAGTTATATGTACATCTTGTATTCATTTATATTACTGTCATATAATCTCTATCATGTATTTGGACCTACTTTCAAAGTTTTGTAATCCGCTCCAATCCTGACTAAATATATTTTTTCAGATGATTATTTAGAGCATTGGTGTCCTACGTATTATGGACCACGGGATGGAGAGCTAGCTAGGGTAGCACCCGTAGTACAGGAGGAGCCAGTACCATATGTTAAGGTGGCTTAACTAGTTGTAGCCGAGACTTATCTAGTATTCTTATTATACTTGATCTATCTTCAGCTATTAGACTTTGAGGTGTTATTGATATTTTAGACTTTTGTCATTATTGCTAGACTCTTAGACTTGGTTATATCTTTGTAGCTTTCTCGACTTGTGACTTGTATTTTCCTTCCTTATATGATATCGTGCCATATTCTTTCTAATAGATTATTGTTATTGAGTATTTGTACACCATTAACATATTGTCCTCCTTTTTGGAGTTGAGATATCATTGACAGGTTTAGTTTATATTATTGTGTGAGATGGATATATAGTATAGATGACCTAGATAACGTTCTACCATCGATATTGCAGTATAGTCTGGATAGATAGATAGTATCCATGTACTCATTCTCAGATATCTAGATGTTGGTCGTGATAACGTGTGGTAGTTTGGTAACATGTAGATATATTATGTCAAGTTGAGTATTAGTATCGATTGTTTGGAGTATAGCTTGTGAGTCTGAGAGTGGTTCCTGGTAAGGAATGTGAGCAATAGATATCAGTGTATAAGCCTAGAATTGACTCATAGTGTAGTACCATATATAACCATAAGACATGTGTCAGAGTATAGCTAGTAGAGTATTAAGTATATGTATCTAGTATAATTATGGAGTTAGTGTTTGTGCACCAAAGGGTGCCTAGAGTGAGCAAGTGATTAGAGTGTATCAAGACTAGGATATGTGATATATGGAGTATGTTAGAATACTATCAGTGAATGTTATTGTGGGTGATAAAATTAGCTAGGAGTATTAGAGTAATATTATGGTAGGGTATATAAGGGAGTAACATAGAGAGTAGGAGTACAGATGTTCCCGATAGTGAGAATAGAGGGGTCCACTTAGGCCATCTAAGACACCGTAAATTATCCTGCACCAGCAGAGGGTAATACCCTAGCAGTGCAGGGCTTTTGCGATGACAATCGAGGGACCGATGCTACAAGTATTGGGTTAGCAGGTTTTGTTCTTTTCTTTTTCATTTTCTTTTCCTTCTATCCATTGAACAAAGTGATTTTTTAGTACCTTGTAGATTACTTTAATAATTTTGTGCTATAGTATAGTTAGTATATTTAGCAGTATATCCTGATAGAAATTACAATATCATGACGGACATAGACCACAACCATGCATATGATAATAATTAGTGATTTCTTTAATTTGCATGCTTGTATAATTTTTTCTAAAAGTGGTAGGATTGTAACCACCTAATTTCGAAAGAGAAGTATTTTTGTCATTTCAATTGTTTAAATATTATATTTACATAGTTATATTAAAATTTGTAAGATTTTGTGTGCTAACTAATTAGAAGTAGACTATCTGATTAGTTTGTTATTTAGTACCTTATTTTGGTTCATGACGCAATTCACTAAAATTACTTAGTGTTAGTAGCATTAGTAACACTAGTTAGATTTAGAGAGCCTAACTACTTAAAATTTTTTATTTAGACTCTAAGATAGAATATTCCTTCCTATGGGTTTACTTGATCCTATTCATGAAAGAATAAGAGGGGCTTTTGAGTCATATCAAACCAACATGACACCTAACTCTAACCCTAGCTAATCGTGGCCGGCCCAATAAAGAAGGCTAATCCCTTTATTAGATTATTTAATAGCCTCATCTTCACTATTTAGCTCATCCTAAATATTTTCCTAATTTGAGATTAAAACCTAATCCAATCCACCTTAAAATCCATCATTTCAATTTCCAAGGAGGATAAGGAGCTTGGTGTTGCTAGAGCAAGCATTAGAGGGAACTTTGAAAAGAGGATTGTGTCCATATTTGTATTTGTATCCATTTGGTGGTGATACATTGGAAATCCATCTTCCAATAGGTATAATCCCTATTTTTCTTTAATTTTATGGTTAAATTATAGTATTAGACCCCAAGGAACCCTTACATGGCTAAGGACTACCAATAGGAAGAAGAACAAGGTTCTTATGAGGCATTTTATGATAGTTATATGAAATTTTGTGGCCAAATTGGAGAAAATCCAAATTTGGACCATTATGTGTTAGAATAAATGATTCCTTGATGATTTTATAGTATGATTCATGTTTTGCAAGTTTGTTATTGTCCACAATTAGATACAAGAAGTGTGTATCATGATACGTCGCGGTACAGAGTCGTAGGAGGGGTATTTTCATGTGGTTTGGGTTCTAGCATGTCAATTTCTCCATATTGTACTAAACTAGCTATTATATATATTATATATACTATATTTGGTGATTTGATTGTGTTGCTTGATGATTGAGAGTGTAACTTTGTGAATTATGATGCATATCGGGGTCGATATGGGTGTATATCACAAATGCCCGCCAAGTGTTTGGTATTTGGCTTGAGGGTGTGATAATACATTATGTAATATATATATATATATATATATATATATATATATATATATATATATATATATATATCACAAATGCACGCCAAGTGTTTATATATGGTTTGAGGACTTTATGTGCATGGGAGAACTGTGTGCACTGTGTCATAGTGTGAGGGGATCGGGTTTGTGCTAATGCATTGCACTGGGGTACATTTGCATGAGTTTAGAGGACTGTAACAGCAGGTATACAGCTTGGAGGATTTAGTTTGGACAATGATATCAGTTGTGTGAGGGGTGTGTGTATTTGTGAGAGTGAGTGTGATTAGGGAGGTGATTCAATGTGTATAAAATTGTTATCCTGGTGCTGGAGGGTGTATCATGGAAGTATCAAGGGTATCTCGTGTTGAGTACTTTTGGTGTTTGTTAAAATGTTGTTATAAATATTTATATGTGATTATGTTGTCAATGAGCTATGGTTTTAATGGTTGTTCTCGTGTGAGTCATGTGTGCATTATTTAGAGTGCGGTTAGAGAGAGAAACACTTGGGATGTGAGTGTCAGTGGTGGCAATGTTACTGGAGGGTGGTAATTGTAGTATGTTGCAGTGTTGCTGCAGGTCTGATACTGCATCATCACCCAACCCCCTTGCAGCAACACCTATTCTGGTTGGTGTAGACCTTTGTAGATGGTATATGGTTGTGCAGATGGCTGAGAGGGTTAGTGTTTATGCAGACATGGTACATTGAATCAATTTGAAGAAGATAAGCACCAGATACCTAAGTATCATACACTGCTTGTACCAGTGTATTGGCAATGAGTGTTCCAGTGTTGCTACAACTAGTGATCCCATATGTACAGACCTGAAGTGAGTGTAAGGGAGTGCCACAGTAATTTTGATGAGAGGTGTTTACTACAGTAAGGATTTAGATGTGGTATATTAGCAGTGTTTGGGGTCAGGTAAGAGCTTCATGGCATTATGTGCACAAGAATTTTGATTAGCACAATAAGCACTTGGGTGCATAAGGTTGAGTGAGATATGAGTATCTATGAGTTTGGGGTATTGGAGAGGTATGCAATTAAATTTAGTGAACTTTGCAAGAGTGTCCAATATGTATCATATAGATGTGTGGTGGGTAGGTCCAGATATTAGAAGAGTTTGTAGGTGTGGATGAGTTTGAGTTGTAACAGAGACGGACCAAGTGACAAGTGTATGTGCAAAATTAGAGTGAGCTAGTGCATCCTAGAGTGTATATGTATTAGGTAATTGCATATGTAGGTAAGATACAGAGATACATGAGTGAGAGTGTGAACTTGAGTGTCTATGTATATAAGTGAGGTAGGTTTTAGTTTTAGATTTAATGTTTTAGTGTGAGTGAAGGATTTGAGGGCAATATGGGGTTAGTGGTGCAATGGGGTGTGTGTGAGTGTTTCCGTGGGGACAAATAGAGATGTGAACAATGTGGACTATGAAGTATCAGTAGGTGTGGTATGTGAGGCAAGATAGTGAGTGATTAGTTGTTGGTAAGGAGTTTAATTATGATATTAGAGTGTGAACTTGGAGTTATTATTAAAGTATGGGCTAGGTGTTAGATATAGGATAAGTTGTTAATGTAGTATAGTTATAAACTAAGGTATTAGTAATGGTAAGATTTACGCATAGAGAGGCTAATTTAAGATACTAAGGTAGTAATATGTTACACTATGATAATATATATATATATATATATATATATATATATATATATATATATATATATATATATATATATATATATATATATGCAATACCAAGTGCTTAGAGTATTGCATGACTATATTTAGGATAGTGACCTAGAAACCTAGTTTAGCAAGGTAATGATTAGTTTAACTTAGAATTAACTAGTTTAGTTATCTAGGCCAACAAAGTGGATAATTTGGAACTTAAATTAGGTAGTTGACCTAGTTTGACTAGTATGACCTAGTTTTGACCTAAAACTTATATTTTAATTTATTTAAGCATGTTTATTACTCCAATACACCAAATAACATAGAATTTCATATATAGGTCAGTGTAACACCAGTTCGAACACCGATTGGCATTCTTCACTCAAGACCACAGGCGAGTACATATCTGTATTAGTTTTCGGTACTTGATAGTATTTATATCACATGTTCTAGAACTGTTATACTTGATTCTGACACGATGGTGCATGGGCTTGTATTATATGCATCAAATCAGAAGATATTATTTATTTAACATGTGCATCCGGTACTCCTTGTGCTCATATCTATTCGTATGATCGGGTACTCCTTGTGCTCGTATATATTTATGAGTCACGTGTGCTCATATTATATTTGTGTGCTCTGTTTGTTCATATTATATTCGTGTGCTCAGTTTTCTTATATCATATTTGTGTGCATAACGTGTCGTGATTGGATACATAAATACTAGTTTGGTGCGAGAGAGTATAAGTTGGTTATGTGATAAACCTCTAGCATATTCATATGCATGCCAACTATATAATACACCTATAAATGAGTTACCATAGTGTAGACGTGTGCATTCCCAAGATGATCACATAACAAAATTGTACTCTAAATGACATAGATATTATTACTAGTTATCTTACTTACAGTTCACACCAAATTGTTTGTATTTATCTTTCTAAATATTTACTGTGATTGCTTGCTTATTTTATGTCACGACCCGCACCCGGTATAGGGGCACGAGTACGTGGGTACGTCCAGCCTACACTACAGAATCAGCGATAGAATGCTGTATTGGTCTACTATACTATCTAATATCTCACACAATATATATAAAATACTGTCAAGCCATCTCAATTTCAAATTATACTCAGTCATATATAAAACTAAAGGAAAATGTACGCACGATATGGAATAGAAAGAAAAGAAATACAAGTCTCAAAACATACATGTCCAACTCAAGTCTAAACACAAAGATCACAAAAAAATAATACAATCTATAATCTAAATGGAAACAACTACTACAAGGTAGGGATCTCTAAATATCCTTAGTAACTGGCACTACATCCTCAGGTGATACTCCATCTGTCGGTCAGTAGTGAGTGCGACACATCCCCTCTAACCATTCATCTAAAAAATATTTTCCAGTCAGGAATGGAGCGAAGTACAATCCAATAACAGTTTTAATTAATTGATAATGACTATAAACAAAAATAGAGAATATAATACAAGACGATAAAAAATAAACAATATCAACTATGGTGGAAGAACAGGTAAACAATGAACAATATGGTATACGCTGATCACGATGAATAGAACAAGACAATAGAATAAAACAATGAACTAAAATATAGTGAAGAACTGTAACTATGCTAAGTGATTGAAATACTAGATAGATATGTGATCGGCTTGGGTGAACATTGTCTACTTTAATGTTGGTTATACATTGTCTAAGTTAAACGTTGAACATTGTCTAGGATTTGATCACATACCTAGCTAACACTTTTCCGTTTCCCTAACTAGTACAATGGATCCAACCATGACACATTATGATGCAAGATACCCAAGTCCATATAAATACTAAATCTTGAACATTAAACATTGAACATTGAACATTGAATATTATCTAAGTTAAACATTGAATATTGAAACATTGAACACTGAACATTGAACATTTAAATATTTTCTAAGTTAAACATTGAGAATTCGAGGAACAATGAACAATATATATAACATCCCATGACTGATCCATATGTGTACTAGTCCATGTACCAATGTGTCAAGAGTTATGTAAAATATTTCTAAATACTTACATTATAGTAATTATCAAATAATAGAAACTATCAGAGACTATACTCGTTTGTCGTCCAAGCAATAAATGTCAAACTATTTCCCAACTGGTGTCACATAAACCTATATATGGAAAATTATATTAATACAAGGTGTTGAAATAAAATTAAGTTAAACTAGTCAACATCTAGGTCACAAGGCCATTTCTAAGTCAAACCGACTAAATCTAGGGTGTATGAATCTAACACTACGATACTAAGTCAATACACTATAAAACTAAGCTATACTAACTATTCTAAGATACTCTGAGATACATCAAAATGATGTATCTCAGGATACGCAAGTTTTAATATATAAAAATATTGATTTAGATATATATACAAGTTAACACACATATTATTAACTAATCAATAAATTTATGATACCTTGGCCTAGCACAAATGCGTATCGCACAAACTCGATACCCAAACACAATATCTTGAGTATCGACCCAAAACCTTGATGTTACCTTAGTATCCCAAGATAATTCAGAACACTTAACTTATATCTATATATATATATATATATATATATATATATATATATATATATATACAATACCTCAATACTAACTATATTAATGTATCTAAACTAATAACATACATACCACACTATATAATGTATATAGTTAAACTATATACTAATAAAGTATATCACTAACTACCCATACTCCAAATACCTTGATAACTAACTAATACACTTTCTAATTAACTAACTAGCTATACTAAACCAACTGACTAGACCAAAATACCCAACTAAAACAATACCTTAACTCATTTATGAACCACTAATATACTGAGAACTCCCTGCCTGCTAATACTATACTGATACTACCTGGCTCCTTGTTGGTCTTGCTGATCTGTACAGTGCTTCTTGCTGATTTTACTGTGTATGAGCTGTATACATTGCTGTACCTCACTGTTAACTTGCCTACAGGCTGTTGCTTACTATTAGATCGGATGCAGTACGACAAAATATTGAAGGTTGGATGCTTTCTACTGCAGGCTCTTGATGTAGTGTTCTCTGCTGGTATAGTTTCCTCTTGCTTCAGTGAGTAGTTGTTACAATTGCATACTACTCTGCTGCTCTCTCCATTGGCTGATACCTTTTACTAATGCTGCAGACTTGTGAAGTTGTTTGCTAAAACTATTTGTTGTTGGTGCATTGGCTGCTGAAGGATGTTGCTGCACTCTACTGTACCTGCTCAAGGTTAATGTTGAAGCTGCTGCTGCTATCATGTGTGCACAAGCTCTGCACCTTGCTACCTATAGTTGCTGTTGGTGCTACAATAGCTCGATCCTACTGACACTGTAGTGCTCCCCAAGGCTGCCACTACTCGAGTATCTGCACACCGTAAACTGCATTGCTGCATACACCATATAGCTAGCTGCTGCAACAACTGCTTTGTTGTGCTTCTTGCTATTAGACTAGTGCTGCAGCTTGTTGCAACTGCAGTTGAGGCTCTACAAGTTGATGTCTACACACTACAGCTGTTGTGCCTCGACTTGCTGAACTGCTCATCTACTGAATGGTTGCTGTTGATGCACAACAAGCTGTGAAGGTGGTTACTAATTGCTGAGATGCTGAACCTTCTGCAGTATTGTACTTTGCTGCTGTGTCCCCTAGCAGTGCACAAGCTCGTGCATACTACTAAATCTGCTGTTGCATATGCTACTGCCTCTCGACATTGCTCAGTTGATTGCTGCTGCTCTCTTGATATTGCTCAGTTGTTTGCTGCTGCTCCCTTGACATTGCTCAGTTGTTTGCTGCTGCTCTCTCGATATTGCTCAGTTGATTGCTACTACTCTCTTAACATTGCTCAGTTGTTTGTTGTTGCTCTCTTGACATTGCTCAGTTGATTGCTGCTGAGCCTCTTAATATTGCTCAGTTGTTTGCTGCTGAGCCTCTTGACATTGCTTAGTTGATTGCTGTTGAGCCTCTCTTCTTGCCACCATGCCCGAGCCTCCACTGGCAGTGATGCAACTGCTATCCCTCACACAACTATACTACCTCTCACACCCACACACACAACACAAATGCACACATAGTGCACACACACACAAACACTTATACATACCCCTCTATGATATATATATAAATACACCACCCGATCTATCTATATATATATATATATATATATATATATATATATATATATATATATATATATATTGATATACACTACTCTATACACTATTACATATACACACTCATATACATATGACCCCAAATACACCTATATATATATATATACACAAATACATATATGTGTATAAATTCATATAGATATAACTATATACACTTATACCCATATACACTAATATATACATAAATATATTATATAAAATATCATATAGATATATAAATATACATGTATGTATAGAATTAAAGGCAAAACATCAAACACGGGGAGTGCACCGACCCGTATCACACTAACTCTATGATACGCTTGCAATATGGCTCCAACACAGAACCAAACGCATCCCGAAGGACACGTGCAAGTCTAATATGCTAAATATGAATAATACATATAATAATTAGATCCACTATATATTCGTGTCAAGAATTGATGTGCACAACTCTCCGTATCGGGGGAAACCCCCAAAATTACCCATTTTGCTAAATTGACGAGATACGGCCTACACGTACATAATTGTGGACACGACACTAGTCATAAACAAGAAATCATATATCAATTTGATCTATTGGACCAAATGATAAATACTACATGTGTCAATCTCGAAATTCTCCCAAAATTGGCACCAAAATGCACCTAACTTCCACCGTAGGTCTCCTATGAACCTAAAATCAATTCCTATGGGTAGCCTATGAATGTGGGTTAGTTTCTTATGGTTAAATAATAGATTTAGAACCTAATAAAAGGGAAAAACTAAAATGCACCTATTGGGAGATGGATTTCCAAAAAAAAATTCCCAAAATTGGAAAGTAGTTGCTCCTTGTGGCCTCCTCCTTCTTGATCCTTGCTTCCTTCTTATAGATCCTTATTGTAGTAGACTTAATAGAAGAATAGGGACTGAATTTGGGTAGAAATTTGGTGACAAATGGTGAGGGAATGAAGGAATTAGAAAAGAGGAAAAATCTAGGTCTATTTGGAATGTGAAATGAAATGAGAGAGAGACTCTCTCTCCTCCTCTAATGGCTTGTGATAAACCCTCTCCCAAGCAATATGAAATTTCCAAAACCCCCCTTGGGGCCTCTCATAAAGAAATAATTAATGAGGGGAGGTTCTAGTCTAATGGCTTTACTAATTAATTCATCCTCCTAACCATGGGCCTAATTATGGGCTCAATCAAAACTAACATATAAATGTTGGGATCATGCATATAACCAAAATAATTAGGTCCACTACACAAATCCAAAATAAATACTGCATCTATATAAACAATAAAGAATACAATAAATAATTAATTACTCATGCACAATATTAAATATAATACTCCAAAAAATAAAAATACCATTGTCAATTACCAAACTACCCTTAATTGAAAAAGTGAGGGTGACATTTTAGCTATATCATCAATTTTTTAGTTACATGTACATCTTGTATTCATTTTTATTATATATTATATATTCTCTACCATGTATTTGGAACTACTTTCAGAGTTTTGAACTTTGCTCCAATCATGATTGTATATTTTTTTATATGATTATTTAGAGGACAAGTATCCTATGTACTATGGACCATAGAATGGAGAGCTAGCTAGGATAGCACCCGTAGTATAAGAGAAGCCAGTACCATCTGTTGAGGTGGCTCAACTAGTTATTGCCGACACTTAGCTACTATTCAAATTGTATTGGATCTGTCTCCAGCTATTAAACTTTAAAATGTTATTGATATTTTAGACTTGTTTTGTTATTGCTAGACTCTTAGACTTGGTTATATCTTTGTAGCTATTCTCGACTTGTGACTTGTGTTTTTGCTTCCTTATATGATATTGTACCATCTTCTTCCTAATAGATTATTGTGATTGAGTATTTGCACACCATTATCATATTATCCTCCTTTTTAGGGTTGAGATATCATTGACAGGTTTAGTTCATATTATTATGTGAGATGGATAGATAGTATAGGTGACCTAGACAGCGTTCTACCGTCGATATTGAGTTGTAGTCTGGATAGATAGATTGTATCCATGTACTCGTTCTCGAATATTTAGATGTGGGTCGTGATAACAGTTAGTAGTCTGTACCGCTTTCATGTTGTCATTGCCTTATGTGAGAAGAAATCATCATTACGCTGACGTTAGCGCTATATTTTCCCTGTTTCACGAGACTGTAGCTCCTCAGGGGGGGTGCGATGTACGAACAACTGTCAGTTTTTGTTACTTAATGCTCTGCCAGTTTTGATTTGACCTTACGTCAACATAGGACACAGGCATAGGCATCCTATGACCTAAGTGGCATAGGGTTTGATAGTGTAGGTGGTGTAGATAGCTTATGGATGTTAACTAGCATAGGAAAGTGCATGCACGACCCTTGGCAAAGACCTTCTTTTAGCTCGAGTGGCATAGAGCAATTTAATTGTGTTTTCTTTGGCGTATGTAGGCTTGCCTACTTCGTTGGCGTAAGGTGGCGTATAGACCTTTTTTGCTTCTACATGACCCCGTTAAAAGTTTTCTAAGCTGACATAAGTTCAAAATACTTTGAAAGAAGCATAAAAAAAGCAATTTTCTCCTGCGCCATGATGGTAATCTTGGTGTAGAGGATTCTACCTAGTTTCTGGCCTATTGGATCCCTTCAATTTTTGGGCATAGGTGACAATCTATTAGCCATTTAATTTTGTGGCGAGTTTATAGATCAAGGTAGGGTACTCTGTTTGGATAACTTTAGAGGAGTATGACATGCCATACTTAGGAAACACTGAACCAAAGTCCTGGTTTGACATGGGAAACGATGGTTGGCCATCCTTTCTTTAGCGCTTTAATTTGTCCTTTCAAGTTGCCATTCAAGTTCTCGAGGCTCATCATTAGGGGTTGCTTGGTTCCTTCTTACATCAATCATCCTCGAGGAGGTAAACTGCTTCTTCCGTTACTGATTTCCCTCGTGGAGACAAAGTTGCCATACGAGAATCTCGAGGTTCATCATGGGGTTTTCCAGATTGCGTCGAGGAGATGAACCGGCATTTTCGTTGCCTATATATATAAGGGACTTCATAACCATTAATTTTTAAATTATCTACTATGGCTCCTAAGAGGGTTTTTCGCTGGGAAACTTGGTCGTGTACTACTAGTGCATCAACTCCAAATGTTTCCTTCGTATGTGCTATAATCGTCGGGCCTTCGCTTGTGACTCTAGAGCAAATTATCGCGATTGTATCTACTTCAGAGTCCTTTGATATTCTAATGAGAAGGGCACTACACGAACTCAAGCTAATCATGGCCCAATGTTTTCTTGATATAGTTTTTTTAATGCTCGAAGAGATCACCATGCCCCTAAATATGATGCTAAGCCCAAATCCTTCAGGCCCAGATTAGAGGGAGGCACTACTAGGATGCGACATCTTTCATCGGTGTCTTCACGCTTCGGGTATAATAGAGCATGGAAGGATAAACCTTCTTGTTCGTCCTGGACAAGTATATGACTAGAAGACCATAGCCGTCTTCAATCCCAGCTCATCGTGTGTACCCATAAAACATGGCCGCGATGTTGATTAAAGAATTTGGATGGAATCCTAATCAAAATTCTGTCGTCAGTGCGGGATGGCAGTAGTAGAATAAATTCTTCACAGCTATTGATCATAGAAGCTTGGTGATGGATTATCCACCATGTTGTACTCCTTCATCTATTATCCGTTAGTGTAGTTGCCTCCATGTACTGAGGTTTGCAATGAGGAGCATGATTAAGGGATGACCAAAAATGCATTAAATTTCTATCATATAAAGATCCCAATGTAGTATATTTCTATCATATATAATCATGAACAATGAAATTCCAAATGTAGTAGATTTCCATCATATAAACCTGAAGATCAATGATGATCTTGTCTTTGCTTAGTCAATACATTTTTGTGACAACATTTATGTGAGTGTGAATGCAAGTATTCTGCTATAGGCAATATGGATATAATATAATATTGCATTCTTTAAGGACATTCTACAAGATAATTTTATAGACTTATTATTGATCGCAAATATCATTAATGGGGGAAAAGAGACCATTCGATCAGAGATAAGGTGGACTTGCTAGATAGGCTTGAAGCTATAAATCCACTAGGGATTTAAATAGTGATAAGGTAAAGACAACTTTACTGAGATATCTTTTAAATGAACTTGCTACAACAAGCTTGTCACTCCCTTTTTCTGGTATACGTATTAGTGAGTATATGACTTGTTGGTATGAACGCCAGGCGACCTAGAGACCAGACTCATTTTTCCTTTTGAGCTTGGTTCATGAGTTTATTTGTGTGACTAGGATTGCTTGTAGGGATCATAACTTGATCCAAGGGCTCGCATCCAACCCATGCCCTATATATACCCTCTTTCTTCCCTTATTATTCCTTCTTTATTTCTCTTCTCCTTAGACAAGTACATCTTGCACTCATGGAGAAATATGATTGATTGCATATTTTCAATATTTGACTTTTCTTGCATGTTATTAGTCTAATATGTATAGAATTATGTCTCTACATCTTTAATACTTGGCACTTCGGTTTTGATGGATATTATGGAGTAGATCTAGATTTCAAGAGTTAGGATTTTTTGGTATTTTGTGAAAATGATCTCCATAAAATTAGTATTTTCTAAAAACTAATTATTCCATGTTGTAGAGAATTAAAGTTCAGTTGATTTGGTTTTTATTTCACTTGATTTGGAGCTAAAATGGAGATTTTATGAAGAAAATAATATCTTTGGAATTTTCCATGGGTTGCTGTCTTCGGAAAGAAGAGCAGTTTTTGCATAAAAGTGTGCATGAATTCTTTCCTCTGACTCGTTTTCTTTTATGACAGATTATCACCGATCGTACTTTCTGCACTAATACTCTTTTCTATATAAAATATGGCGAGCATCATCTTATGCGTACTTTTACAGAGAATACTTTTCCCGTGGAAGAAAAGTGCGCCGAGCTCTTTCCCATGCGTACATTTGTAGAAAAAAAATTTCCAGCCGAAAAGTACGTCGAGTGGTTTGTGTGCTTTCTCGAAAGTAGGCTTTCTCGGTTTGTTTGTTTTGTCGGGTTGCGTGCTTTTTTTATTAGCATGTTTTTTTATTTGTGTGCTTTTTTGTTGGCATGCATTATTTCTGTGCGTGCCTTTCTAGTGCGTAATTTTTTGAGGGTGCGTACTTTTCCTGTACGTAACTTCTCTGCGTACTTTTTCAAGGAAGCATTCCTTGCATAAATGTACGCATCCTTCCTTTGTGAAAGTGCGCTGAGACTATCATGCGTGCTTTTACACCTGTAACTCTATTATTGTACTATGTATGTAGCTTATTATTTTGGACCATTTTATGCGCGCATGTGACCCTTTATGCATATATTGTTCTTTTGATGATTCTGTTAGATCTTGTTGTTTTTCTAGACTTCTTTTCTCAATCCTAGTAAGTTGTGAGTATCAATAACCTAAGTGATCTCCAAAGCCAAGAGTTTCATAAGTGATGACCAGTACTGTCATGACCTGTACCCGGAATTCGGGCATCAGTCGTGGGTACATCCAGCCTACGCTGCAGCAACGACGGTAGAACGCTGTCTAAGTCACAATACTACCTATCTCATCTCACAATGATATATATAACCGGTCAATGAGCTCAACTCCATAAGGAGGACAAAATGAATATAAATATGACACTAATAACAATACTCAATCACATAATTCAATAAGGAAGAGAAATGGCATGATAATGATATAAAGGAAAGAAGAAGTCTAAAATATATACATCACACATCCACTAGTCTAGAGTCTAACCATCAACTTAAGGAATCCTAATAAAAATATACAACCCAATGTATCACCAGCCTATAATCCAACTATATATGAATGCTAGATTCTAAGTTTCTACTAATGGATCCAATACTGGAATGGAATCCTCCTGAAGCACCTGGGTGAAATCTTTGTCTACTCTGAGTCCGTAATAAGTGGGGCCGAACGCCTCAAGATCCTCTGATAAATGTTATCTTATCAGGATTGGAGCGAAGCACTTAAACTAACAGCAGTTCTATTAATTTAACCAAAACTATAAAACAATAAGCAATAAAAATACAAGATAAAAGAAATACTGGATAATTAGAAAACTGGTACGCAGATAATCATCTCACTGGTAAAAATAAACTATAAATAAATAAAGAATAACTATATCAGCAGGTATAAACTAGAAAAAAGATATGAACAACTATCAAGTTCCTTAAAATATTAGTTATTATGTAATCGGTTGGGACAAATCAGGCTCTACCATATATGATTGATTATGCACAAGTATTGTAAGGGATCAAGTCAATCAAGTATTATTGACTATGCACAAGTACAGGTAAGAGGATCAGAGCAATCATATACGGAGAGCTATGCACAGGTAATAAGGTCAGGCTAAACCCTCGTGTAGATGAGGGTGAGCTATGCACAAGTAGTTGGTGTATGATCACGTAATCAACTAATACTTTCGCATCCCCGGTTAATACGATAGATCCAATCATGACTCCTCATGACCGATATCTATGATAGTAACCCGTGTATCCACTGTTTCAAAAATCAAGCATAACACTACATACTAGAATCATAGTAATCATCAAAATAAGAAAACTGTTAGAGAATGTACTCGCCTGTAGTCCTGAGCAAGGTGTGAGGATCGATGTCCAAGATGGAGTCACAACCAAAATATCAAGTATTCCTGTAAAATGGGCGAAATAAAAAATGAGAATGAAGAACTAACTAACAAGATGCTTGTAGGCCAAGTCCAACTCCAAACTTGGTTAATTAGGTCTACTAGTCATTCTGAGTGTTCTAGGTCATAACAAGGTCAGCTAGCCAATATTAGTCGAATACTAACTAAAACTTAGCTAATATAGCTATACTAGTCATATACTAAGTATACTAGTTAATAACTTAATTATATAACTTAACATAGCTTACTATTAATATCATATATCAAAACCTTAATATATGCCAAGACTCACATCAATAAGCCACAGCTTTTACCCTTAGCTCTCACTGGACATCCCTGCCCACTTCCCACACCTGTCAGTGCCCCATACTTTTCCCTTAACAATGGTGAAACCTATACATTATCCAATTGTTTCCTGAAGGTCGTTGCACATAGGTACACATTCTCAAGACACTTAATACCTAGCACTGGTACCCTAAACTCTAACTCATAATTGAAACTACTGCAACTTTCCTCACTATGATACACTAGTTACTCCAAACCATAAGTCTTATACCAATATCTGATATGAGGGCATCAGACATTACTCCCTCCATAACACCACAGTATCTGCCCTAACTTGTTGTGATGTAATACCATGTTACTACAGCTCCATTATTTAGTGCATAGTAGACTCCTTGTTTGATTACCTGGCCTCCCCCATCCTATACCCGATCCATGGACAGCTGATACTTAGTGTACATTCCTTCACAGTTGTATTGGTATACCCTGTCTGGTACTAAGTATACCCCTTGTTTCATAATAAGTTGAACACAGCAACCGACCCCTCATTCAATCCTCACTGATACTTACCCGACACCCTCCATACACACACTTGAAAATACACTCAGCCAAAGCACTGACACGGTTGAACACCCCTTGGCTAATTGATACATCTTTGTATTAGTATTACAGATACCTCAATATATCAACAACAATAGACAATAACCCCCCAACAACTCTGGTAGCCACATCTATATTCCTCAAAGCCAACTGAACTCGAACTCTAAGCTCTGATACTCCTATATACCACAACAATCACTAACAGATAATAACAACATCAACTAAACACTAACAACAATAACTAACCACAACAACAACGAACCACAATAACACATACAAATTTTCCATATCTGATACAACTTTACCTACTCAGTGCATGTACCCGACTGTCCATTGCTTGCACACACACCAATCTATGACACAAGCACATATTTATACATACTTACACAAACCTCACTCTCCTTTGGTACACCGTTACTAACTGCTCTGAATGCAACAGCATTTGCACCTTCCCAGTGCGAGTTCACTGATGTTCACCCCACAGTTACACCTACACCCGATCCTCACACTATGACACAATCACAAACACCTTAATACTCTTCATCATATATATATATATATATATATATATATATATATATATATAACTATAAACATATATATACATACATAGTTGTGAATATATATATGCACTAACCTTGAATATAACATCCAAATAGATACAACACTAAAAATAGTCCATTAATCAAACACCTTCAGCACAATGTCAAGCTACTCTTTATGGTGTCATGATACACCATCAACCAACAAGTCAATTTCCCTCAATGTTCAACCAATATTATAATTACATATTATATACAATTATATATATATTATGATTAGCTACCATGAATATTAGAGAGCAATTACATCAATAAGCACAAAACCCCCAAATTAGGGCCTCGCATTATACCATATCACGATACGCCCTACTCGTATCTATTTGTGTACACGTATATACCCTCACAAGATCAATCTATCTCTAATTAGGTCTAACAAAACTAATAAAAATTATTTGGTGTGCCATTCTCAGATTTTCTAAAAAATGAGCATAAAACTCAATGTAGAAGTCTCAAATTGGGTCGATCAGAGTCCAAATTTCTACCTATGGGTAGCCCTAATGTATGGATGCAATCTATAAGCTCTAAATCTTCAAATAAAACTAATTAGAGGAAATATTTCAGAATTTACCTATTGGGAGATGGATTCTCAATGAAAGTTCAATATGACATGTTGTGGACACAAACACCAAGCCAAACTCCTTCTTCTCCAAGTTTCTTACACCCACTAGCTTCTAGTATCCTTAGATTGTGAGGATGAGTTAATTTGAAAGGAATTTTTTTGGAATTTGATGGAGAAAAAAACTATGGAGGAAGAACCCTAATTTGGATAGGAATAAAGAATGAGAGGAAGGAGAGTGTCCCCCTTTTTAAACTAGTGCCGGCGCCCTATTCTTCTCCCTCAAGCCATGAACAAAGACCCCTACGACCCTATTGGTTTGTCAAGAAAAATAATTAAGGGTTGAAGCTTCTCTTCCTAATGAAGATTAGGCCTAATCACTAATTAATGAGTTGGGTTTACAAGCTTGGGTCCAATGCGACTAGTCTCATAAATTTGGTTAACTTGTCATGACAAGTTGGTTAAGTCTACCAGATTCTTGTCTAATCAATTAGTCTAATCACTAACCACTAATAACATATTATTCATATAGTATAGCATGCATATTTATATAAATAATTATATAACACAATAAATTTAATAATTCTAAAATGACAAAAATACCCCAATTCTATAAATGTGGTAGTGACAAGTCTACCCTCCTTAAAATAATTTTATCCTCGAAATTAAAACTATACTAACACAAGAACACAACAAACAAGAAGAACTATACCTCAAGGCACGAAGAGATATCGGTACCGTTTGTGCATTTTATTCTCCCTCTCCCTGGTTGACTCACCCGGAGAGTGATGCCTCCATGGGACACGAACCAAGGGAATAGTCTGGTTCTGCAATACCTTCTCTCTTCGATCTAGGATCTCCACTTGCTGCTCTGGATTGCTGAGAGTCAAAACAACCTCGATCTCTTAGTGATCTAGTAGGTGACTAGGATCTGCCACGTACCATCTTAGCTGTGAAACATGGAACACGTCATATACTCTCTCTAGTGCAAGCGACAAGTATAGTCTGTAAGCAATTGCACCGACCCTCGCAATAACACTGAAGGGTCCGTTGTACCGTGAACTAAGCTTTATGCCTACATAAAAATAAATCATACCTCGTGTCAGAGAAATCCGCAGGAACACTAGATCGCCAACCTAGAATAAAATATAGCCTTAACAAAAAATCTAAACAATCAATCATAACAACCACAATAAAACTTTTACCTCAAACTCTAAAGATCTCCAGTGGCTGTCAGTCCAATATTGTTGTCTATCTCTAATCAGCTTGACCTTCTCCGCTGCATCCATGGCCATCTCTGGCCCCAACAAGACTCTCACCAATATCTTCCCAAGATAATGGAGTGTAATACCTCCGTCCTTATAAAGCCTCAAATGGCGATATCTCGATGCTGGCCTGGTAACTATTATTGTATGCAAACTCTACCAGGTGGTGATGATCCTCCCAAGAACCTCCAAAATCTAAGACACAAGTGTAAAGCATATCCTCGAGAGTCTGGATTGTCCTCTCCGACTGCCCGCCTGTTTGGGGATGATATGAGGTACTGAACATGAACTAGGTGCCTAAGCAATCCTGCAAACTTCTCCAAAAGTGGGAAATAAAATGACTATCCCAATCTATGATGATGCTTACAGTAAATCCATGCAATCTGACAATCTGCCGCACATACATCTCCGTCAGCTTCTCCATAGATGTTCCCACTTTAAATGGCATGAAGTGTGCTGATTTGGTCAACCTGTCTACGATGACCCAAATCGCGTCTTTTCAACCTAGAGAACGCGGAAGCCCCAAAACAAAATCCATGGTCATGTGCTTCCACTTCCACAATGGAATCGGTAAAGGCTGAAGCAATCCACCTGGCCTCTGTCTATCTACCTTTACCTGTTGTCATACTAGATATCTGGATACGAAGCTTGCCACCTCCCTCTTCATACCATACCACCATACATGCTCTCTCAGATCCTGATAGATCTTATTGGCTCCTAGATGCATCGAGTACAGAAAGCAGTATGCCTCCTACAGAACCTTCTCGCGTAACTCTCCACTCGGCACACATAATCTAGTACCATGCCTTAATGATCCATCATCAACGATGTTAAAATCCTCCGATAATCCAATCTGAGTCTGTGCTCTGATGCCCCTCAGAGTCTCGTCATCAAACTGTATGGCCCTGATCCTATCCATAATCTTAAACTGTATCTGTAATCCCCATATTTATACCTCTATACCAGGAACTAGCACCCCAATCTCCAAACTGTCAAGATCCACCAACAAATGTATGTCTGTCGTCAAGTACATAGCCACCGGATACCTGCTCAAGGAATTGGCGACTACGTTTGCCTTCCCGGGATGATACTATAATGATATATCAAAGTCCTTCATCAACTCCAACCACCTCCTCTGCCTCCGGTCCAGCTCCTTCTGTGTGAATACGTACTTCAAGCTCTTGTGTTCGGTGACAATCTTTATATGCTCTTCTACAGGTAGTATTTCTACATCTTTAGAGAAAAGATGATCGCTGCGACCTCCAAATCGTGGGTGGGGTAGTTCTTCTCATGAGGATATAATTGCCTAGAACCATATCCAATCACCTTCCCATGATGCTGAAGAACGCAACCCAAACCCTTCCCGGAAGCATCACTATAGATAGTGAATCCAACTGTCCCTGATGGCAATGTCGATATTGGAGCTGTCGTTAATCTCTTCTTCAGCTCATCAAAAGTGGCCTAGCAGTCCTTTATCTAGACGAACTATATATCCTTCCTGGTTAGCCTAGTCATTGCCTTGAAATCCTGGAGAAATCATGTACGAATCTTCTACAATAACCTACCAAGCCCAGGAAACTTTTGATCTCTGCCGCTGAACTCAGAGTAGCCTATGACTCCACTGCCATGATCTTCTTTGGGTCAACTGAGATCCCATCACCTGTCACCATATGACCATGGAATTCAACCTTGTCAAGAAAAAATTCAAACTTCGAAAGCTTCCCGTAAAGCTCCTCCTTCCTGAGAGTCTCCAAAACTATTCTCAGGTGCTCCTCGTGCTTCTCCGCCATCTTTAAATATACCAGTATATCATCGATGAACACCACCATGAACTTATCAAGGTACTGGTGGATTACCTTGTTCATCAGGTTTATGAATACTGCCAAGGCATTGGTTAATCCAAATGGAATTACCATGAACTCAAACTGGCCATATCGAGTCCGAAAAGCTGTCATCGGAATGTCTTTCTTTTTCACTTTCAAATGGTGGTACCCTGACGTCAAGTCTATCTTTTAAAATACCCTTGCTCCGCTCAACTGATCGAAGAGATAATCTATCCTCGGTAGAGGGTATTTATTCTTGATAGTGAGATTGTTTAGAGCCCTGTAGTCGATACACATACCTACTGACCCATACTTCTTCAGTACAAACAATACCGGAGCACCCCACGGTGATGAACTGGATCTAATAAAACCCTTGTCCAGCAATTCATCAACCTACTTCTTCAACTCTTCCAGTTCGCTATTGTTGACCCTATAGATGTGCTATGATATTGGCTCTGCGTATCACACCAAGTCTATAGATAACTCAACCTCTTTTTTAAGGGGCAATCCTGGCAACTTCTCTGGAAAGACATTCAGGAACTTCACTATCAAAGGATGTGGCAACTCCTTTTCTTCCACCATTGCTCCATAAAATATGCCCTCGCTTTGCTCTGCTGCTTCTTTGGCAATCTCGAACTCTAGCTCTCCTGGTGTTCAAAATATCACTCTGCCTCCACAAAAATCTATACTAGCATGGTACCTACTCAACCAATCCATCCCGATTATAATATCGTATCCCGGAAGGGGCATTACGAGTAAGCACGCTCTCAACTCTTAGCCTCCCAATGAAACCCTCCGATCCTTACAAAAATTATTGACTAGGATAATGCCTCCCCCAGTCATGATCTTGCAAGTCCTAGCCAAGGGTTCCACCTCTAAACAATGCTTAAGAGCAAAAGATACAGATATAAAACTATGGGAAGCACCGAAATCAAATAAAGCAATTACTAGAATAGAATTGAGAAAAATTGAACCTATAATCATGTCTTTCTCGGGCTCAGTCTACTCAATCGTCATGGCTAAAGCTCGACCTGAGGTGGACCTCTCTGCTGCTGCTGGTACGGAGAGAACCACTGCTGCTGTAGTGTAAATGGAGGTCCCCTTTGCTGAAGTGAGGGTGGCCTCGCTGGTGCTCCCTAAATCAATTCTCTAGCTGGTCCTCCATGAGCTGGATGAGCTAGACAATCTCTTAGCTGGTGGGGTAACCCACAAAAAAGGCAGACTCCAAACCTCTTCCGACAAACCTCCCAGGTATGTCCTAACTTTCCATAGAATACACAATGAACTGCCTGTTGTGCCTTCCTCTGTGGCTCCTGCTAGTGCTGACCACGAGTAGGTACCTGTTGTTGCTGGTGATGGTACTGAAATGGTCTTTGATACTGTTGAAAGTGGGGACGCTTGGCTAGTCCCGTGCTACCACTTATACCTCCAGAACTGTCGCATCCTCTCTTGTGCCTGAGGTCCAGATCATCCTCAACAATCTAAAAATCCATCATAATGTCCTCAAAGGTAGCATTGCGATATCCAAAAGTATAAGACTTGATCTCTCTTATCAGCCCCTTCCTGAGCTTTTGGGCTCAATCTCCTAGGTCTCGAATTATCGATGGTACAAAAGGACTCAAGCGGCAAAACTCTACAGCGTACTAGTCGACCGATATGTTCCCTCGGACCAAGTCATGAAACTGACTCTCCAAGGCTTCCAAGGCTACATCGGGAAAGAACTTCTCCTTGAAGAGTTCCTTGAAGGCCTTCCAATTAAGTCCTCGAACAACAAGTCTCATCTCTGTATAATACCAAATGAGTACAATATCGAACATCTGATTGTCGGCGGCCTCCATCTGTAGGCTCTCTGGAATCTAAGCCAAATGGAGGTTCCTCTCTATATCTTCTAACCAGTCATCGGCATAGAGTATCCCCTCAAAATCCTTGAACTCATGAGGCGACATGCTCTTGAAGTCCACTATAGTGCCTGAGCCTCTGCTGACATCCTTTGTGCATCTACCATACCCTGGATCAGTGTGAACATATGTGCCCCGTCAACAAGCACACCTCCTGAAAATAGAATCTGTGGTGGTGGTGGAAGATCCTCTGTAACAGGTAGAATAATCCTCCGAACTGGGGATTGAGGATAGCCCCTGAAGGCTGCTGAAACTCCTGCATGAGTAGGTGAAGTCGGAGAAGCAACTCCAGCTATCCGGGTAGCAGATCGAGACCTGGTAGACCTCTCGAAAGCTGCGAGTCCCAATCTCTGCGACCTGGTCTTTGGAGGCATCCAGACGACAGATCAAAACAAGAAGGAGTCAATTAAGGCAAAAGAAACGATATCATTAAAGAAGGACATTAAAATTTAAAAGAAGCAATTATTTAGAAAGGTAAGGATAGCAAAAAAAAATCAAATAAATTTGATAATTTTCTATTTGTGATTGAGTATACTCTCATCATATATTATATATCCTATAGCAAACTCGTAATTGCACTCTAAGTCGGAGCACTACTACGATATCGCACTAGTTGTGACTTTGACTTACTCGTCGACCTGCATGGGCCACCACAAAAATGTGTCATGATACCCATACCCAAAATTCGGGCATGCATCGTGGGTATATCCAGCCTACGCCACAGCATCGGCGGTAGAACACTGTCTAAGTTACAATACTACCTATCTCATCTCATAATGATATGTATAACCTGTCAATGAGCTCAACTCCATAATGAGGACAAGATGAATATAAATATGACACTAATAACAATACTCAATCACATAATTCTATAACAAAGAAAAATGGCACGATAATGATATAAAGGAAAGGAGAAGTCTAAAATATATATATCACACATCCACGAGTCTAGAGTCTAACCATAAACATAAGAAATCCAAATAAAAATATATTACTAAAGTATCACCAGTCTATAATCTAACTATATATGAATGCTAGACTCTAAGTTTCTACTAATGGATCCAATACTTGAATGAGATCCTCTTGAAGCTCTTGGGTGAAATCCTCGTCTACTCCAGGTCCGTACTAAGTAGGGCCGAACGCCTTAAGATCCTCTAAAAAATATTATCCAGTCAGGATTGGAGCGAAGCACATAAACTAACAGCAGTTCAATTAATTTAACCAAGACTATAAAATAGTAAGCAATAAAAATATAATATAGAAGAAATACTGGACGATATGAAAACTGGTACGTAGCTAATCATCTCACAAGTAAAAATGAACTATAAATAAATAAGGAATAACTATATCAGCCGGTGTTAACTTGAAAAAAGATATGAACAACTATCAAGTGCCTTAAAATATTAGTTATTATGTAATCGACTTGGGACAGATCAGGCTCTACCAAATATGATTGGTTATGCACAAGTACATTAAGGGATCAGGTCAATCAAGTATGATTGACTATGCACAAGTACAGGTTAGGGGATCAGACCAATCATATATGGGGAGCTATGCACAAGTAATAAGGTCATGCTACACCCTCTTGTAGATGAGGGTGAGCTATGCACAAGTAGTTGGTATATGATCACATAATCAACTAATACTTCTTCATCCCCGGTTAATACGATGGATCAAAACATGACTCCTCATGACCAGTATCTATGATACTAACCCGTATTTCCATTGTGTCAGAAATCTTGCATAACACTACATACTAGAATGATAGTAATCATTAAAATAAGGAAACAATCAGAGAATATACTCGTCTGTAGTCCTGAGCAAGGTATGAGGATCGATGCCCAAGATGGACTCACAACCTAAATATCAAGTATTACTATTAAATGGGCAAAATAAAGAATGAGCATGAAGAACTAACTAACATGATGCTTCTAGGCCAAGTCCAAACTAGGTTAACTAGGTCTACTAGTCACTCTAAGTATTCTACGTCATAACAAGGCCAACTAGCCAATATTAGTCTTATACTAACTAAAACTTGACTAATATTGCTATACTAGTCATATACTAAGTATACTAGTTAATAACTTAATTATATAACTTACCTTAGCTAACTATTAATATCATATATCAATACCTTAATATATGCCTAAACTCACATCAACAAGCCACTGCTTCTACCCTTAGCTCTCATTGGACATCCTTGCCCACTTTCTATACCTGTCAGTGCCCCATAATTATCCTTAACAATGGTGAATCCTATACTTTATCTAATTATTTCTTGAAGGTAGGTGCATACAGGTACACATTCTCAAGACACTTAATACCTAGCACTGGTACCCTAAACTCTAAGTCATAATTGAAACTACTGTAACTTTCCTCACTATGATACACTAGTTACCACAAACCACAATTCTTACACCAATATATGATATCAAGGCATCAGACATTACTTCCTCCATAGCACCACAATGTTGGCCCCAACTTGTTGTGGTGTAATACCAGGTTGCTACTGCTCCATTATTTAGTGCACAGTAGATTCCTAGTTTAATTACCTGGCCTCCATAATCCTATACCCGATCCATGGACTGCTGATACTTAGTGTTCAATCCTTCACAAGTTTTTTGGTACACCCTATCTGGTACTAAAGTATACCCCTTGTTTCATAACAAGTTGCTCACAACAACCGACCCCTCATTCAATCATCACTGATACTTATCCGACACCCTCCATACACACACTTGAAAATACACTCAACCAAAGCACTGTCATGGTTGAACACCCCTTGGCTAATTGATACATCTGGGTATCAGTATTACTGATACCTCAATTTATCAACAATAACAAACAATAACCCGCCAACAACTCTGGTAGCCACAATTACATTCCTCAAAACCAACTAAACTCGAACTCTAAGCTCTGATACTCCTATCTACCACAATAATCACTAATAGATAATAAAAGATCAACTAAATACTAACAATAACTAACCACAATAATAACTAATAACAACTTACCACAACAACACACACAAATTCCCCATATCTGATACAACTTCACCCACACAATGCATGTACCCGACTGTACTTTGCTTGCATACACACCAATCTATAACACAAGCATATATATATATATATATATATATATATATATATATATATATATATATATATATATATATATATATACTTACACTTAAACCTCACTTTCATTGGGTACACTGCTACCCAATGCTCTGAATGCAACAGCAGTTTGCACCTTCCCAGTGCTAGTTCACTGATGTTCACCCCACAGTTACACCTACACCCGATCCTCACACTGTGACACAGTCACAAACACCTTAATACTACTCATCATATATCTATATACACCCATATATGCATACATAACTATAAAAATATACATACATACATAGCTATGAATATATATATATATATATATATATATATATATATATATATATATATATATATATATATATATATATACACTAACCATGAATATAACATCCAAGTAGATACAATGCTAAAAATAGTCAATTAATCAAAACCTTCAGCACAATGCCAAGATACTCTTCATGGTGTCATGATACACCATCAACCAACATATCAATTTCCCTCAATATTCACCTAATACTATAATTGTCACGAACCGCACCCGATGTAGGTATGCAAGTCGGAATAACGCCCAGCCTACGTCGCAGAATCAGCGGTAGAACGCTGTCTGGGTAATCTATCTAGCAATATAATAAACCACCAACTATAACAATATACTCAATCACTGATCTAAGATGAAAACGAGCACAAATAAGATAATAAATAGAATAGTCAGATATAACTCATGAGTCTAAAATAATACATTAATGAGTCATAAAGAATACTAACAAAATAAACTGGAGATAAATCCAGTACAAAAGAATACTAAGAAGCTACTAAACTCGAGTCATCTGTCTCTGTTGGGATAAGTCCCTCCTGAGCTAGGGTCTCTGACTCTAAACCCACAATATCCTGAGGTCCATAATATGTAGGGTACCACTCCTCAGTGTCATCTGGTAAAAATATATCCAGTCAGAAAAGGTGCAGAGTACATCTCTAACAGCAGTTCTATTCAACGATAAAAACTATGTAACAGTAAATAGATATGAATATACAAGATGCACAATAGATACAAGAGATACATAATAAGAAAATACTGGAATAAATATAATAATGAATAATATGATAATGAACAAGAATACTAATATCTAAGTGTGTGAGTACTAGCTTTAACATGTGATCGGCTTAGAAACTTACACAAGAGTATAATGGTCTGGTTAATCATACGTGCGGTGTATGATCAACACTCACAAGGAACAAGATATGCACAATGAGGGTATGATCACATACCTACACTAAAATACTTCCCACTCCCGACTAGTATAGTAGATCCAACCATGGTATGCTGTGGCACGGAATTCTCTAGGAAGGTAGCAAATCTCTGCGAGAATCAGTGTCTGTACATGCACAAGATAATCAATGAAACAATACTTGCACAAGATACACCATATAAAAAGAATAACATCTCATGACGAGATCCAGATATACCAATCCGTGTAATCATCGTGTCAAGAAAATAAGGATATCTACACTAGATATAATGAACATAGAGGATATCATAAATAAGAAACTATCAGAGAATGTACTCGTCTGAAGTCCAAAGAATAGTCTCACAGATGTCTGATACGGTGCATCGAAGACCTAGATATGAAATATAACATCAATGCAAGATTTCAGAAAGAAGATAAGTTAAACTAGTCAACTTCTAGGTCAACAAGCCAATTCTAAGTCAAAATTCAAACTAGGTCAACTCTAAGGTCAACTATGGTCAACTACCTATTTTTAGGTTATAAAAGTCTAACACAAAGATATTGGGTTCAAATACTAAAGTCTAGGTCATAAACTACATCATAGGATACTAGGATATCGTATCTTGGGATACGTAAAACAAAAAGAAAATATCACGTATTAATATCAAATAATTATTAATTATATATAATCATAATTACAAACATTAAATAGATACCTTGGTTTTGAACCAACTTGGTATCACCACACTAAACCATAATATTGATACCCAAACCCAATACCTTTGGTATCCCCAATTACCTTGGTACTTACCTTAGTATCTCAGGGTAATACCCACTACTTTACATATGCTAACTAACCTTAAATATAATATATGCTACACTAATTATTATACATATAGTATACCATAATGCAAATAGCAATTAGGAACATATTTACATATATATCAATTACTATATATACATATATATATATATATATATATATATATATATATATATATATATATATATATAAACTGCCAAACTGTCACTAAAGCCCCTGTCTGCTGTCGCTGAAGCGACTGATACTGCTGATACTCTGCTATTTTAGTGACAGATTTCTACTGTTGTCGCCAAAGCCGTTGCTATAGTCTCTGATACGGCTGCTGATACTCTGCTATTTTAGTGACAGATTCCTGCTGTTGTCGCTATTTCTCTTGCTACTGCTGTTGTGCGTTACTGCTGCTGCGACTCTTCCTACTGTCGCTATAGCGGCTACTACTGTTGTTATTGCTGCTGCTGCTGTATTCAGCGACGCCTGTTGCTATCGCTATAGCTCCTGCTCTCCTCTATCTCAAATATATATATATATATATATATACAATGCAATATAATATATATATATATATATATATATATATATATATATATATATATATATATATATATATATATATATATATATATATATATATATATATATATATATATATACATACATCCTAATATATATACTAAATATATGCATATAAATACCACTAATAAATACACATACACACACACATATTTATGTACATAATAATTACGTAGTAATATATACCTATATACATATTAACATATTTATAACAACATACATACGTATATGTACATATAAACATATACACAATATAAAACATACATTGTATAATTTAAAAATATAACCACAATAAATATCTATTTAACATATACATATCTATATATATACTACAATATAAAAATATGCTTACATGTAGAAGAATAGCTACATACAATATGTACACATATAGTATATACATAGATACATAGATCTAAACATAATATTACATAAATATATATACATAACATTATATATATATATATATACATATATATAATTACACTTCTCCATGAATGAGAACACAAAAGAATTAGATCTACAATTAAATTGCACACGCATGGAACGTATCACCCCGTATCCAACTAGATCTAGTATACGCATGCGACACGAGTCCACCAAACATCCAAACATACCCCGAAGGACACGAACAAGTCATATATATCATTTATGAACAATACGAAGAGTCAAATACAATTTTACATGTCCGTGTCAAAATATGACATATTCAAAGTCCCGTGTCGGAGAAAAAACTCCCACATCAACACGTATTACCAAATTATTAGGATACGACCTACATATACCCAATTATGGATACGATTCTAGCCCAAACACACAAGCACATATCAAATTGATCTATAGGACCAATTGACACACACAACAAATATTAATCTTAGAATTCACCCAAAATTGACACAAAAAGCACCACAACTTTCTCAATAGGCCCCCTATGAACACAAAACCAAATTCTATGGATAGCCTGTGCATATGGGTTGATTTCTTATAGTTAAATCTCATATTTAGAACCTAATTTAAGGGAAAAAACTGAATTATACCTATTGGGAGATGGATTTCCAATGCAACCTCTAAATATAATAAAATTGACCTCCAACTTGTAGATCCTTGCTCCTTTTTGTAGATCCTTGCTTCCTCCTTCTAGATCCTTGCTCCAATAGCCTCTAATAGTGATTTGGGAAGGAATTAGAATAAAATTCGGTAAAAAAATAAAGTAAAAATGAAGAAATTTGGTTAAGGGAAATTCTAAATCTAGTTTTGAAATGAATAGAGGAAAGAGAAATTAATTCCCCCATCTTTAATAGGTCGGCCCCCCTTTCCCCTTCTCAAGTCACTATGTAATATCTATTATATCCCTTGGGGCCTCTCATGAATAAATAATTAAGGAGAAAAGATTCTAGTCTAATGGTTTAATTAAATTATTCATCCTCCTAATCAATAGGCTTTCAAGTTAGGCTCAAATCTAACAATTAATAGATGTTGGTCCATGAGTCTAAACTAAACTAGGTAGGTCCACTAACACAAGTCCAAAATAAATAACTAACATCTAACATCAATTAAATAATATAACAAATAATTATTTAACATGCACAATATTTAACTAATTATAAAATTACTAAAATTCCCTTTCCTAAAAAATATGGTAGTGACAAGTCTACCCTCCTTAAAATAATTTTGTCCTCGAAATTCAAAGATGAAAACTACCCCCAAAAAATAATAGAACATAACAAAAGAACAGAACAAAAGAACATAACTAACTATGAAAGAACATACCTCAAGGCACAAACAAATATTGATAACGCCCTCATATTTCATCCTCTCTCTCCCAGATAGACTCCCCCGGAGAGTTATGCCTCCATGCGACGCATACCAAAGAAATAGTCTAGTTTCTCAGTACCTTCTCTCTCCGATCCAGAATCTTAACTGGCTGCTCTAGATAGCTAAGAGTTGGGCCCACCTCTATCTCCGAGTGATCTAATACATGACTAGGATCTGCCATATACTATCTCAACTGTGATACATGAAATACGTTGTGCACTCTCTCCAATGCAGGTGGCAAGTCTAGTCAATAAGCAACTGCACCGATCCTCTCTAGAATAGTGAAACGTCCAATGAATCACGGAATAAGCTTCCCATCTCCACTTAAATGAATCATGCCTCGTGTCGGAGAAATCCTCAGAAACACCAAACAATCCACCTAGAACAAAATACCACCTTAAGAACTTAATCCATAACAAACAACCAATAACAAGCACAAAAAAAATCTAAACTATACCTCAAACTCCAAAGGTCTCCGGTGCTATCGGCCCAATGCCTCTATCTGTCCTGCGCCACACGAAGTCTGTCTCTGATCAACTGAACCTTCTCCGCTGCATCTACAACCATCTCTGGCCAAAGCAAAACTCTTTCTCCAATATCGTCCCATGACAAGAGAGTACGACACTTCTGACCGTACAGAGCATCAAAATGTGACATCTCTATACTAGCATGGTACCTATTGTTATAAGTAAACTCTACCAAATGGAGATGATCCTCCCAAGTACCCCCAAAATCTAATACACAATTGTGCAACATATCCTCGAGAGTCTGAATAGTGCTCTCTGACTGCCCATCTGTCTTGGATGATATGCAGTACTGAACTTGAGCCGAGTGCCCAAACTCTCCTACAAACTCCTCCAGAAATGAGAAGTAAAATGACTATCCCGATCCGAGACTATGTTGACGAGAACTCCATGTATCCTAATAATCTGCCTCACATACATCTCTGCCAGCTTCTCCGTAGACAAACCCACCTTGAAAGGCAAAAAGTGAGCCAACTTGGTCAACCTATCAACGATGACCCAAATTGCGTCTTTCCCACCTGGAGATCGTGGAAGTCCAGATACAAAATCTATAGTAATATGCTCCCACTTTCACTCTGGAATGGGTAATGGCTAAAGTAAACCTCCTGGCCTCTACCTCTCAGCTTTCACCTGCTGATACACTAAGCATCTAGATATAAACTGTGCCACTTTCCTCTTCATGCCATACCACCACACACTCTCTCGCATATCTCGATACATCTTGTTGGTACCTGGATGTATAAAATACTGAGAGCGATGTGCTTCCTGCAATACCTCCTCACGCAGCTCCCTACTAGGCACACACAATCTAACTCCATGTCACAAAGATCCATCCTCGATAATGGTAAAATTATCCTCCAATCCTGCTCTTACCTGAGCTCTGATGCTTCTCAGATATACATCATCAAACTGTGTTACCTTGATTCTATCCATCAAATTTAAATGTATCTACAATCCCCACATATGTATCATACAACCAGGAATAATTACCTCAATGCCCAAGCTCTCTAAGTCCTCCAACAAATATCCATCCTACGTTAAGAATATAGCTATCGGATACCTGCTCAAGGCATTGACAACTACATTAGCTTTTCCAGGATGATACTGCAAAGATATATCAAAATCCTTCATCAGTTCCAACCACCGACGCTGCCTCATGTTCAACTCCTTCTACGTGAAAATGTACTTCAAGCTCTTGTGGTTTGTGAATATCTCCATACGCTCTCCGTATAAATAATGTTTCCACAACTTCAGGGTGAAGATGACTGCTGCCAACTCCAAATCATGGGTAGGATAGTTCTTTTCATGAGGTCACAATTGTCTGGATGCATAGGCAATCACTTTCCTATTCTATTGAAGAACACAACCCAAATATTTTCCCGATGCATCACTATAAATAGTAAAACCTCTAGACCCTGATGGCAACGTCAAAATAGGAGCAGACGTTAACCTATTCTTCAATTCCTCAAAAGCAACCTGGTAATCCTCCGTCCAAACAAACTCTATATCCTTCCTGGTGAGTCTGGTCATCGGCTCAATAATCCTCAAAAAATCCTGCACAAACTTCCTGTAGTAGCCTGCTAATCCCAAGAAACTCCTGATCTCTGCTACCGAACTCGGGGTCTTCCAAGATTCTACTACTGTGATCTTCTTCGAATCCACTGAAATACCATCACCAGTCCAAACATGCCCCAAGAATTCCACCTTGTCCAGGAAAAACTTACACTTGGAGAACTTCCCATTCAACTTCTCCTTCCTCAGCACCTCCAACACAATCCTCAAATGATCCTCATGCTCCTCCGGTGTCTTCGAGTATATGAGCATGTCGTCGATGAACACCACCATAAACTTGTCAAGGTACTGATGGAACACCTTGTTCATCAAGTTCATAAATATCGCCGGTGCATTAGTCAAACCAAACGATATCACCAGAAACTCGTACTGACCATACCAAGTTCAAAAACCTGTCTTCGGAATATCCACCGACTTCACCTTCACCTGGTGGTAACCTGATCTCAAATCTATCTTAGAAATTACCTTGGCACCACTCAACTGATCGAACAGATCATCAATCCGTGGCAAAGGGTACTTATTCTTGATAGTAAGCTTATTCAAAGCCCTGTAATCAATGTACATGCGCACCGATCCATCATTCTTTGGAACAAACAATACCGGGGATCCCTATAGTGAAGAACTCCATCTGATAAACCCCTTATCCTATAATTCGTCCACCTGCTTCTTCAGCTCGACCAGCTCGCTATTTTTTACTCTATAGACATGTTGCAAAATTGGTTCTGCACCTGGCACCAAGTCTATAGATAATGTAATATCTCGATCTGGCGGCAATCCTGGCATTTCCTCAAGAAACACATCCAAGAACTCTGCTATAAACGGATATGACAACTCCTTGTCTTCCACCATAGCTCCACAAATAATGCCTTCTCTCTACTCTGCAGCTCCTCTAGCAAACTCAAACTCTGGCTCTCCTAGCGGACTAAACAAAACTCTTCCTCCTCTTCAATCTATGTTAGCACGGTGCCTACTCAACCAATTCATCCCGATTACAATGTTGTAGCTCGAAAGTGGCATTACAAGTAAACACACACTCAACTTCCGGCCTCCTAGAGTAACTCTTCGATCCTTCTAAATATCATTAACTAGGAAAATGCCTCCCTCGGTCATAATCTTGGAAGTCCTAAGCAAAGACTCAGCTACCAAACCATGCTTCAGAGCAAAAGAAATAGATACAAAACTATAGGAAGATCCACTATCTAACAAAGCTAAAGATGGAATACAATCAAGAAGAATAGAACCTACGATGATATCTCCAGTGGGCTCGTCCTCTTCGACGGTCATAGCAAACGCTCGTCCCTGACGTGCACCTCCCTGCTGTTGATGCTGGATATAACGCTGCTGTTGTGTCAGAAGAGGTCCTCTCGATTGTACTACAGGTGGTCTCGCATGTGCCCTCGGGGCTGAAGCTGCTCCCTGAACTACACGATGAGGATTGGAAGGACACTCCCTCAACTGATGTCCTTCAGTACCACAATACAAATAAACTCTCAACCTCTTCATGCAAACTTTCCAGATATGGTCGGACTTCTTACAAAAATGGCAAAAAGATTGTTATAACTATCTCTACTAAAGTGGTGCCTAGTGAAACAGCACCCTAGCTGGAGTCTGGTGCTGCTATGGCTGCCGAAAATGTCTGGACTAGAAATAAAGACGTTTGGCAGATACTACACTGCTATTTGCCCCGAGAAAATAATCATAATCTCTCTTGGGCTTCAAACCCAACTCCCGCTCAACCTTGCGCGCCTCCGCAAGTATCTCCGAGTATGTCTCATAAAAAGATAGAATACGGATCTTCACTTCCTAGGTTAGACCCTCACGAAAATGGATAGCCCGAACCTCTGGCTCTTTCACCAAATACTCTACAAATTGGCTCTACCTCCTGAACTTCGCAGCGTACTCCTCCACTGACATGCTCCCCTGAATGAGGTTCTCAAACTACCTCCCCAAGTCTAGCCTGTCTGCCCGAGCGAAGAACTTCTTCTTGAAGAGGTCCTTGAATACCTCCCAAGACTGTCCCATGTCAACAAGAATCGACTTATTACTGAACCCAGTACGAGCAACGTCGAACAGGTATAGTTCTACCGCCTCAACCTTTAGATCCTCAGAAAGATGGGACACCCTCATAAGACGATAAATGTCCTCAAGCCAATCATCAGCATAGATGATGCCCTCCGTCCCCTTGAAGACCCTAGGCTCCAACTTCTTGAAGTCCTGAATATTGCATGGCCGAAGCTGAGCAACCTGAGTAATAACCTACTACTGGACCAAAACTCCTCTCTCAACTACAGCACGAGCAAGCTGATGAGCACTCTCGATGCCCTACTATAAAATGTCGGTATGCCTCTCACTCAGCCCTCGGTGCCTCGAGCATCTCACGAAATAGTATAAACATCTGTGTTGCCTCTGCTGGCACAGGAGGTGGAGGTGGAAGCTCCTCAAATACAGTTGGCACAGTCCTCTGAGTAGGTGGTGGACCTCTGAAAGCAGCTGACAGTCCAATCACTGGAGAAGTAACTGGTGCAGGCCCTCAGGATATCGTAGACCTCGCAGAAGCTGCTCTTCCACGATGCGATCTAGTCTTAGGCGGCATCCTGAGATAAAGCGAAAGAAAGAATTAATATGGCACCTGATGTAAGATACTGAATAAAAGGACATATTAAGAGATCAAGTATCAATACCAAAGGAGAATAATTGAATGAATAAAAAGAATTTTTTCTAGATGTGATTGAGTATTCTCAGCCTATAGCCTATATCCTAAAACAGGCTCGCAGAAGTACAACTAGGTCATCGCACTACCACGACATCGCACAACTTGCGAAGCCTGACCTGCATGGGCCACCACTAAAAATGTGTCATGATCCGCACCCGATGTAGGGATGCAAGTCGGGTACAAAGCCCAGCCTATGCCCCAGAATCGGCGGTACAACGCTATCTTGGTAATCTATCTAGCAATATAATGAACCACCAACTATAACAATATATACAATCATAGATCTAAGATGAAAACGAGCATGAATAAGATAAAGAATAGAATAGTCACATACAACTCATGAGTCTAAAATAATACATCAATCAGTTAGAAAGAATACTAACAAATTAAGCTGGAGACAAATTCAGTACAAAAGAATACTAAGAAGCTGCTAAACTCGTCTCATTTGTCTCAGTTGGGATAAGTCCCTCCTGAGCCAGGGTCTCTAACTCTAGTGTAGGGTACCACTCCTCAGTGTCATCTGGGAAAAATATATTCAGTCCGGAAAGGAGCAGAGTATATCTCTAACATCAGTTCTAATCAATAACAAAAACTATGTAACAGTAAATAGATGTGAATATACAAGATGCACAATAGATATAAGAGATTCACAATAAGGAAATACTGGAATAAATACAATAATGAACAATATGATAATGAACAAGAATATTAATGTCTAAGTGTGTGAGTACTAGCTTTAACATATGATCGACTTGGGAACTTACACAAGGGTATAATGGCCTGGTTAATGATACATGCAGTGTATGATCAACACTCACAAGGAACAAAATATGCATAAGGAGGGTATGATCACATATCTACACTAAAATACTTCCCACTCCCGACTGGTATAGTAGATCCAACCATGGTATGCTATGGCATGAGATTCTCTAGGAAGGTAGCAAATCTCCTCGAGAATTAGTGTTTGTACATGTACAAGATAATCAATTAAACAAGACTTGCACAAGATACACTATATACAAAAAATAACATCTCATGACGAGATCTGAATATACCAATCCGTATAACCATCGTATCAAGAAAACAAGGATATTTATACTAGATACAATGAACATAGAGGATATAATAAATGAGAAACTATCAAAGAATGTACTCGTCAGAAGTCCAAAGAATAGTCTCACAGATGTCTGATACGGTGCCTCGAAGACCTAGATATGGAATATAATATCAATATAAGGTTTCAGAAAGAAGATAAGTTAAACTAGTCAACTTCTAGGTCCACAAGCCAATTCTAAGTCAAAAGTTCAACTAGGCTAACTCTAAGGTCAACTATGGTCAACTACCTATTTCTAGGTTACAAAAGTCTAACACAAAGATATTGGGTTCAAATACTAAAGTCTAGGTCATAAACTACATCTTAGGATACTAGGATACCGTATCTCGGGATACGTAAAACAAAAGAAAATATCACGTATTAATATCAAACAATTATTAATTATATATAATCCTAATTACAAACATTAAATAGATACCTTGGTTTTGAACCAACTTGGTATCACCAAACTAAACCATAATATTGATACCCAAACTTAATAACTTGGGTATCCCCAATTACCTTGGTACTTACCTTGGTATCTCAAGGTAATACCCCCTACTTTACTTATGCTAGCTACCCTTAAATATAATATATGCTACACTAATTATTATACATATAGTATACTATAATACAAATAGCAATTAGGAACACATTTACATATATATATCAATTACCATATATACATATATATATATATATTTAAATATCTAATATATATAAACTGCCAAACTGTCACTAAAGCCCCTAGCTGTTGTCGCTGAAGGGACTGATACTGTTGATACTCTGCTATTTTAGTGACAGATTCCTGTTGTTATCGCCAAAGCCATTGCTAAAGCCTCTGATACGGTTGTTGATACTCTGCTATTTTAGTGACAGATTCCTGATGTTGTCGTTGTTTCTCTTGCTACTGCTGCGGTGCGTTTCTACTGCTGCGACACTTTCTGCTGTTGCTATAGCCGCTGCTGCTGCTGCTGTTATTACTGCTGCTGCTGCATTCAGCGATTCCTGCTGTTATCGCTATAGCTCCTGCTCTCCTTTATTTCTAATATATATTTATATTATCCAATGCAATATAATATATATATATACACAACATAATATATATACTAAATATATGCATATAAATACTACTAATAAATACACATACAAACACACATATATATGTACATAATTTTTACATAGTAATATACACCTATATACATAGTAACATATTTATAACAACATACATACATATATGTTCATATAAACATATACACAATATAAAACATACATTATATAATTATAAATATAACCACAATGAATATATATTTAACATATACATATCTATATATATACTACAATATATAAATATGCTTACATGTAGAAGAATAGCAATATACAGTATATACACATATAGTATATACATAGATACATAGATCTAGACACAAAATTACATAAATATATATACACAACATTATATATATATATATATATATATATACATATATATAATTATACTTCTCCATGAATAAAAATACAAGAGAATTAGATCTACAATTAAATTGCACACACATAAAATATATCACCCCGTATCCCACTAGATCTAGGATACACATGCGACACGAGTCCACCACACATCCAAACGTACCCCGAAGGACATAAAAAAGTTATATATATCATTTATGAACAATACGAAGAGTTAAATACAATTCTACATGTCCGTGTCAAAATATGACATGTTCAAAGTCCCGTGTCGGAGGAAAAATCCCCAAATCAACACGTATCACCAAATTATTGGGATAGGACCTACACGTACCCAATTGTGGATACGACACTAGCCCCAAACACAAAAAGACATATCAAATTGATCTATAGGACTAATTGACACATACAACAAATATGAATCTCGGAATTCTTCCAAAATTGACACAAAAAGTACTATTACTTTCTCAATAGGCCTCCTATGAACAGAAAACCAAATCCTATGGGTAGCCTATGCATATGGCTTGATTTCTCATGGTTAAATCTCAGATTTATAACCTAATTTATGGAGAAAAATAGAATTGTACCTATTGGGAGATGGATTTTTAATACAACCTTCAAATATGATAAAATTGGCCTCCAACTTGTAGATCCTTGCTCCTCTTTATAAATCCTTGCTTTCTCCTTCTAGATCCTTGCTCCACTAGCCTCCAATGGTGATTTGGAAAGGAATTGGGATAAAATTTGGTAGGGAAATAAAGTGGGAATGAAGGAATTTGGTTGAAAAAAAATTCTAGATCTAGTTTTAAAATGAAAAGAGGAGAGAGAAATCAATTCCACCATCTTTAATTGGCCGGTCCCCCTTTTCCCTTTCTCAAGTCACTATGTAATATCCATTATATCCCTTAGGGCCTCTCATGAAGAAATAATTATGGAGGAAAGCTTATAGTCTAATGGTTTAATTAAATTATTCATCCTCCTAATCAATGGGCTTTCTAGTTGGGCTCAAATCTAACAATTAATACATGTTGGCCTATGAGTCTAAACTAAACTAGTTAGGTCCACTAACACAAGTCCAAAATAAATAAATAATATCTAATAACAATTAAATAATACAACAAATAATTATTTAACATGCACAATATTTAATTAATTATGAAATTGCTAAAATATACTTTTCTAGAAAATGTAGTAGTGACAATAATTATATATTAAATAAAATTATATATCTTTTATGATTAGCTACCATGAATATTAAAGAGAAATTACATCAATAAGCACAAAACCCCCAAATTAGGGCCCGATATCACACCGTATCATGATACACCCTATTCATATCCATTTGTGGAAACGTATATACCCTCACAAGACTAATCTAGCTCTAATTAGGTCTAACAAACCTAATAACAATTACTTGATATGCCTTTCTCGGATTTTCCCAAAATTGAGCACAAAACTCAATGTAGAAGTCTCAAATTAGGTCGATAGGAGTCCAAATTCCTCTCTATGGGTAGCCCTAATGTCTGGTTGCAATCTACATGCTCTAAATCATATAATAATACTAATTATAGGAAAGATTTTAGAATTTACCTATTGGGAGATGGATTCCAAACTCTTTTCTCAAAATTTTCCAAAACTTTAATAGGACACGTTGTGGACACAAATACCAAGCCAAACTCCTTCTTCTCCAGGCTTCTTGCACCCACTAGCTTCTAGTCTCCTTAGATGGTGAGGATGAGTGAATTTAAGAGTAATTTATGAGGGATTTAATGGATGAATGAACTATGGAGGAAGAACCATAATTTGGAAAGAAATGAATGAAGAATGAGAAGAAGGAGAGTGTCCTTCTTTCTAAACTAGTGTCGGCCCACAATTTTCCTCCCTCAAGACATGTACAAAGATCCCTATGCCCCTATTGGTTTGTCATGAAGAAATAATTAAGGTTGGAAGCTTCTCTTCCTAATGAAGATTAAGCCTAATCACTAATTAATGAGATGGGTTTACTAGTTTGGGTCCAATGCGACTAGTCTCATAAATTTGGTTAACATATCATGACAAGTTGGTTAGGTCTACCAGGGCTTGTCTAATAAATTAGTCTAATCACTAACCACTAATAACATATTAGTCATATAGTATATCACGCATTTTTATATAAATAAATAATATAACTCAATAAATTTAATAATTTCAAAATAACAAAAATACCCCTATTATATAAATGTGGTATTGACAAGTACCTAAGAAATAATGATTAAACTATAGGCACAATAAGACTATATGATAAACTTAGCCATAAAGGCACCAATCATGAAAATGACATGATTCACATATTACAAAGAGAACAAAGGACTTTATTTGACTTACTATGTGTACTTGACCTGATCAATGTGTTTCCATGTTACAAGAGATTCATGTGACCAGCTATTAAGCCTGGTTTCTTGACCTGATTACTATATTTGTGCTAATACACCTTCACACAACATGATCTTGCTATGTGATATGTGCTATGTGCTATGCGTTCTTATTTTCTTTGGCATGAACATGTTAATTGGTCAATAAACATTACATGGCTAGGGTGTTGTTTGCTTGATTTGTTACATCACGCTCGGGTGAATCTAGATTGAGCTATTGAATATAATGTGGATTCGTACCTAGCATGCTCATAAAAAGTAAAAAATTAGGGGGAATAATCATGTGGCCATGTCAGGAGATACCAATTAAAAGTAGGATTAACTAGGCAATTAAAATATGTACATCATTGAGAGAGAATGGTATCCCCAGATCGTGTATGACAACCGCCCTTAAATAATTATTGAGGAGTGCAAGGATGGCCACCACGGATATTTTATATCATCCGCACTGGTAGAGTGCAGTATCTATTTTATTTTATTTTTGTCGAGCCAGCATCTCCCTATAGGAGACCGGTAGATTTTCTACGCACTACGTATTATTGCTATTGTTTAGCACGGTGGCCAACAGGGAATCGGTACATTTTCTATGCACTACATTATTTTTTCATACTCGCATTGTACATTCTCCTTTTTTTGGGCGTTTGACCATCGATACTTGTAAACTGGAAAGCCTGGACTTCAGTTCCTTTACATGATTGTATATACTCATATTGTAGCTAACATACCGTCATGTACTTTTGTTACTCTATTAGCTCCTTATTTTGTTCAACTAGTTTTCAAAATATTTTAATAGAGCATCTGGGAAACCTTACTACTTTATATTATATACTCTATGATAAATGATTCTTACTTGAATGATTAAGACATAGATGTTCTTTGTGACCCTAAGTGACTAGATTATAGTATTCACCCATAGTCTTCTTGCAGCCTTGATTGTACTTCAGTGTATCTTTGTGCACCGTAGTGCGTAGCCGGCCGTGTCATACCCCCGTTCTTCGTATTCCGGTACTGGGGTATGACAATGATAAACACTGTGGTATATATAGTGGGCCAGGCAATCAGAGGTAATGAGGATGTGATAGATAGGTTTGAAGCTATAAATATACTAGGGATTAAATAGCGATCTAAGACAACTCCGTTGGAGAGTTTTTTGGACTTATTATCTATTATGTACTTAAAAATAAGTACGAATAATAAGCTAAAATGCTATTAGAGATAATATGGACCTGATAGGCCGAGATACCTCCACTGGGGAAGCATCTATAATAAGTTAAAATTGAAGTTCTATTAGAGAAAATATGGACATGATATACAAAACAAGCTTGCTCAGAGGTAGTTTGGACATGGAAAAATATAATAGTTCCACTGGGGAATTTGAGCTTGTCTGGTCAGAGGTAATATAGACATAGCAGAATGTAGTACGAAACTCTGTGGAAATAAAAATTTTATAGGAAATAATTCAGGGGTAAGGAGGACTTGATTATTTTTTAGCATTGATAATCTCTAGCCCAGCTGGGGATTAGAAATAAGAAATCATGAGAGCAATTGTTCTCCAATGATAGGCTCGCTCCACTGGAAGAGAAAATTTTACTAGAAGATAGTTCAGAGGTGATATGGACATGTTCCTCTATAATAAATATTTAGCTGGGGAGGATTCGATCATGTAGGATTATTCTTGAAACCAGCTTGGGTTTGGCAATATGAAGTCTTAGAACAGCTGGGTTTTAAGAATATGTTTACTCGCTGGGGAGAAATTTTCTTGGCGATCTCTACGAGGCAATTTTGTAGGGTTTGAGAATTATTTCACTAGAAAATTTTTGAGGATCTATTACCCATGGCGTATTCAGGACTCCTTAATATAGGCAATAACTTAAAGATATTCTGTAGGGAATAAACGTCTCGTTGTACGTTTATATTATTAGACAACTCTATCGAGGAATTTGAAAATATAGACATTATACATTTAAGGTGGTCTACTTAGGATGGGACAATGCACGTCTTACTATGTCGGGATTTAGACATAGCATTTCTTTCAAAAATTTTAATTTATAGGCATCATGAGCAAGTCGCCATCGAGTTTTGCTAACATGTACGCTCCATTGGAGTAAACTGATTCCACAATGAATGGACCCTCCCATTTGGGCTAAAAAAATCTTTGGCTTTATGAATCATGACCATCGGTCTTCTCACTGCTAAGACGAGTTCACTAACTTGGAAAACCCTTTCTTTCATCTTTTTGTTAAAGGCTTCGAATATGCGTGCTTGGTATAGCTTAATATATTGTTGAGCCAGGAGACGCTTTTTATCAAGTACTTCTAGTTGTTATAATAGTAGATGGCTTTTGTCTTTGGTTGTTAATTTACTGGCAAGAGTGATCCTGAGGGAGGGGATATGTACCTCTATGGGGAGAACAACTTTGCTCTCGTAGACCAGAGAAAGTAGCGTGCTGCATGTTGGAGTCCAGATCATTATGCGGTACACCCAAAGTCATTCACCATGCTTCTCGTTCCAGTCACATTTGTTAGATGAAACGAACTTCTTGAAAAGTTTGATGATATTCTTGTTGAATGCTTCAACTAATCCGTTAGTAGTAGGTTTGTTTGTTGTTGATGCCACATTATGTATTTGGGTTTTGTCCTAAAATTGATAAAATATATGGCTTATAAACCGCGGGCCGTTGTCATGCATGATCCTCCGAGGAAGCCCGAAGTGCTAAATGACGTAGTGTTTGACAAAACATATCATGTTGGATATCTTTACCTCAGTGAGTGTCATAGGTTCCGCCTATTTAGAGAAATAATCGGTTATGGCAAAGATAAAATGTTATCCTTTTGAGAAAGAATGGTTGATTAGACGAATAAAGTCCTTGCCCAAAGATTCAAATAGCCAGGACGTGGTCGTCGGAGGCAAAAACTAGGAAGGTTGATGATTGAAGTCAGCAAGGATTTGATATACTCTGTATTTTCTAGTGTACTCTATGGTGTAAGCTACCATAGTGGGCCAATAGTAGCCCATATGCCTAAGGCAGTCCTGTAACTTAGGACCGGGCTGGTGTACTCTACAAATACCGTCGTAAGCTTCATGAAGTGCTTGCTTTTCTTCTGTTTCTGATCAACATCATAGTAGAACACTGTCGTACGAATGACAAAACAATATTTCAGTAGTCGTATCGTAGTTAAACCTGAGAGAACGCCTTTAGACAGATACTGCATCCTTTGGTTCATTTGGTAGGATTCCATAAATTGCATAATCTATGAAGGGGATTTCTAATCTCGGGAGTCGAGATTCATCTCGGCTTTATGACTTTGAAGGATGCATTGTAGTACCCCTCTCCTAACGGTGTACTATATAAGGCTTGTGGCTCGATTGACTCAATCAGAATTGAGTATAGGAAAACTTTACGGTGGGAATCGATCACGGAGAATGCAATGAACCTTTTTGATTAATGGATCACCTTTTGTTGGAATGAGTCCGATAGTTTTCGTTAGATTTTGGGTTGGCTTTCTTGGATTTTAGCTGCTTGGTTTTGATTAATGCATTTTTGTGATTAGTTTTTGATGATTGATTATTTAGCCCATTTTATCGCTAACATGCATTCATTCTAGAGAACTCTGAGAGAAATGAAGATGGTAGTTTAACCAAACATTGGTGCCAATACTGATAGATGCATGACCGAAACATGAGCGAGCAAGCATACATTTCTTTCGGCATTCTCTATTTGGTGAGCGGTTATGTCCCTTCTTTTCTACTCCTTCATGCCAATAAACAATAATGTTCTCTTGTAACCTTGCTAAGTCCAATAATCGATAAAGCCACTAATGGCACAAGTTTAATACCACTAATATAAATTAATGAGTTGCATTGATAAGAGGGAAGTTCAATTTCATAACACAGGGAAGGATATGATCATTATATCAAGGTTTGGTGCCATACCTTAGCGGTAAATTAGAATATACGGACTACCAATCAAAACAATAAAAAATATGCTGAAATAAGAATTGTAAAATATGCATTGCTTCTTTAAATGCTTCAACACCTTACACTGCTATTTATGCTTATCATATAGTCATAGACGCATTGTATGGTCATGGAGAACTTGTGCACAAGGTAGTAAATTTTATCAAACGAAACCTGGGGCATTGGGGACCGTTCGGCCCGGAGGAAATATTAGCGCTTTGGTAGCACCGGCTATAAGTAGGACATTCATTGAGGCATGCTACGCACGCCCATCGAAGTCCTATACAACATGTTCATCGTGGTGCTATACCATAAATAACCCAGCAGAAATTGGTTGCATACTAATGATGTCTTATGCAGGGGCGGTAAGAAAAATCCTATAGATTATATAGGAACAACAATTGGCCGGGGTAAGAATTCCATATATTCAAATATTATATATTTTACTGCATAATTATTGCCTATATAAACTGCTGCTTTAATTAAGAAACATTGGTTTAGGTGAGTGGGCCAGTTCTGCTCACCAGTATAAGTTAAGTACTAACCCATGTCTCTGTGGGCAAACCAGGTGACCGAGATACCATGGGTGCTTAAGGAAGATAAAGCTTTCGTTGCAATCTTTAAAAGCTTCTTCCTATTTCAAAGTTTTTCAAAAATTTCTAGTTGCTGCTTTCAAGTTTCAAAGAATGTAATAAAGGGACATAATGTATAGGATAAGAATATTATTTTATGTCAACCTATCAGTCTTTTCTTTTATTCAAAATCAATGTAAGTCGTTCAGGCATTTCCATTTCAAAGTTGAGAAAATTATACTTTATTGCAATAAATCAATAAAAAAATTATTTTCTTTCTATACAAATATATCTTTATAATCCGTTGTTGTGTTGTGGAACTATTTACAAAAATATTTTGAAACATATGTACTTTATTGCCTTGTACAAGCGTAACCCCAAACTTGTACGATATCATGACAGCGAGGATGAACGGTTCTGCGAAACTGTATGCGCGAACGAATAAGTTCTACAGAATCGGGGGTGTTACAAGTTGGTATCAGAGCACGGTTTAAGTTTCCTTGGATTTCAAAAATTTGTTTACATGTGGAAGTTTTCAAACAATAACGATTTTCTCAGATGATTTGTATTTTGATATTGCAGCATGAAATAATGTTCCATACAATAATCCAATAAATATTTTATCAGTGCTAATGAAAATTATTTATTTTGAAGATGACTATGACTGATAGCTCCAAGGCTACATCATCGTTTGCCCAATGGAGAAAGTAATAAAAATGTTAGAGACGAAAAGGAAGTTGAGCGATGTACATCGTGATCATCAAGCGCAACTAACAAACCAATTTCAAGCACGATTTGACACGCAACCAAAAACAAGTTGATAACTTGTCCCAAATGGTTGCTACATTAACAGAGAATAACAACGAGACCGCATTGGCTGCAGCTAAAGAGACAGTGGTAGTAGAAGCCGAAGAAACTAAACAGCCTCCAAAAAGGCAATCGATATTCAAGTTTTTTGAATTCGGAAGCTGCAATCTGCCCAAATTCAATGGCAGGGTAGAACATAAGAAAGTAATGAGCTTCCGAAAGACTTTGGAGGGCATTTTCGTATGTTAGATGTGTTAGGCACCAAAAGAGTGGATTGTACGGCTGTGCAGCTGCGTCTCAAAGTAGAAGACTGGTGGAAGTCGAAGAGACAAGCACTATGCAATGCCAACCAAAAATCCAAAGTATCTTGGGAGACATTTAAGCAGGCATTCATCACACAGTTAATTCCACCAGTTGTCTGTCACTGGAAGGAAAAATAGTTCGTAGCTCTCAAGCCGGGCAATATGTCCGTCAGCGACTACGAAGCAGGGTTCTTAATGCGATCCAAGTTCGGCGGCTACCTGATACCGAACGATGTGGCAAAACGACTATAATTCATTGAGGATCTGAATGAAGGCTTACAACATAACGTTCTCGACCAAAAGTATGCGACGTACGGGAAAGCCTATGAAGCGGCTCTCGAGATGGAGAAATTTGATCCTCGAGAGGCGACAAAAAATAATCGTGGGAACAGCTACAAATGACCCATGGCATAAAAGGGGTTTGATGCTTCCAAGCGTCAGAACACAAATGATAAAAGAGGACCCTATCAATGACCGTACTGTAACAAGTGCAAGCGGGTTGGGCACCTTCAAGATGAGTGTCGGGCTGGATGTTTTAAGTGTAGTAGTTTGGATCACAAAGCTGCGTGGTGCAATAGTGGGAGATGAAATCAGAATTATGATCAACATCACAATCAAAATCATGATCAACAGTATAATCAGAATCGTGGACAAGCACTACAAGCTCCGCAAGCAGCAGTTGTGGATGCTCAGAACCCGCGACCAAGATGACAGGGTAGAGTATTCGTACTAACTCAAGAAGAAGTGCTTTCCTCGAACATTGTCATAACAAGTATATTTCTTTATAGAGAAATACCTGCTCATATACTATTTTATTCTGGTGCTACACATAGCTTCATATCATCTGCATTTGTTAATGAACACAAATTTTGTAAGACACCGTTAGACATGAAACTTGGTGTCAATACTCCGTCCAGAATAAATTTTCCTGCTAGTTTGATTTAAAGGGATAGTTACATTTGCATTGGGCGAAGGTATGTCTCCTTGGATACAATAGTCCTGGACATCGCCGATTATGACATCATCTTGGGCATGGATTGGCTCGTGGCATGCAATACAAAAATTGACTATGCATAGAAGAGAGTTGTATTTCACATTCCTGGCGAGGCAGAGTTCCCTTATTCGTGTAGTCCGGCTAAAACAATAATGGTGGTCTCGGGAATGACGGTAAGGGGTATGCTATAATCGGGGTGTGAAGGCTATCTTGCATCTGTGCGTGACACTCGGAAGAAGGGGGCAGACTCGGGTAAAACCAAAGTCGTAGCAGAATTCTCTGACATGTTTCTAGAGAAAATACTTGGAATTCCTCCAGACCGAGAAATTGAGTTCAATATTGACACCTTTTCGGTTACACGCCCGATATAAAAAACTTCGTAAAGGATGGCTCCCGCCGAATTGAAGAACTAAAGTCACAACTACAAGAGTTACTAGATCATGGCTACATTCTCCCCAGTGTTTCACCATTGGGAGCTCCAATGCTGTTTGTGAAGAAAAAAGACGGCACAAAGCATCTTTGCATAGATTATTGGGAATTAAACAAAGAGACAGTCCAAAACAAGTATCTGTTACCAAGAATTTATAATCTGTTTGAAAAACTTTTGGGCACGACAGTATTTTCAAAGACTGATATTCGTTCAGGGTATCACTAATTAAAGATCAAACAAGATAATACTCTGAAGTCGGCTTTTAGCACAAGATATGGACACTACGAATTTTTGGTTATGCCTTTCGGTTTGACCAATGCTCCAGTGGCTTTTATGCATATGATGAATTGATTATTCTGACTCTTCATAGACAAGTTTGTCATCGTGTTCATCAATGATACCTTAATCTACTCGACAAATGGAGAAACTAACGTTGAATATTTAAGAAACAAATTGCAGACACTTCGTGAACATCAGTTATATGCAAATTTAAGCAAATGCGAGTTCTAGATAAGCATAATGTCTTTTCTTGGGCATGTAATTTTTGCAAATAGTGTATCAATTGATATAGAAAAAATAGAGGCAATGGTGGACTGGAAATAACCCACATTGGCTAGTGAGATCTGAAGTTTCCTTGGCTTGGCTGGATACCATTAGAGATTCATAAAGAACTTCGAGAATATTGCATTGCCTCTGAATTGCCACACCCATAAGGGAATAGTATTCAAATGGACAGACTACTGTGAGAGCAATTTCCAGGAACTGAAGGAGCGGCTTATCTCGGCTCCAATTCATACTTTTCCAGATGGACCGGAGAGATTTTAGATATATAACGATGCATCTTGGCTCAGATTAGGATGTGTTCTTATGTAATGTTGGAGAGTAATTGCGTATGCCTCAAGACAACTGAAACAACATAAAAATAATTACCTAACGTATGATTTGGAACTTGCCATAATTATGTTCGTATTAAAATTGTGACGACACTATCTCTATGGAGTGTCCTGCGAGGCCTTCACGGATCACAAAAGCCTTAAGTAAATATTCACGTAAAAGGAATTAAACTTGTGGCAACGACGATAGCTGAAATTGATAAAGGATTATGACTTGATGATTGCTTATACGCCCGGAAAAGCAAACGTTGTGGCTGATGTATTGAGTCAAAAATTCATCGAAGCATTATCTGTATCAAGTAGGATACTCCGTTAGTTGGAATAAATGGACATCGAATACAAAGTTCGTACATAAGGAGCACAACTGGCTCAATTGCCGCTAGAGTTAAACTAGCTCAAAAAGTTCAAATCCGTGCAAAAGGATGACCAATTCCTGCAGAAGATACGCGAGTTGATTTCAGCAGAAAATGCAACCAATTTCGTGGAACGCAAGAATGGAACATTCTGGCTTAAGAGAAGATTATGTTTACCTAAGGATGATGAACTCAAAAATTAGATCTGACCGAGGCTTATTATGTTAAGTACAACTTGCATCCAAGAAGCACCAAAATATACAAGGATCTGCACACAATATTTTGGTAGTATGGCATAAAGAAATATGTGACATTGTTCATGTTACGATGTCTGGATTTTTAATTTGTGAAAGAATAACACCAGCGAAACGGGATTAGAGTTGCAAAACCTTTCCATTTCAGAATAGAAATAGGAGTGCATCTCAATGGATTTTATAGTCGGTTTACCAAAGATGCCAATAGGAAATGATATAATTTGGATCATCGTGGATAGACTGACCAAGTCGGCTCATTTTGTAGCAATCAAGAATACGTGGAGCGATTATCAATTGGCTCAAATTTACTTAGATCAGATTATACGGTTACAAAGAGTGCCAGTCTCAATTGTGTCAGATAGGGATGGACGGTTCTTGTCTCGATTGTAGAAAAGCCTTCAGGCGGCAATGGGCACCAAGTTGTACTTCAGCTCGGCGTACCATCCGTAGAATGATGGACAGACTGATAGAGTAATCCAAATCCTAGAAGAAATATTGCGATTATATGTGCTAGATTTGAAGGCAATTTGGGATACATATCTATCGCTGGCACTATTTTCTTATAACAATAATTATCAAGCAAGTAATAAGATGGCCCCATATGGAGCAATATATAGACGCAAGTTTTGATCACCGATATATTGGGAGGAAGTCGGTGAACGACAAGTACTAGGACTCGAAATTATTGAACAAGCCATCAAGAAAGTTCGCATGGTTCCAAAAAATCTTTAAGTCGCTCAAAGTCATTAAAAAAGCTATACAGATGTACATTGGTGACCTTTGGAATTCATGAAGGGTAATCATGTGTTCCTAAAGGTGACACCTATATGAGCTATGATGCGGTTCAGCGTCAAGGGGAAGTTGAGTCCACGGTTTATCGGACCTTTCGAGATTCTAAATAGGGTGGCGCCAGTAGCTTATCGACTTGCACTGGCTTCTGCTTTTGCATAATTGTACGATGTCTTCCATATTTCCCAACTAAGGAAATACGTACATGACCCGAGTCATATAGTAAACTTCGATAAACTTGAGCTGAGTACCGATCTATCTTACTCGGAAGAACCTGTTCAGAGCCTAGACAGGAAAGAGAAGACCCTACGGAATCAATTTGTGGCTATGGTCCGTGTGTTATGGAAGAATCATGCAGTCGAGGAATCGACATGGGAGCTTGAGAAAGAGATGTGAAAGCAGTACCCTTCCTTATTCAATAACCTAGAGGTAAAATATTTGTTTTGAGTTTCGAGGATGAAACTTTTTCTTAGTGGTATAATATGTAGTGCCCCGCTTCTAGCGGTACACTATATAAGACTTGAGGCTTAAATAACTTAGTTGGAATTGAGTATGAGGAAACTTTACGGTATAATCGATCATAGACAATGCAATGAACCTTTTCGATTGATGGATCGACTTCTGTTGGAATGAGTCCAATAGTTTTCGTTGGATTTTTGGTTGGCTTTTTTGGTTTTTTGTCGCTTGGTTTTGATGAATGCGTTCTAGTAATTGGTTTTTGATAATTGATTATTCAGTTCATTTTCATCGATAGTATACATTCATTCTAAAGAACTCTGAGAGAAATAAAGATGGTAGTTTGACCAAATATTGGTGCCAATATAGGTAGACGCGTGATCGGATCCTGAGCAAGAAAAGTGTCCTTTTCTCTCGGCATTCTCTATTTGGTGAGCAGTTTTTTTCCTTCTTCTTTACTCCTTCATGTCAATAATAAATATTGTTCTCTTATAACCTAGCTAAGTCCAATGATCGATAAAGCCACTAATGCCACAAGTTTAATACCACTAACGTAAATTAATTACTTTCATTGATAAGAGGGAAGTTTAATTTCATAACACATGCAAGGATATGATCATTATGTCGTGGTTTGGTGTCGTGCCTTAGTGGTAAATTGGAGTCTATAGACTACCAATCGAAATAATGAATAAGTATGCTAAAATAAGAATGGTAAAATATGCATTGCTTCTTTAAATGTTTTAATACCTTACAC